>JAPWTK010000462.1:0-351183 GCA_029963805.1 Aromia moschata
TTACAGATAGAAACTGATATAAATTGTGATTGTGTAAAGCGGCTATTAAATCGTTTTTTTATATAGGTAGGTATATTTCATGCTTAAGGCCGGCCACAGACTATCAGGTACACCTGTCAGGTACGCCTGAACAGGTATACCTGTCAGGTGTACCTGATAGTTTGTGGCAGAAATAACTAGTCTCTCAGGCGACCTGAAGGCGACCTGACAACTGATGAAAATTCGATCAGTTCTTTCGGACAGGCGAGTAGACTTGAGTGTGTGTGTGGCGGTTGCATCAGGTGTATCTGAACAGGTCTCAGTTTTCAACAATCTTTTGGTGTGGACAGTTTACATTTTTACGTTTAAATTTTATAATTTAGATTTGTTTTACCATTGTGTCCTTTTAATTTTTTTCGCAAATAAAATAAAACTAGTTTACACTGAAACATGTCGCAAAGACTTAATGAAGTCCTTGGTGACTTCATTGAAATTTATAAAAGTGAACCTTGTTTGTGGAAAGTAAAAGATGATGACTATGGGTATATTGATTTCTTCTCTGCAACCATTCCTTACACCATTGTTTGCGTTTTTTCCGTTTGTTTTTACGTGTCGTAAAAATTACAAAAAATAAGGGGGAGATAAAGCAGATCATCTCTTGGAGGATCCATGATGGTGAACTGACAAACTTGACAGGTATACATGAAGAGTGTGGGTAGCAGGTACACCTTTCAGGTGTACCTTTCAGGCGCACCTTTCAGGTGTACCTGATAGTCTGTGGCCGGCCTGGGTGGAATCAACCTTGAAACCCTTCAAAATTGCCCATATTTTGCAGGCTTATAACTTTTGATTCAGAGATCCGATTTTAAAAAGGATGACACCATTTAAAAAGAACACATTTTTCTTATTTAAAACTGTTTTTTTTTTTTTTAATGAAAACATATCAATAACAATAGATGTACTACACAGGTAAACATAGGCATACAAAATAATATAATTTTGACTTCCTTGCATTGCGCGTCACAAAATTCAAGAATGGTTTGACTTAAAACTTTATAACTTTGCATGTTTACATAGCCTATCATGATAATTAAAAATACCGGTTAGAATCAATCTAAAGACCTCAGGAGCGCAATTACAAAATAACAAAATTATACAACATATTTTGATAGAAATTCCAACTTAAAAACTAATTTTAAAAAAACGGATCAAAATTTTAGAAAACCCACCGGTATTATTAAATATTAAGGTGTTCTGAACAATTGGTGCAAATTTGAACATAATCTATTCAGTAGTTTTGAGAAAAATGACTTCAAAGTTTTAGTGACGGTCTATCAGTGAAAGAGGCATGTTGTACACTAATAAGCCCCAGGAACATATTATTATGAGTCATCTCATCAGTGGACCAGGGCCCAGTGGGTTTCCCCCTGCCTCTCTCATTCTCTTGGCACATAGAAAGCGCAGCAACGCCATTGAAGATTGAACGCTTTCGGGTACAAAATATCAATATTTTTTGGAGTGACAGAGTTTAAAAAAAAAGGTGCTGTAGCCGAACGGGTGCATGTATCGCAAAAAATAAACCAGCGTTTTAAAGAGGAAGAGTTCCTCTATAAGATAAGCGCAAAAACTGAATATCGAAAAAAAATTTTTCCAGTTAATTCCCCCCTTAATATCTGCGATTCAATGTATCAATATATCATCAAATACAACGGTAGACAGGCGGAAGCAACATAATCCAGGAATACCAACGTATAATGTCACATATGACCTTTCTAGAGCAACGGATAATTAGCTTTCCTATTATTCCTATAATAGTTACCTATTTATATATTAAAAATAACATATTATGTTTAATAATACAGGCACACCAAAACAATAAAAATTGTCGAGTGCTAGAAGACAGACCTATGCATTCCCATGCATTTTGACCCGCTGAAGATGAATTCGATGTCCGTTTTGTCCGATTGGCTCTTGCTTTTTTACTAACCTCAAAAAATACCTTAACAATGCCTGAAAAATCTCAAACAAGTAAATAAAAAGCTTAAATGAAATTATTTATATCATCACCACCATTTCCATACGTATTTTGGGGCGTTGAGGTCGAACCTGAGGTCACAATTGGCCGATCAGTTTAAAGAACGCGTAGAAATTAGACATAACCTCAAAAAACACATTAAAAAATGCCCGAAAAATCCCAAACAAGTAAATAAAAAGGATAAATGAATTGATCACTATATCTCTATGTAATTTGGGGCGCTGAAACTGAATTTGAGGTCAGAATTTGCCGATCAGTAAGGAATTTCGACATAAACTCAAAAAACGCCTAAAAATGACCAACAATCCAAAACAAATAAATTAAAGGTTTTAACCAAACATTTTAAATCTAATCAAAAGGCATGGGAATACATATGTATGTAGGTCTGCCTTCTAGCACTCGACTTTAATTTTTTTGTGTGTGGCTGTGTAATTAACTGGTCTGTATCTTTGTTTTTATCATATAATTCGTGGGTAGCTAAAAAGTCAACAATCCTTATCCAGTGACGGCTGGTGAAAATTTAATTAAATTGCCATTCACGTTTCGAATTTATTGTAAATACATAATTTATTTTTTTTAAGTTTATACGTTTTATCAAGAGGTTGATACAAACACTTCGTATAAATTTTAACATACCTACAGGTATTTCTTTTTTTATAGTTTTTTTTATTATTTAACTTTTATTATAGAACTAAATTTTATTTTTTTATTTATTTAACTTATATGATCATTATTGAATTATAATAAATGCGTTATTTTTTTTCTTTATTAATTGTTTTATAAATAAATAAACGAAACGATGAACTCTCAAGTGGTGGTATTCAATAAAAAAAACCTTATATTATGAAACCATTTATTCATATCATAGATGTATAAACAAATAGTAGTACAATCCAACAACTCATAGAAATTTTTAATAGGCGTATAAATATTTTTGTAAATAATACATTTTAATTTGGCACATTTATTATATACAGTTATATCTATCTTAAATAGTATAAATCAATTTTAATAACAAATTCGATTATGATTATAGTTGTATGCAATTAGCGCTTATTTACAGTGTTCAGCTAGGATGTTCTACAAGTGTTCATGTTTTTTATGCGTTTTAGGATTCACCTGAGTTTCTGTCATGATGTCTTTTGCTGTTAACTTTTAGTTCTTTCCAGTTTTGTGTGTCATTAAAAATGAATTATATCCACATACCTGTATAGCGTGAGGTTTTAATACGTAATTATTCTATGGAATTGTTTTTTCATAAACAACGTTAAAATGTGTGGTTGTTTGCACCCTTTTTATAGGGTGTTCATATACTTCGGGCTTCGACTAACTTCCTTACCTTATCGCTACCTTAAAGTAACAGTGAGATAAACCCGAAAAAGTCGATTTAGAGTATAATGTGAAAATCAATATTATTTATGTCCATTTAAAATATAATAACTCTTTCTATCTAAATTGATGCATGTCACATCAAAATAAATTAATTCGATATTTGATTTCGATATATCTAACACAGAAATGCAATTATCTAAAAACAAAGAGTTTAGCTTTATTCCACTGTTGCTCTCAGCTAGCGATATATACAGGGTTGGAAAGTCCAAGATTTCAAAGCCGAGCATTAAAAGATAGAAAAGAATGAACTCTTCAAGTAAAGGAAACTGACAGAAAAATATTATATCCATAGTCGCCAGACTGATATGTCATTTTAAAACTTTTATGAGCGTTATTCTCTGTCTTTCGCGATAGGGTAGCAATAAAATATGTAGGCGGGACTCCCCGCCCATAAATTATAATGCGCACGTGTGAATTGAATTATTATATCGTTATTGGTCTACGGAAAATAAGCCCTTGAGTATTCCTGTGCGTACCCAGTATCCCGAGAAGTTAAATGTTTGGGTTGGTATTTTAGGCGATTCCATCGTTGGGCAATTTTTATAAACGGTTCCTTAAATGCCAACAAATATTTTACCAATAACTGTTTACGGACATGAAAGACCACGTCCTAAAGTATATTTCCCCTGAAGTGTTAGGTTAGAACGCGTAAGAACTGAGTTTTACGATAGACTAGGTTTTTGCGAAGTACAAAGGAGCGACATTTTTAAACCACTTATTCAATGGGCATTTTTTCTTCCTTTCGCCTTATAGCCGGGTTGATTTATATTTTTATTTTTTTATTTTTTATAGAACTTCAATTTTATTTTCTTGCAGACCGGTTAGTTAAGGAATACAAAAATTTGAAAATAAATACAATTATGTTCGTACACTTCTTTTAAGTGTATGGGATAATTGAAAAAGTCAGAATTACGTAAGAATTTCGTTTCATACAGCTAAGTCGATGTACACATCCATAGCTGCGAAAAAGTACTGAGTTCCACTCAAATTCGGTGATAGGCCGTGTAAACTACCCCTCTCCACGTTATATTACGCGCAGGTCTCATACGTTTCTAATACGTGCACAAGCGTGAAACAATGTGGCATCTAACTGTCTTTGTCAGCAAGATATGGTGCAATAAATATGTATAATAAAGCAATATATGGTGGTTAATAATATATTTAAATTTTGCTATTTCCTTTCATGGCTATTTTGATGGCTACTCTTAAGAAAACTGTTTAAAAACTGAAGATAATCGAAAATATCTCCAAAATTTGTTACTATTCCCCACGATGTGCTTGTGAGAAACAAGAAAACCAACTGAAACTTAGACAACTCGATCTGAAAATATATACCTAGTGTATTCAATTTGAACTAACCAAGTTTTTAAATTTATTTTAATTGTAAATAATGGAGCTTCTTCTATTCTGGATCTTATGTTTCATGTCATACTAAAAATACTAAATAGGAGCCTACTACTCAAAAAAGTTATGACGGTTTTTCTCAGACCCCAATATCTAAACATTCTTTTAAAATACCATTTAATATATCCGGAAGAATGGGTTTAGTTGTGGGTTATAACACACAGAAAACAATGTTTTTCCTTAAAATTGTCACAGTCTTCAAACGCTTGGTATAAATATAGGAATATAAGTACTAACATTTCTGGAACAATAACAGTGTTAATAATCTAATTCAATTAGTATGTACCTAAATTAATTAGCTACATCGAGTTTATCCTACAGCCTACACCATTCATTTTATTGCATATTCTCCTTTCAAGAGGTATTTACGGAGACCGGGTAAAGGCGAGAGAAACTCCAGTTTATGGGTTCTATACGGTATCTCCATTTAATGCTTTATTTTTTCTTTGATGTCTGTCTCACAAGATTGTAATCCAATTATAACAAACTTTATGTAGGTACACATAAATAGACTAGAGCCAAGTAGAAATCCATTAGGGAAATAAAGGGAAGACGACGAGTCGTGTTCCTATATACCGAGTGATTCTTGAGAGTAAGTGTCCCATAAGTTTTTTTGTTTTCAGAGATAAGATATTGAAAACTTTTGATATTAGATGTCTTTTTTAACTTTTCCTGTGTTATTTACTTACTTGTTGATTTCAGTGGGACAGGCCATTTTCAAGTAAAATTTGAAAATTTCCTTACATTACTTTAAAACACTCAACATTTCTGAGTAAAATAGTAAATAATCGAACCCTTCTAGTTGTCATTAGAAATGTCAAATTTTCTTAATGTTCCTGTGTTTTTCTGGGCACCCTTTTTATGGGGTGTAAAACGTGTAATGGGGTTTTCTCTGATTGACCACCTGTACAACTGACCATCTATTTTAGAAATATCTTGTCTATATATTAACAAAACGGCCATTACGAAGACGGCCATGTCTTCAACACTATTGAACTTTACAAATTAATTAATTAATTAATTACAAAACCTAACCTATTCCGAAGTTAGCAAAAATCCTGTTTAGGGGTGCTACTAAAATTATAGATAATGTGTATAGTCCTTCAATTTTTAATTGAAAATGATAAATACGCCTGGGGAACAAGAAAAGCGGTGGAACTTTATGATTCCATGGGCGTGCATATATCTTTTATAAATTCGAAAATTGTGAAATAATTTTTTTCATTCAAATCAATATAGGAGATTAAAATTAGCCTGCATACAAAACTCTTAATATTTGTAATATAATTTGCTGTAAATAATGCTCATTTAGCTAGACAATCTCAAAAAATTGTCTGTGTTAATAAACCTAGCTGAAATACACGTCACTGGCGCCTTAAACACGTAGAATTTCTAAAGTCGTAAATCATTTTAACGACGTCGTAAAAATGTTATGGCACAGTGGACCGAATAAGTATTTGGATGTATTACATATAAAGCAATCCTATAGTATAATGGTCGGCATTTGCTGGTGCATTCGCGGCATCGCGTTGCCGGCTCTTAAAAATTTTCTTAAGTATAGTAACATACATAAAGTTGTTTTTATTTATAACTATTTTTTCCAGCAATTTTAAACGCTTTATTTTAATGCTAACTAATAAATTTATATCTATGTATTTTTTTTTAAATATTTCCAAACTAGCTTTCTAAGAACGTCACGAACTAACAGTTTACTGAAGTATGAAGTATACTTGTATAGTGAGCTTAGCAATTTTAGAAAATATATCTGACAACCTTGCTTTTTTCTACCTATTTTCAATTTAGAATGGAAATAGAGTACTTAGGTACTTTAATTACACTTAAATGAGGAAAATATTAGAATAAAAGCAGACAGTTGGGCATCATAACACAAACTCAGTCATTGTAAAAATATGTGGTGAGCCTCCCCGAACTAGAAATTAAACGGTGTCGCAGTCTCCTCTTCATTAGCGTATAATTTAATGTGTTTCTTGGCAAATGTCTATCCTGGGCGCGGCTTACAAAACTTTGCTTCCGATATCTGTGACTAGTTACTATCGAGAATACTATTCACGGACAAAAAAGGGTACAAACTTCGAGCGTTTTGATCACAGGTCGATTGCAAAAGCTTATATGAGTAAAATATGATATTTGATGACCACCTAGAGTATTTTAATTTTTGCAGCTAGATTTATAATAAAGAAAAAACCCTTTTTATATACAGGGTGATCCATATCAGCGTATAGGGATGGAAAGTCTACATATTTAAATGACAAAGCGTTTCTGTGCATATGCTCCTTCCCTAAATGCTTTAGCTGCTCAAGGCGTGGCGTATTCCCTTCCATATCATGTGAATGTTTTCCATGCCTGTATATCGATTTCTGATTGAGATTTTTCAAGAAAATTGTTCGATGCTTATTTTCTTTAGTAGGTTTAAGTGATTTTGATGCCAAGATGTAATTAAAGTCATATTTTTTGTAATGTAAAAATCTTGTATATATAACGAATCACTTAACTTATTTAAAACAATTGTCAAATTAGTTTTTGCGGAGGTTATCAGTATTATCACCGTAGGCGTCAAATAATTTCACACTCAAAATTAATTTGTATACGGGACGACACAGAGGAAATGTAACAGCGTCTAATTTCTTTATTTAGTAATATAAAATTTTGGAATTTATAGGAGTTATGTAGATATTGATAAGGTGTTTTTTTCAACGAAACAGTCATTATTTACAACTTCCGGTCAAACCGAAAGTCGATCCAGCTTTTTTATTTTAAATAGAACTGTGTACATTTTTTAGCTTGCCTTATTGGCCTTAAAATTCTGTGTTCAGTCATGTATCATATCATGTATCATATAACAGCATTTGTTCCTTTACTGAAAGTTAAAATGCCTTTTATAAAAAAGCCTAGGCGCCCATGACGCAATGTGCAAAATCTTTTGAGGTTTAGTGGGCTGTGAAATCGAAAAACAACTGCTAAGCCGTTATGAATAGGTATATTTGTTTTAAACCCAGTTAATTCCTGCTACTCTTATTTTTTTTTAGTTTTAAGAAAAAATCTAAAAACAACTCACAATATTTTAAATATTAAGATAAAACCGTATTTTTACTTGTAGCGGTTGTAAGGTACCTAACTGTCTTTCATTTTTGCAATGTAGAAGTAACCTACTCTCTCTTTGTCTCTTTTTTAGCCGGAATTTGTAAAATATTAGTGTAATGTCATGTCATACATGTCATACATGGTTGAAAAGGGTATTTTAAGGCGAATAAGGTAAGCTAAAACAATATAATTTAAAACAAGAAAGTTAAGACGACTTCCGGTTAAACCGGAAGTTGTAGATAATATAATTATGTTAGGTTAAAAAAAGCCTTATCACTAGCTACACATTTCAAAATTTTATATTAATAAACAAAGAAGTTGCATGTTCCCTGGGTCACCCGGTATAAAACATATAAAATTTTCCACTAGTAGAAAACTTGGCGTTATCACTCGTATATTTATAAACATTTCAATATCAAAACTCCAACAGATTCTCTTGTATAACAACATAAAACAAATGATCTAAATTAAATGGAGTACCCTGTATATAACATGTGGTGTATTTTCAATTATTTATATGTTTCAATTTCCTTTAGAAGATGTTTTAATTTTCTTTAATCTGCCCGGTGACAATTTAGATTTATTTTAATTCACCCTTTTTGGTGAATGTATGTTTTTACGTAAAAAATGTAGCTTGCGAAATGTAATGAATGTATATGTAGGTACGTACTTGATGTAATAGTGGCTGAAGGTACATGCTTATAGTTATATTTTTAAAAAATGTTTTTGAGCAACCCTGTACTTTGCAGTGTGTTAAAAAATTTCTTAAGCTTGTGAGGGAATTAACGACTCCATATGGATGGATCTGGGTGTAAAAGGAGAGTTACAGATTTTTTTTCAAGGCGGTGATTGTTCCACGAATGGAAATAATAATTGTGAAGAATCTGGTTCTAAGAGGTAGGATGATCAGATATTCTTTAGTGTATTAAAAGTATATGTTTCATGCTAAAAGTTAACATAAAACTAGAAACGAAAGCTCCAAAATACTATGATGATGCGTTTGCCGAGCATTTTGACATCATCAGGAGAGTATTTCAACTTTACAGTCTGAGTAATAACCATTTGTATTAACTTCTGGTATGTCATAGTCTTAATGGTCAGTGACTACATGCCACCAAACAACGAGATATATGGTACTAGCTGTAGTAATATCTAAATTATTTTGGAAAATAAAAGAGATTTAAGAGTTCCAAGCAGTGCTGAACAGCTTCAAACCCCTCAAAAATTGTTAAAAATACCGAATTCCTATTATAAATAAGAAACAATGTCTCATGATGAAATTTTAAGTTCATGTCTATAACTGATATTGTCGGTTAAATGCTGTGAGAGATATGAAACAGTAGGAGTATTAAGAAACAGAAAAATAAAAAAATATGCTTTTTTTTTCAAATTAAACAAGCTTTTCAGAATAGATTCACAAGAATTCTGCTAGAAACATTACGCATTTCATTGAACTAAACGTCAACGTGAAATTTAACAGACGACAGCGTTCTCTTAAAACCTTGTGTTATGGACATCTGCTAGATACCAGATATTTTAATAATTTTCTGTTATAGATATTTTCCGTATAAGGGAACCCAAGAAACACAAGAAGCCTGAAAATCCAAGTTTCCTCATGAAATACTGGTATCTACAACCTACATTTGCTGCAACAACTCCACTTCTGACAAGAATTGTTAGAACAGTCAGCGTGAATAAGTATGATGAGATGAAAATACGCCCCAATATATATATGGAAATGACCAAATGAGCACAATAATACTCATACACGAGTATTATTAAAGTGATCCATAAGATTGACATATTCATATGGCTTGATACCAAGTAGCGATGTCAGTATTGTAACTATTCGTTACTTTTTATCCGTTACTTGGCGAAGTAACGGATACTGAGTAATCGTTGGAAAAAGTATTCATTACTGAGTACTGAGTACACTGGAGTCTCCAAAATTTGGCCCTCCAAAATTCGTTTACCTCCACAATTTGGCGAAAAATCCCTCCGCAATTCGGCGTTTTTCTATCCCCACTATTACCACGAGCTCTTTGCTCCTGTGCGGCGCGTTATTTGAAATCATTGCAACAATGGTTTATTGAATAGGAAGCAGAATTATATTTAAAAACGCGATATTCCTTTATATTATGGGATCCTTTATGTGTATTTATAGAACCCTTACAATTTTTGGCTCCATTACTAAAAATTTACTAAAAATTTGGTCCGCGCACTCCTACGTACATTTTTCACGCCGGCAAAACAACAAATAAGTACAGCCTCACTTGACAGTAAGCACCAATGCCGTGACTTTTCAGTGGCTGTGGTGGGGTACCCCTCTTGAAGCCAAATTCTGGAGGCATTCTGTTCCCGAGCTACGCCGAATTTTGGAGACTCCAGTGTACTTTGGAACTGGCTCCGTTGCCCCGAATCATGATTACATGTAACGACGAATATTCGTACTCGTACTTGTACCTGACTGTAACTTACCACACCGCGCGGATTTCGGATATTGAGTTTGGTGTTGGTGTTTATTAAGGTGTCTGGTATACGATCGGATACTTTATATAATAGGTAATTTGTAATTATTCAACGTGATGAACACTGATACCTAATAATTATTGTGAAATAAGTATATCACAGAATTTAATTATTTATTTACCTTTTTTAGTGCACTCCGCAGGAGAAAAATGAAATATTAGAATGATACCTACTGTCAATAAAATCCATTTTTTTTTAATGAAAGGATTCCTCCGACGAACAAAGTTACAAGTAACTGTACTTCTAGTAACGTTAAAAAAGTAATTTGTACCGTCGTATACATAAGTAACTGTACTCAGTAACGGATACAAAGTAACGAGTACGCGGTATAAAAGTAACGATTACTCTGAGTCAGTAGCGGTGCGTGATATTTCAGTTAGCCATATCTTGAAAACGACGCATGGGACCGACTTCACTTTTTAGGTGATGACTATACACCTCTTACAGAAAGGATTTATAGTGAAAAAAACCGTCAGCAAAAGTTTGCGAAAAATTTTCAAAAACACTGGAGCACTCCCTGGGTTCTCAGTAACGCTCTGTGGGATATTTGCAGTATATATTTTTTCATAATCTAGAAACAAATATAAGGAGACGTTTTTCGATTTGTTACAAAATATTTTTGTTTCAAAATGTTATGGCCATTTTAATTTTGGGAAACAAAATGTTCTTATAAAATTAAAATGAGAACCCAGGGGAGTGCTCCAGTGTTTTTGAAAATATTTTCGCAAACTTTGCTGACGATTTTTTTCACTATAAATCCTTTCTGTAAGAGGTGTATAGTCATCACCTAAAAAGTGAAGTGGGTCCCATGCGTCATTTTCAAGATATGGCTAACTGAAATATCACGCACCGCCACTGCTCTGAGTACTAAAAAGTAACTGTATTTGACATCACTAACCAAGACTAATTCACTCCATCTTTTACCGAAGGCGCCTTTAAAACTTATCTTGTAACAGCTGTGGGAAAAGATAACTTCATAGTGTGAGAAGTTATTATTTATAAGGCATTTTGAAATAATACGATGACTGCAAACTTTAGACAGAAACGTACCCACTAAAATTTAATAATTTTTGATCAGCAATTTGTATAATTTATTATTTAAAGCACGTATTTAGTAACAAACAACAAAAAAAAAGTAAAACTCCCCTTTATACACCCAGATCCACCCAACTGAAGGCTAAACCATCACATCAATGGAATCTGTTGCACGCCGGCGCCGTCTGCAGACGGCGTCAACAAAAATGAAAAAAAGAAACAACTACAAGAGAGTACAAATTCACGGAACTATAGCGGGGTCGTCACTGTCCACCTCGCTCCAGTGGCCGGAATCTACGATGTGCTTGAAGAGGTCCGGAGGCTGGTGCAACTCCGGTCATATCTCGAGCACCGTGTCCTGCTCTACGAGGCTGTCGGAAAGGGAGTGACTGCTGCCGGGGATGGGCTCGGGGAGGCCGTCGTCCAGCACCTCGGTCACCTCTTCGAACTTGCTGCTAAAAAAATACCTATTAATACCGTAGGCACACGAATAAAATAAAATAAATTTGCTGCTCGCTAAGTTACCATGTGTACAGTAATAAGCCGACATCGGCCGGTTGTGAAAAAGGACAAATTCTACACATCTTGTTCAACACTTTCGTAGTGCAAACAATTCAACACTAACGTAGTGCGGTGAGAGGACCGGTCTTATTCCCTCACTACCTTCGATGCGTATGCGGTTGCTTCGTATCTGTCGTCTCACTTCTGTTTGTCCTTTTTCATAACTCGCCGATGTCAGCTTTACACACACGGTATATGTTTTCGATGTCGCAGAATCTGAATCCGTTGTCCATTTAGCATCATTACATTTCAGTCCGCCTCTAACCTCAAGTAATATCTAAAAATTGCGTAACAGCCCTTTTCATGTTATGAAAACACTTTTAAGTTATAAAATCTGTCTAACATATTTAGGTATTTGTGTTCGAAAAATAAGTCGAGATGTTTTCGAAATCCAAATCTGGTGTCTGTTTGGCCCCACCTCGTCACTATTTTCCATAAGTTCTAAAAATATCTCAATATTTCTTAAAAAGCGTTGTTAAATTTCGACGATCAAAATTAGGCAATTCGCTGATTATTGTATGTTGTATATGAGTATAAAATTAGTGTTCGAAGTTGGTATTTATGTAAGTGAATAATTTTTCTAGACGGAAATTCTAGTTCTCCCCCATTATTAAAATTATATGTTAGGATGAGGTATAAAATTTCAATTGTAAAGTCAATTATTATATTAAATTAAAATTCTTCTCCAAAGAACTGTAATCCTCGGTTCCTTTTCCAAAGCGTTTTCCTATTGTTTTTGTTATTTTTATTAACCATTATTTTCTCATTAAGACTATCTGAGGGATGGGGTAAATGACATAGTCTGGTACCGATTACATCCCAGACATGTTCACATGAGCTTGTTCCAATAACTGTAACCTAACTTTTGCTGTGTGAGCGTCATCTTGTTGAAAAAAATAGTTTAATCAACGTCCGAAGATATAGAACTGCAACAGGTTCTAAAACATCGGCTATGTAAGTGGTTGCAATCAAATTATCCAGAAGGACAACTAAAGGTGACCTATTTACCAAAACACAAGAATTTATTTATGTTTAGCAAGAACTGATTCAAAACATGCACTTTATTGCATGAAAAATAACACCAATACCAAGACAACGAGGACAATCTTTGTTGAAGCTTATTTAATCAATTCTTTGTTACCTGTATATTGAAGTACATATTGCATAAACATTTCCAATAAATTACTTAACTTAACACTAGCTGTTGCGGTTTTTATTCAACTCAGTATGTATATCTATATTCATAATTAAAATTTAACCTCTTTCGTTGTTTTTTTTTGTAACACTTGCTTGTTTCGATTTTATTGAATTTGTGCAGTACCTTTGCCGCTCTCTGTACCTACGTACGCGCCGACGTAACCTCACAGACGAGGACATTTTTGCGTCATTTTCTCCGAGCATTCCATTTTCCTGTCAGACATCCGGACATGCCCGTCTAATCTGGCTTATTCCTGCCCATCATACTCTCTAATTACCACCTTCCATATTAACTGCGCCAGCTGTTCCTGATCGAAAGCGTTGTTACCTCAAGGCAGCCCGTAGGATCCACCGATTCAGTTATTTCTCTCGGATAGCGAAGATAATAGGGTTTAGAAACACATCCTCAGGGATGACATATTACCGGTCATTGTGAAGTCAGTCACGAGAATCATCTTGTAACAATACAGTGGTATGAACCGAGATTCTGTAGTTATGTAAGCCATAAGTTTAAATTACCGGCAGAGTTGTATATCAGACTACACATACATAGGTATAATCCAGTAGGTACTGAATAATTTATAATACGATTTGGTTATGAAGATTTGATACAATTCAGACAATACATTGTAAAATCATTTGGATTTTCAAAATGAGGTTAGATTACACATACAGGGTAGGGTGTCAGTAAAGAATGGGACAAACTTCAGAAATAGCTTCTTTGGACGAAAATAAAGTAATTTCAGTCAATTTACCTTAGCACCATTTTGCTTTCCTAAGAAATTATGAGCCTAGGAAAATATATTTTTTTGTTTCATTTTTTGTACGATGATTTATTTCTTTTTTTGTAAAATTGTACTGAAATTTTGGAAAACAAGGCGTTTTTTTGAGGTAAATTTTTTACGTTAAATGTACAGGACGTTCTGAGTGCCTGCGGTACTATATTATTCCCTTTAGATTTTTGTTTTTGGGAAATTTTTAAAGAGATTTTGAGAAATTATTAATGCTGACATAGCACTTAATTTGCTTTAAAAAAGGTATACTTGTTGCATGTCACTAAAATGAACCATTTGAGAGAAAACTGCGTTTAATGACTTTGTTAATTTTGGAAAATAATACATAAATTATTATATATTATTATTTCAAAATGTTTTTGCTTAGTACTGTCGTTTTGATAATAACTGAAAACGAAAACGGCATGAAACTGAGCAACAATACAAACATACAAACTGAATAATACAACATATAAATTGAATAATTTGTAACCACAACACCTATTACCGTTGTAACAGTATGAATTGACATCGATATTTGGAAGAATAGGTACACATATAAGAAAAAACAACACAGTAGCAGGTGACCAGAAAGTTTGACAGTAACTTTTTGAAATCAGATCGTCTATTTAAAATTTGTCTTTTTCCGAACAAGTTATAAAGTAATGATAGCTATGATAGGTAAAATAAAGTTAGCGGAACACTTATACAATGAGGAACTTCTGCTTAGTATTGTCGTTCTGATAATAACTGAAAACGAAAACGGCACGAAATTCAACACAGAAAAATTTGACTACATAAAAATAGAGAAATCAAAAATATAAAAAAAAATTAACCATATAAACCTAAAAGCAACAGCAAAAACAAATCTTTATTTTAAAATTGATTTTCGAAATGTCTTGCTTCAACGCTTCAATGCATGTTCGATATATCTTTAAGAAATTTCTTTCAACTGCGTAGAATGTCGAATTGATATGGCTAATACAATTTTCAGTTGTAACTTTTTTTGACACAATTTATTTCTGATATTAACAGTAACGCCAGAATAAACTAGAGTTTTAACATATTTATAGATATATAAATCCACAGGATTCAAATCTGGACTTCATGGAGGCCATGCATGTTCACTTTCTCATCCAATTCAACGAAGGGGGTATGTGTTATTTAAATGATTTTATATTGTTACGAAATAATGAGGAGGGGCACTATCTTGTAAGTACATATGATTCTTAATATTTAAAGGAACATCATCTAGCAGATCGATTAAATTATGCTGGAAAAAGTTTAACTAATCATATCGATTCATTGTTGCTGGGAGTTCAAAACGTTCTACCAACGTTCTAAACGATCAGTTTCAATAATACCGAATCAAACGTTTAATTTAAATTAGTGGTGAAAGTGATACACCCTGGTGTATCCAGTCTTGATTCGAATGCTATTTTTAAATAACTAATCATTTCCCAAAAAGCCCTATCCTTAAGTCTGAAGGGAATAAATAATATAGTAATAGCTCAGAACATCCTGTGCATTTAATGCAGATATTCATGTTTATCACAAAAATAACTGTTGTTCCAAAATATTAGAATAACCACCTAAAAACTAAATAAATCGTCGTGAACAGATAATACAAAAAGAATATGTTTTCATGACCATTCGTTTTTAAGGAAGCAAAATGGCACTAAGGTAAGGTTGACTTAATTATTTTATTTTCTTCTAAGGGAGCTATCTATTCCTGAAGTATGACCCATCCTTTATTGAACACCCTGTATATTTGGTGTTATTATTATGACTCTAATATGTGCTACTATTAAATTGGTTAACAGAAATAAAAAAATCAGAAATTGAAATGATAATATATAATGCAGAATAAAGAAGAAATATGAAAAGGCAGTCTCAAATATAGAGAAGAAATAATGGGATAACATTTAATGTGGCTAATGAAAGAGTAATAATTTAGAAAATATAAGCAGTGTGATGAAATTAGAGTATTAAATAGTTAGTCCAGTTTACTTTTGTTATATTATTTTTTCTGTTCCAGAATTAATGAATTAAGGTCAAAGTATAGAGTGGGCAATGTTAAACTACTATAGCTAGATTGGACTTAAATAATAGTGAATTCTTCTTCAATCTCTTTAAACTCCACATAATAAAAAAATACTTCAAAAATACTTTAAATTAAACAACACTTTTACCTTTCTCATAACAAAATAAAAAAATAGTTCCATTTTATGTATTCAAAATTTTAAAAGCGGTGTTAGTCAACAAATTTCGTTGTAGAATAAGTACTGAGAAAATTCTCTGTATTGAACAGTATCACAGTTTAATCCTTCCTGACAAAAAACACATCAAGACCAAACAATAGGTAACTCTAAAACCAAAAATGGTTTACGAATAGGTAACAAAAATTTCAATACTTTTACTGTACCCGTAGCTTTTTTAACAAAGTAAATCGAATATTACTGCATATGAGGTTCTTACAAGAAATTTGCAAGTACATCAAAGTTACGTAACTTTGATTGAGAGTAATGAAGTTTGAAAAGAAAATCTTAGATTTACTTATCCAGGTAGTTCATAAACTATCGGAAAATCGATCAGAACAAGTTGCAAACCCAGACGGACGTGAAAATTAAACTACAGACCTTTGGAAAGTCTCTTTGAGTACATTCTCGTGCAGTTGTACATTCCTCTAGTCATCCCTGCACCCATTCCAAGATAAGATGAAAATAAAGAATAACGTGTGTATAACAAAAAAGCGGCGTGTTCTTCTAGATTCAGCATGTTGCTATTAACTGAAATAACATCAACATACAAATTTTGTAAAAGAACCCACGACACCTAATACCGTTGTAAAAGTATGAGTCGACATCGATAAATGGAAGAATAGGGACGTTTGTAAGGGAAAGCCTGGAGGGGGTGCTTGAGTTGTCAAAGGGTGAAAGTGAGTTGTGGCACCCCACATTAAGCAGCATTAAGATCAATGGATTCGCCCAAGAGAGGTCAAATCACGAAAACCTTGCGTACATGCAAAGGGGTGGTTTAGGAGGGTCTGGAAATGGGTTGAAGAGATGGAACAGTGACCAAATACACAGAACTTATTGAGGAGATCTTAGTATGTGCCGAGATGGAGTTTTTACCCGACAGTAAAAAAAGGAGTTTTTACCCGACCCGATTTGCTGCCAAAATCTTGCGATTTCAAATTTCAGCATGGGGTTGCTTTTTGGGGTGTGGACGGCGAACCTTTTAAGTCACAGCGTAGTGATTTCGGGGAATTCGAACTAACCCTATAGGCTACCGAAAAATAAAAACTGCAAATATCTAACTCGAATAGAACGCAAATGACGCCAATCTAAAAAGTGTTACGCTAATTTTGACTAGCAGTTTATTTTGAAAAAATCCTTAGATAGGTGCATTTTTATTTTCAATTGCCCATTTTACGCTATAATTTGTTACGCTACTTTTTTGAATGAGACGTCAGCGATCTTTTTAAATAGGACACTTTATATTTTTTTTGTACTTTTACATTTTCCAGTAACATCTCATTCCAAAAAATATATGACACTTGTGGTCTAAAGTTTTTTTATTTATAACTTGATTTTCAATTGTCTCAAATTCACAAACGAATTATTTTAGGCCATGTGGTATATACATTTCTGAAACTGGCTCTTCCTGGAGAAACCAAAAGTGAAAACAATATATAGAGCGTTTATAAAAAAGAATCAATGACGGCATGTACAAAAAAAATATTGACGTCACCGCTACTCATACGCAATTGAGAATAAAAATTGACCTGTCGAAGGATTTAAAAAAAAATTTAGCTTGGAAAATATTGAATTTATGCAAACCTTTACGTGCTCACTGTACCTGTATGATCAAATCGTACTGTCTTAAAAGTAAAAATGAAATAATTCAGCTAATTCGCGTGAAAGACTGTGAGTCAGCGTCCTCAGTTACAGTCGCGTCACAGTCCTTTTCCCCCCACCACGAGCACAAACGTGTTCAGCGGAGGAAGCATTTTACGGGATCCAACAAAATTAAGTTTACTATAAAAAAGGGGGTCAATCATTGCGGACTATTTTTTATACTGAAGTACAAGCATTCGATTACAACATGTGCAAATTTCAAACCTTGATATTAATAAATGAGGTCGTAGCAATTTTTTTGAAAAAAAGTAGTTTTCGGCTCTTGTTGATCGTAGGACATCTTTTTTTTTTTTAAATCATGAAAAAATGTCAGCTTTCAAATGGCATTATTGCCATTCCGATTAAATTTCAACGATAAGAAAAAAATCTGCATTCTTCGACTGAAAAAAAGAAGTTAATGTTTCGGTACATGTTTCGTATATTTCCAATTATTTTGCAATACGTGCACAATTTGCACAGGAAAGTACAACTTTTATTGAAAATTCTAAGCCCAAGATGGGACACGTAATTGCATTACTGTATGATTTATTGAAACTTGAAAAAATGCCTTTTTTTAAAAAAACTCAATTTTTTCAAAAAACTATTAAGTATTTTGCCACTTTAAAAAATGTTCTCATTCTACTTGCGAAGGACTGCATATTCTGAGAGTTTAGTAAAAAAAATTAAAACAAGTTTAAAAAATATGCGATTTTTAGCCGTTTTTTTTGCAATAACTAATATATTTTTTTATCAATTGACATCGGAATGGGCTAAAAAAGTTCTACAACTTTGGCCTAAAACATTTTTTTTCTAAAATGTTTAGATGTTTTTTTTTTTAAATGAAAAAATATGTTTTTTTGCGAATTTTGGAGGCCATTTTGAAAAGGAAGCCATGATATTCAGAGGGTAGAGACATAAAGTTTATGCAATTCAACGGAATTTTTCCTATTCGTTACATGTCTTTGTTTACTAAACTAAATTTTGGCGAAAAATCGAGGTATTTTCACAATTTGACTAGCCTATTAATGCCATTATACTAAGATTAACGCAACTGAAATTCTCCAGGGATATTTAGTGTCATTTAGTTTTAATACAAAGTTCTCTTACCATGCAGGAAACTTACAAAAGCAATCTACCAACCTCTCGAAGCTATCCGCATCCCCCTGTAGCAGCCGGTCTTTCCTCCTCCTCCTTCTGCGCCCCTTGAACGATAGCACCAGATGAAAGACGGCCAGGGCGAGGAGCTGGCCCGCCGCCACGTACGATAGCCAGAGCTTGTGCGGCCAGACGAGCGGCACCGCCCCCATGGGGCCGTAGATCAAGCTCTTCTTCCAGCCCTCGAACCACGTGACCGCCGACCAGCACCTCCATATCCGGTTGTCGCTTCTGGAACGGAAATGGGGCCGATTTTAATTGGGGCGATTTTTCTTTTTTACGACCCGCTGCGCCAGCGGGTGGAATCAGTTTGTAATTGGGGGTGGAGGAGATGCATGGGAACAGGGTGGTCTCCTTATATTATTTGTCTAACAATTACAGGCTTTACTCATACTTTTAACGATAATGAAACAATGCAAAACAAATGTAGATACGTACATCTTACATATATTACCATTTTTTTATATTTACCCTTTAAAATCATATTTTTTGGGGAAAACCCCCCCGGCCCCGCCCCACCCACCACCCTCACCCCCCCCATTTTTTTTTTTTTTCTTTTTTTTTCTCCCCCCGCCCCCCCCCCCCCCCCCCCCCCCCCCCCCCCCCCCCCCCCCAACCCCCCCCCCCCCAAAAAAAAAAACCCCCCCCCCCCCCCCCCCCCCCCTTTTTTTTTTTTATTAAATAGCCACACCCCCCCCCCCCCCCCCCCCCCCCCAAATATATAAAAAAAAAATAATATTTTTAAAAAAAAATTTTTTTCTAAAATAGTATTTTTAATTTAAAAAAAATATTCAAAACCAAAAAAAAAAATATAATGGAATATGGTTTAAAACATTAATTGAACAGTATATGGGGTGCAATATAGCAAAACTCGTTTTTTGCTTTTGTATTTTGTGCACGACATTGATCCATATTATGTATACGATACGATAAACTTCGTGCAAAAAACATAAAGCAAAAAGCGAGTTTTGCATTTATGCAACCATATGTTCTATTTTTTCTTAAAAAAATGTTGGTTACCTACTCACTAAAGAAATAAAAATGAGTGTTGATTTATAAATTAGATGTGATAAGGATTATTATTAAAATTAGATATTATAAGGAGAGCACGGCGTGTATATAGTTATGGAACTAATTACTAAGTTGCGGCCAATTGAATGACTAATACATTATGTAGAAAGTATAAATATAAAATGTGTGCCGATATCTTTCATATTTGGAACGACAGTAGAACATATCCCCTATTTTTAAGATATTATTCACCAATCACAAAGTACAACGTTATATGCCACGGATGCCTTGTCAGTGGCGTAAAAAGATGTGGTGGCATGAAAATATAAAGTTGGGACTTACGTGATTCAGGAATAAATATGCACAGTACACCCAGAATATCATTGCCCGCGAATTGCGCATAACGTCCGTACCATATCCCACAGATATAAGATAGATCCACAAAAAAAAAAACAATAACAAACTGTACTTCTCGAAACGATCATAGCTGCAGCTACAAAAGAAAGGAGCACAATTTCAGTTTTGTCTACTGCCTCCAAGGGCAAATTTATTGTTGTTACATTGTTCTCGGTATCCAAATATGGTCAGTTTTATTTTACCGCACATAGAACAATAAGATTCTTAAAAAATCACTCAGGAGTGATCAATGCATCAATCCCTGCACGAGTATTATAATATCTATTTATATTATCTATCACATGTTTATCCATATTTTCTGGCGTAAGATGTCGTTTATTTGACACTACATCTTTAAATAAGAAAAGAGAACGTTCCATTTCACAACTCGTTATTGAAGCATATTGATAACGATAATGCTTTTGAATAATCGGAATTCATCGTAATTGTTTCAATGGAAGCATCATTAGTCCTTAAATTATAGAAATTTCACGTGATTTTGTTTTTGTTGAGATGCCTTTTGACCCCTTATAGAGCTATTCATGGAATTTTCGACCATTTAAAATAAAAAGCAAATAATATTTTCATAATGTAGATTCCTGTGGTATTTTGCAACCGCAATGTTTTTTCAATTTTTTTTATGCTTCACATTAATTAATTTATGTAATGGAATGTTTGCTGAAATCAAGGCTTTATGTAGGTCTCTAAAATTATCTCTATCACTAGGAACTTCTGTGTGTATATCATCAATATGTCTTTTCGAATGAATATGTCTGTTTACATCTTGTTTTCTGTTGAATTGAAAGTTTTACAAACATGTAAAATACGTAACACATATAAAAACACGTTAAACGTACCTCATCTTCAGATGATGTAAGAAAGTCAGAGTACCGTGATAATCGAGTATTGAGATAGTATCGTAATACTTACTAAGTATTACGATAAACCACCGGCAGTAGACATACATATAATGCCGCGATTTTTAATAAAATGGATTAATACAATGCATGTCGGTAACAACCCTTGGTAAGGGTCATGACATGACTAAATTGAAGAATAAATAAGGTGTGCATTTCATCAGATGCATGCAAAGCCGATACCTAATTACTAGGGTTCGGAATGTTTGCCTTCACGCGTGTTAAACTGCATTAGACCCTCCCGCCGGGATGGCGTACTATTGCGCATATGCGGGTTCCGGTGCGTTGTCAGGCAGGGTCAATGCTGTACGTAGCAAGGACAAGATATACATGTAAGGCGCTTACGGTTTATACACTGGAACCCTTCTTATTTCACCTTCGCTTAATTCACATCCTCTGTTATTTCACCACGTTTCCCCCTATTAGGTAGCGAAACCGTCCCGGCTAAGTCGCCGCGTGTAAAAGTTTTAGAACTACGTTTGGAAATTGGATTCTCTCATGAATATGTACAATTTTTATTGAAAAAAAATGATTGTGTAATACATTTATTGATTTAAAATAGGTTAGGTGTCTTAAAAATATTTAATCTTTAAAATATTCATTCAAGTGGAAAATTGAACTTTGTCACGCACGACTGGGTATACTTACATTGATTTTTCCTTCAGTTGGCTCATTTTTCTTTATAACAAGTACTGTGGTATATCTCTAAATATTTCTTTTTGCAGTTAAAACACAAAAAAGTTGAGGTTATGATCGCGACTTAAGAGAGGCAAAATTTCGCGACTTAAGCGAGGTAATGATGCACGGATTTGGCGACTTAACAGGGGTTCGAGTGTACTTTAACTATCATAGAGTTTTATGGTGCCGACCAGGCGTTATGGTACACATTTACGGACCCTACTGATTATTTACTTCACTGTGTTTAAATATGAATGGAAAATACCGATATTAAGAGGATTTTACGACAGATTTCTGATGTTAGAGATTTATCTGAAGAAACTTATTTAGAAATGTACTATCTTTCCATTCTAAACTGAAAATAGGTAGAAAAAAGCAAGGTTGTCAGATTTATTTTCTAAAACTGCTAAGCTCACTATACAAGTATACTTCATACTTCAGTAAACTGTTAGTTTGTGACGTTCTTAGAAAGCTAATTTGGAAATATTTTTAAAAAAATACATAGATATAAATTTATTAGTTAGCATTAAAATAAAGCTTTAAAAATTGCTGGAAAAAGTAATTTTAACTTAAAACAACTTTATGTATATTACTATACTCTGTATAGTATGCATATTACTATTATATTACTATTATGTATGTATTAATTACTATGTATATTACTCTTATGTATATTACTATTAAATTTTAAAGAGCCGGCAACGCGCTGGCCGGCCAACTGCTGGCAGCTGGTGGCACAACGTAAATCACTGTCGGTAAACCACTTTGCATATAATACATTGCTAATATTTGTTCGGTCCACTGTGCCATAAAATTTTTACGACGTCGTTAAAATGATTTACGACTTTAGGAATTAGGAACTTAAACTACTTGTTTAAGACGCCAGTGACGTGTATTTCAGCTAGGTTTATTAACACAGACAATTTTTTGAGATTGTCTGACTAAATAAGTATTATTTACAGCAAATTATATTACAAATATTAAGAGTTTTGTATGCAGGCTAATTTTAATCTCCTATATTGATTTAAATACAAAAAAAATATTTCACAATTTTCGAATTTATAAAAAGATATATGCACGCACATGGAATCATAAAGTTGCACCGCTTTTTTAGTTCCCCAGGCGTATTTATCATTTTCAATTAAAAATAGAAGGACTTTAGATGTGAGATATTTTCATACTATAGAACCAGTGTCGGTCGATACAATTTGACATGGTCGTATTTTCGTAAGAAGGAATGAGATCCACACCATAATTTAGGGGGTGTTTACTAGACCTAAGTAAAAGGCTATAATGGCAAAAAATCTTCAGCAGAAGTAAGCGATTTTTTCCAAAAATGGCTGCCTCCTCTGGAAATCTTGGAAACGGCATGCAAAATATTTGCGAAATATGTTTTTTCATAATCACAGAGTAAATAAAAATTCTTTTTTGTACTTGCGATTTTCTCGAAATTTTGAGATCTGTAAAACTGTATCTGTAAAAAAAAATTGAGGTAATTTGAATTTTTATTTTATTCCAATATTTCGTCTTTGAGATTTTATAATAGTTGTATCCTTAAGCAAAGTGAGATTTTGCAAAAATCAGAAGTATAAAAACAATTTCTATTTACTCGGTGATTAGGAAAAAAAATAGTTCGCAAATATTTTGCAAGCCGTTTTCAAGATTTTCAGGGAAGGCAGCCATTTTTTCCCCTGAAAATTTTTGGCCATTGTAGCCTTCCACTTAGGTCTAGTAACCACCTCCTAAAATATGGTGTGGGTCCCATGCCTCCTTACGGAAATACGAGCATGAATTCCATCGGCTGCCATTGTATATAACACTAATAAGTAATAACTATTAAAAATAAAAAATTGAATTAGCCTCATTATCATAACGAGCAACAACTGCCTGGCGCCCAACGTGGAGCGACCTAAAAAATATCTGTTTGGGAAAATGACGCGAAATTTCGAATCAGGGCGCGCCGTGATAACCGAGCGTCAAGCCACACAACAGTTTCATCCCGGAAACGTGATGCATATCCCTGCTGTGTGAATTGCCCCCCTCGACGTTTAGTATTTCGCCGGCGGTTCAGCGCATAAATTTCGCTTGCGCCCGGCTAACTAAATAGGTTCTGGCGGTTCCGAGGCCGGCCGCAAGAGGTAGCTCGGGTCGAGTTTACGGACGCGCTATGCGGAGAATCAAATCGCACAAAAGGCGACCGCCGTCGCGTATCGGGAGGAAAGGGGCTTTTGAAATGAGGTTTGTTTATTTGCGCCTCATTTAGCAAGGGCAACATTGCAATGTGCAGTGGTGAACAGTATTGTATTGTCGACACGTCGACTTTGATGTCAAGGTCGACAATTTTTAATACGTGGATAATGTAAACAATGTAGACAATGTCAGCAATATAGTAAAATAGTTAAAAATATTTCCAGAACTCATACAAATGAACAAAGTTGACCTAATAACCGATAATTATAAAAAATCAAAATTCTATTAATTTGCAAAAAAAAAAAACTATAATAAGAATCGAACCCACAATTTTCATATCAGTAGTGTAACACTTACACTACTGCGTCAAGCTAGTAGCTACAGCTAATAACCACCACAGAACTTTGGATCAGAATGTCTATGGTTCAGGGCCGATAAATGCCAAATGACAACCGAAATCCGAAGTAAGGAATGGCAAAAAGTTGGCACTAGGCTCTAATTAAATATTACGTGTAAAAATATTCGTTTCGTTATCTGTGACTTTGATACCTTGCTGATAGAGATTTTTTTAAAATGTCCAGACAAAAATTGCACGTAGCGATATGCTTGCCGTTTATTTTTATTAAATCAAATTTAAGGTCTCTAACATTTTTGTTATACTTTCGACCACTTATGATTTAAAATCATAATTTCGATAAAGGGATAATAACTGTAAGAAATACTACAAACAACCCAAAACATTAAGAAATAAAAATAAATGGCGACATAAATTTCGAAAACCCTACAATTTTCACAAAATTCTGTATACTGGGATTTTTGAGGTCGTTGATCCCTTGTCAGACACTCCGTATTCAAAATGGCGGATACAATTTGGTGGGAAACAATTTCAATATTTTCAATTTTCTTAAATCTGACAGTAGGTCGTAATAAATTACCTCGAAATCCCCTGTATTTAATTTTTTATAGAAAATTGTACAAAACCACTTAGTAGGTGGTTGCAGTTTCTTCTGAAACTTCTGAAACCTACCGTAAGTATATGGTAAAGGAAGATTTAAAAAAATGGTGGCAACATAAAGTTGTTTATTGTGATAACAAATCTGTAAAAATAACCTATAAAGAACCAGAGAGTATTACAATCTAAATTGTAATCTTTTGTATTACAAATTAAAATTACAATCTAAATTGTAATTTGGCATTTGCTGCTGGCATTGTTCAGCTTTATGTAAGAAGCTTAATAAAAACTTACCCTCAATATACAGGTATTTTATTCAAAATCAAATTACAAGTTTTGATCAATAAATATTTTTCATGTTTACATCACAGATAAAGCAAAAAGTATTATCCTTCAAGGCAATATTAATTTGCATGAACCAGTTCTATGAATTACATACAAAACCGAATATGTAGGAAGCATTAGCATTATTATTTACATAGAAAATTAAGCATAGAGTATACAGGATGATTCCTAAGTTGATTCACATTTTTA
This sequence comes from Aromia moschata, assembly GCA_029963805.1. Classification (NCBI taxonomy): domain Eukaryota; kingdom Metazoa; phylum Arthropoda; class Insecta; order Coleoptera; family Cerambycidae; genus Aromia; species Aromia moschata. Next base: position 25,740 of record JAPWTK010000462.1, read on the forward strand.
ACAGCTTGTAGAACTATTTAAAACAAATATTTTTTTTTCAAATAAAAGCACAAAAATAAAAATTTATCTCATTATTAAAGTTGAAAATAATATTTATCCGTCCCTGCCTTAAGTTTAAAGAAAAGTTTGTACAGATTAAAAAAAGGGATAAACATTAGGTTCTGTATGTTCTTCTACTTTGTTTTGAATTTTTCAATTTTTTTATATCTAAGGCGTGACCAGTTGGATGCTATTTTCGAAATGAGTAAGTCACTTTTTTATTTTTAAATTTAAAGAAAGAAAAACGGTACTCGGAAAAACGACACGCTATAACGAATACTCGTATATGAATTACTCTGTATATTAGTCAACTAAACAATTAATCAGAAGTGAAAAGTATCTGAAGAAGTAGGTGGTACAAAATATTGCGACTATTTTTCTTAGTATCTTTGGGAAGCTCGAATCTTCAAGACCCTATGGAAACTCCGTCACTGGTAACGTGTCCGATATAGGAGTTATTCCGTAGCGGGGAGTGGTGCGGAACGAAGGGGCTCTTCGCCTAGTTAGACGTTTGTTTGACTGATCACTGGTGCTCACAGCTTTAAAACTTGGTTGAGTTATATTCGGCTTTGTTCTCGCCTTGCTACTCGTTTCTAGTATGTGAACAGCCGACATCGGCCGGTTGCGAAAAAGGACAAATTCTACTATTCGATTTTTGCCAACGTTTCGGAGCTTTATTTCTCTTCATAAGGCTTAATTTGTTATTGCTGTCATGTAAGGTGGTAAATTACGAACATTGGCGTACTACAGGACAACACACACAGTCAGGATAACACACTTTAAAAATTACTCAGTAGTTTTTAAAGTGTGTTGTCCTGAAAATAGTTTTTTGTTTTTATCTTTGTACATTTGTTACATATCTATATAGATAGTACCGCCAATGTTCGTTATTTACCACCTTACATGACAGCAATAACAATATTGATTGAGCTCTGATGAAGGAGAAATGAAGCTCCGAAACGTTGGCAATAATCGAATAGTTTGTTATTTATTCCTGGACCTCATCCAACTAACCAAAAGACTAACAGAGAAGAAGGTCGCCAAATTCCCCACAGATATGACAAATTCTACACTTCTCGTTCTAACGATTAGCGTAGCATGGTGAGAGGGCTGGTCTCATTCCCTCACCACCTTCAATGTGTATGCGGTTACTTCTTATAGATCTGTCGTTTCACTTCTGTTTGCCCTTTTTCATAACTGGCCGATGTCTGATGAACACATACGATATACGTACTTCGATGTAGTGTGCACTATTTGTTGCTGTGTATCAAAGAACTGATCGACGAATTAATTTAGACAACCAGATGATGTTTGAAACCGTTACATTATTGGCTAATTGGCCCTATTTAGGAAAATACGCGAATGTTAACTGGGACCATGCCTAATAAATTAATTTAATGTTTGTCAAAACCTTCGTTAAGTTCATAGGTTTACCCTCAATATGACGACCGGTCTTGTGAAAAATATAAATCAAATTAAAATAACAGAAATCTTGTTTGAGAGATTCATATTGTTAAGTTGTATGTATGCGAATTTATACATGTATCGTTTTTATACAAGAAGCAAGTCTTCCTTTTGCAATTAGTTGTTCTTGTCATATATGATTCGTTTATATTTATCTTTCAAGTGATAATAGTAAAATCGACTATAACGCTGTTATACTTTACAATTTTTTTCTCATGAAAAGTTAAATCATTTATTGGGTTTACTATTGATAGCATCGTACTCCCACCTGTAAAGTGACATGTAAGACAAATAATAGTAGTTGTTTCGAATATTTGGCGAATACGCCAGTGATAAATTATTTCATTTATTGTCTCCCATGGTGTTAGATGTTAGTATTCTCATATTGGGAACTGCCCACGTTGGTAACGACACCTGGTGGTTAAAATTATAACTAAAACGAGGGTTGCACCGCATGCCATAAACACACGTGATTCACTTAGAATAAATAAATAATAAATAATTATTATTAAATTGTCATGGAAATTATTAATTCCCCGGTTCGAATTAAATCTACAGCTCGTTATATTTGTGTTGTTAGGGGCTGCAATAGTAAATCAAATAAAATTTAGATCTAATCTTCTATTCGTTTCCTAAGTCTGATGACAGTGTTGTGCAAGTCGAAAATGTATTTGGAAATTTTGAAAAATTAGACAGTATGGAAATGTGTTCTTAAAAAAAAATGTATCTCCAAGAATGTGAGTTTGTTCATTCCACTTTAATGAAAGTGATTACATCATTTCAAGTAAGTAAATGCAGTCTAACCTCAAAAAAATAGTAACAGTAAAAACAGCCGAAGTCATCCGAAAATTTTTAAGTTTTTTTAATGAACAAATAATAAAGGAAAAATTTATAAATGCCAGAATTTTCATCAATGATATGTTAATAATGATAAACTATTTAACTCCAAAAATTTAACAATTTTCAGATGTCTACTTTTAATATGACAATTCAAGTGTTAGTTTTAACTTAAAATATGTAGTAATATTAGATACAATAGGTATATCTAATTGATTGCCTTTTCTGAAACATCATGACATGATTTTATTTATAACAAAAAAAATACAATAAAATGTTTTCGAAATTTTAAATTCTGATTTGAGGTTAGAAATGTACATAACGGTAATCCACTGCGTGTTTGCACTTTTCACCCATCCCTGCTTTACAAGAGCATTGAACAGACAAAATTTTGCCATTATTTGTTATTTTCCCATTAATTTCATGGGGTCGTTCTTTTAGGTGAGAACTTTGGAAACAAGACGCGGTGAAAGTTACTACGTCCGTATTCAAACTTTCCACATTTATCACATATTTTATTAAATGTCCATCTTCTAACATTTTTTCGGCATTGACAAAGTTTTTTTTGCGACATTCGAACCTGCCCGATTAAAAATTTCATTTAAAGAAAGCATTTAATAATTTAATTAAATGACACTGATTAGAAACAAGCGTGTTTATTTGAAACTTGCAACTTAAAGTCAGCCATATTAATTAGGCCACACCTTCATGTAAGTTCCCAATAAAGTAAGGTGTTTTTTTTTTGCTTTTAGGAGATGAGGTGCAACATGAAGGCTGCCATATCACCTATTTAAAACTGGCCTCAACGTTTCAATATAAAAGGAAATGAACCAAGCCTAGATGAGCCAAGGAAATAAGGCATGCATACAGCAGAGACACCGTGAACCGTAAACAACCCCCCTCATAGGACGAATACAATTTGATTGATGAACGATACAATACGGATAGCTAAACAAAAGCATTTAGGGAGGAGCATATGCGTAGAAACGCTTTGTCGTTTAAAGAAACAGAATTTCTAACTCTGTTTAGCTTTTGTTTTGTATAATATCAAATAAAAAATTGCGTTATAAAGTTCTATTGTACGATCGCTTGGTTGAATAATTCTGAAAGAAATCTAATTTCCCACAGGAAATAAATACATCCAGAAAACAACCGCTATATATCGAAATTCGTTACGCAACCCGTATCGTAAACTTTTATTTCGGGAAGAATTTACTGCGATACAATGCATCGAAATTGGTTCCATTATTATTAAAAGATATTTTTTTGCGATGCGTCAATGGTCCCGAAATAACGTTATAACGTTTACGTCCGGAATATCTAATAAAAAAGCCATACATATTGGATCGGAGCTCCCGATATCTTTACGATGGCCAATAAGTCGGAAGAGGACGACTGTATCATTTACCCAGCGTTTAAGGTGACTGGAGAATGTAGTGGAAGCAGCGGCGACTCGTCAAAGACGGCCCCTGGTTGACAATTTCTACCTTTTAAGAGTAACTTAAGTATTAAGTTACTCTTAATACTTTGTTAAGGATAATACTTTATAACAAGGTTTTTATTAATAAAGGGACACAGCAAAACTGCGGATTTTTTTGTGAAAACATATTGTATATATAACTCCTCTTAGTCCGAAAGTTAATACTAAGAAATATTCTCGTATTTTTGGGAGTGATTATTAAACCTAAAAAATAATGTTATAATAGGAAAAAATCTTCACATAAATTTATCAAGGAGTTTTCAAAAAATATCTGCCTCACCAGTAAATTTTGGACATGACTGTGAAATATTTGAGAAATATTGTTTTTTCTTAATCACCAAGTAAATATAAAGTCTTTTATTCTTGTTGCTTTTTGGAAATATCAAGCTCTGTTATAGTCCTTCTAATTTTAATTGAAAATGATAAATACGCCTGGGGAACAAAAAAAGCGGTGCAACTTTATGATTCCATGGGCGTGCATATATCTTTTATAAATTCGAAAATTGTGAAATAATTTTTTTTCATTCAATTCAATATAGGAGATTAAAATTAGCCTGCATACAAAACTCTTAATATTTGTAATATAATTTGCTGTAAATAATGCTCATTTAGCCAGACAATCTCAAAAAAATGTCTGTGTTAATAAACCTAGCTGAAATACACGTCACTGGCGCCTTAAACACCTAGAATTTCTAAAGTCGTAAATCATTTTAACGACGTCGTAAAAATTTTATGGTACAGTGGACCGAATAAGTATTTGGATGTATTACATATAAAGCAATCCTATAGTATACTGGTCGGCATTTGCTGGTTCCATTGCGTGTTGCTGGCTCGCGTTCCGGCACATCAAATTTTCTTAAGTATAGTAACATACATAAAGTTGTTTTAATTTATAATTATTTTTTCCAGCAATTTTAAACGCTTTATTTTAATGCTAACTAATAAATTTATATCTATGTATTTTTTTTAAATATTTCCAAACTAGCTTTCTAAGGCTGAAGGTATGGAGTATACAATTTTAGAAAATATATCTGACAACCTTGCTTTTTTCTACCTATTTTCAATTGAGAATGGAAATAGAATACCTATAGTTATTTTCTATTATATATCAGCATTTCGTTTCTGATATTTTTTGACCGGTTTAAGTTAAAAACAGTTTTTATACTCCAATTGATTATTGTGAAAAAAGATTTACAAACATTTTATAAATCGTTACATAGATTTGACTTAATTGCTGGTAAGCAAGCCATTTTTCTAATTGTTTGGTTCAAGTTTAATTTGAGGTTCTTTTCTTATTATTATAGTCTTCTAGTTGGGTGTAATAATGACTTCACAAATAAGAAGTTGATTCCGTGGTTTTTATTCCATCAAGTCACTGCTCTACCGTTTTCTCCTTAATACGGTTCTGTCAGGATCCGCAATTTTTCGACCCTAGTCATGAATAACATTCAGCATTGCTCCAATAAATAAACTCTAGTTATTTTTTTCGTTTTATTACATCTAAACATTAGAAGCCTGTTTTTTAAACTATTTTTTACATATTTTTTAGTTGATCCCTATGTTAAGGGGTCGTGACGAAAAGGGTAATCCGCCATCTTAGATTTAGAACTATATTAGATATATTATATAGAGCCATCAAAAAAAAAACTGCCCCACCCCGGCCCATAAAAAAAAGGGGAAAAAACCCCCCCCCCTTTTAACCCCCCCTCCCCTATTCCCCCCCCCTTTTTTTAAATATCCCCCCCCCTTTTAAAAAAAAAGGAGCCCCCCCCCTTGGGGGCCGTTTTTCCAAATAAAAAAAATAAAAAAACCCCTTAAATTCTAAGTCCCCCCTTTTTTTCCTCTTCTTTTTTTTTCTATATTACATTGACGCCAGACTTCACATGTGATATGTGTGTAAAAATTCCGAGCTGTAGTTATATTACAACAGATTTCAACTAGTCGAAATTTCGATTACAAGATTTGACACAAACGTACTAATTAACAGGTGAAATTAAATAAAAGGTAACGTAAATAAAGTAAAAACGGTATTTTTCGTGGTTTCAATTTATGATATGTCATAAACATGACAGAGCAATTCTCAGTCAGATTCGGATTCAGCGTTGAAAATTATTGATGAATGAATGAATTACTCCTCCGATTTTTGTTTCCAGACCCCTGTTGAGTATTGTTTTCTTTCTATCCATTTAACATCGAAACACAACACAGAAACACAAAATGTCATGGAATTATCTTATGGTAGGAGAGAACTTTCTCATGATAAGTAAACATACATTCAAGAAATATTTGTACAATTTCACGATTTTTCAGACGCTCAAAATTTCTTGATTTACCTGATGACCCAAAATTCACTCTGGATTAGGCAAAATCTTTAACAACCTTGATATGACTTTGATAAACAATTCAAAAATACAATTACAAAAACTTATAGGCAATCCAAAAGATAAAACCAAGCAGCGAAAAGTTGGAAATTTATGAAATAGGTTGTAAAGATTGTGAATAAAATAGGGCAAATTTGAAGTTTAAATTCTTCAGTTTTCTTCCTAGTTGTAAAAGTCCCGGGACGCCATTGGTAGGAAAACCCACATTAGTCTTCCTCGAGACCTGCATTCCGACTTGGAATTTTTATTTCGGGACGCGACGCGATTTCTGCCTCGAAAACGACATATTAGGGAAATATAAAACATGACAGACTTACACCTCGATTGCCAAATAAAAGAAGTTGCTGCACCGATATAAGTGCAAATACATATCTCGCTATATTGAATAGAGAATAAATGTTTAGCCTAACTTCAAATTGAATGCTTAAAAATAAATGCTGAAAAACTGTTTTTCAAATATTTGCTTAAATATTATTTACACGTGTATATAATACACATTCCAAGGCGATTGATTTTATAGGGTTTTAATACAAAACTGTTTTAAAAAGTACCAATATACAGTCTGTAGAAGATAAAAATGACTACTATAATGGATAAATATCTTCGGATATATAGAGATAGCGGCCTATTTAAGGGGTTAGGTGGGTTTGAAAATTTCAAAAAATCGATAAATTTTTTTATAATTTTGTCTTATTAAATAGTACAATATGTTTAAACTATTCTTCTAAAATTTCAAATCGATCCGAGTAAAATTCTAAGAGATAGACCCTTCGGAAGTTCCGCCCATCAGGCCACGTCAGTGCAGCGCTTCGCAGGTATTGTCGATTTCAGATAAGAATGCGCCCCCTAGGCGTGTGACAGTTGATTACTCGCTTTCTCCATGTTTGTTTACGTTTGCCAGCTTAATGGTGCCGTCGTCGATGATTCTATGTAAGTTAAAAAAATAATTTTTTTTGCATGTTATTTCAATTTAAAACTTTAAACGCGTTTATCTCAAAACTCAATTTTTTAAATCGGTGGACACGATTTCTCGAAAAGTTATGAAGCAATTTTGTTCAAATTTTCCACACATCTTTGAAATAACATTATCTGATCATTGAACGAAGGATTTTTTTTTATTATCATTACAACTAATTTTTTCGAGCCAATACATGGCGAAAATTTGACCAAAAAATATGTTTTTTTGTTCAAAGTCTGTCAAAAATTCAGTTTTTATTTTATTTTTTTTCCTTCGTCCAATAACGAGATTTATCCATGTACTAACGAAATATTTTTGGCTTTTGATTTTGGATGAACCAATAATGAGTTATGCTGTCCACGGCAAGAGCATTTTTTTTGGAGACGTCAAGGGAGATGAGGTACCAATGGCTGAGTTTTCGGAATTTTTAAATAAAAATTTCACAAAATACTGTTTAAATATGTATATTTGACATGCTGAATTGTTTAAATAAAATACATGATTGTATATATAAAAAAAAATAGTAAAAATACCCTTTTTTTGAATCTCTGAAACCCACCTAACCCCTTAAAGGGGACAATTTAGAGTATGTTTTTTTACGCTATATTAGTATATTTTTTTTGCAAAAAAGTGTTTATGGTTACTTGTTATTTCAAATACTCATTTTTTTATTGAACAATATTTATTGAACACTATTAACCTACTTGGGAAAACTCCAGCACGGCCAGTATTCAAAATTGTGTAAATAGCAAGAAAGTAAATAATACGTTGAAAATAAATAAAGCTTCGATAATTCAATTGGGAAATGAAAACTATTTCCGAGAATATTTCATTATTCATGTCCAGTCTGTTTGAAGAGTTTAAATTAAATGATGGTTTATTGATTCATTTAAAATTCGACATGAACGTAGATTGTGGTAAAAGTTTATTGCGTTTGATTTTCAGACTTTTAAATATTTATTAGTTTTTAATGTTTTCAATCAGTTTTGTATTGTATTATAATTAGTAGTCCCTTTATTGGTAATTTTGTTAGCTTGCAGATAAAACGAACACTGAATACAAACTTTTTTTGACCATGTGACAAAATTTTGTATCAAAATGCATTAATTCTCGTAAACATTTGGTTATGCAGAATAAATTTAATACTAAAATAAACGGTAATTATGTTGGTCTCTCCCTAAACTGCTTTGGTAATCAGTTTGTTTGTAATCAGTTAATAATATTTTTTGCATAAATGTTTTTATACTGGGTATTAATTTATTAACCTGATATAATTTATTAAACAAATGTAAGTAGTATTTAGGTGTTTAGGTAAAGGTGCAATTTTGCCATTTTTCTACTGATAGTTCATATAATGTTTTCATCGTCTTAATGAAATAAGTGAATAATAATTAATTAACTAAACAAATAACTACAAATCATAATAACTTTTTAAATTTAAAATAATTTTATAAGTTCAGTTTCAATTTAATTCCATGGCTATGTCTAGGATTATAATATTAGTAACTTTATCAAAAAAAAATACCATTTGGTTATACAATTGCAACTAGATAATATGTATGTTTCATATTACCTAACTGAAACAAAATGAAAACGTTTGTGTATAGCGTTCCAGTCATTTTAGTTAAACAAGTTTTACATATAAGAACATTTCATTTAATCCTCACTGTATATTACTAGTGAACTAATTGTATCAGTTGCAGTTAAAAGTTGAATTTCAATATCAATTACTTTTTATAATCTGTTACTTTGTCTGTTTACGGAGGTTACAATCACTATTTTTTTTCCGAATGAAAAGGTTAATGCGGAAGTTAATGCCCCGATTGCACTTTTATTAGAGCAGTATTGGCTTTCTAGTTCTATACACCCACAAAAGCGGTACTGAATTCACGGTTCTTTATGCCTGTCGTTATCATATTACATTGTAGGTAGCAGCGACATGCCATATAGATAATTAGTATCTTTATGACCATTCATTGATATTCGATAATTCAAGCGATATATCCGTTATTTGAGAAGACACGAACGTGAACAAAAAAAATCATTACAGCTCAAAATCCACGTTTGTTCTTAGAACCCTTAAGAAGCCACTATTGAGTATTTTTTAATAGCAGCTCTATTAACTAAACACCTAAATTCAGCACTTTATTCCAAGTAGACTGATAGACAAAAAAAGCGATAGGTCAATGTGGCAGTTTTGATAAAAGCACATGTCATTTGGTCTGTTTTTACGTAATTATGAAGTTACTCATTTAGTCACTTTTGTGTATAAAAGTATTTACTGTTTTAATAATGTCTGGTTATTACTGAAATATAAGTAGTATTGCTACTAAAGTATAATTACATATAAGTCACAATGTCGTAACGCATTTTTGATACTTACCTTAATGTTGCATTAAGGAGGGTGTGAAAAACGTGTCAAGTAATTTGAAATATAGCTTAATAAAACCACTAAATGATTTTTAAACACTAAGTATGTGTTGAGAATTGCTCTCAGCGGTACTGAAGTGTGTATTTTTACTTTAAAACATATTTGTCATTAAATATATATCATATTTTAAATTAAAACCCCAATGTCGCGCCTCTGGTAAGTAAAAAAAGCGATTATTTTTTTGCCTTTAAAGCTTCAGCCCTGCAAAACCGCAATATTCCACATCTGCCGAGTCCGATTACCTATTGGTTAAAGGATGCGTATTACTATGTTACCTACCAATTAGGTACAGCGTAAATATAACATGGGTTTTTTCGTTTTGCTCGTTTTAAAAGTATGTGGTGTATTTCGTTTTGCTCGCGCACTTACACTACCACATACAAGCTTTATGTTTGCTGTAGAAACATGCTGCAAAACAGCTATTTTTTATGTGCCACGTCAGTATACTGTTACACGGTACAACAAATTCACTGCAATTAAAGGTCAGTTCCGGAAAATTGTTTATCCAACGCTTCACCATAATATGCGACAGAAGCTGTATCGATATTTTTTCAAACGTATTCGACGTTTCGCGCACACGAATGATGCATGGACCAGCGCAGTTTAACTAATACTAACAAGAAGTGTAAATTACGCTCGCGTTAACACGTGCCGAAACTTGGTAAGAGTGGGGCACACAACACGGCAGATGGGTTGTATTCCGGAATATAATGGCGTCATTTGATTGAACAGGAGTTGACGACGTACTTTATTAATGTGGCATATATAATAGTATTCCAGTCGGGTTAAGACCGGTCCTGGGATCTATTATTAACATACGGAATCTAGATATACACGGCAAGCCTATCTACATATTCACTGAATACATCGTGAATGACTTCTTCCGTAATTACATGAGTGAAATTGTCACGGGCATTTGATCAGAAGAGGGCCAAATAGGGGGCCTCCGGAGAAACGATTTTTTCGATCGGTTAAAAATTACGGTTTTAGTTTATATGATGATAAAATTTGATTCTCTTTTTTTAAACTGCTGGCATTTTGCGAAAAATCAATATTTTACAATAATCTTGCTTTAGAAAAACCCAAGTAGATAATGAAAATTTTTTTCTTCTAGTAGCTGTTAAAACATTACTGTCGATGTGTATTTATGACCAGGGCGGTTGGTGATATTTCAGGTATATCATATTGAGAAAAAACATGGGACCCACTTTACTTTTTAGGTGATAATTATCAGTTTGCGAAAAAATTTTCAAAAAACTGGAACACTTACTGGGTTCGATGTGTACTTTGTGCTATTTGTCAGTTAAATTTTTTTAATTGTGGCCATTTTAATTTTTGGGAAACAAAATGTTCCTATAAAATTAAAAATTAAAATGGCCATAACTTTTGAAAAAAAAAATATTTTTGGAACAAATCGAAAAACGTCTCCTTATATTTGTTTCTAGATTATGAAAAAATATATTGCAAATATTCCACAGAGCGTTATTGAAAACCCGGGAGTGCTCCAGTGTTTTTAAAATTTTTTTCCAAATTTCTTTTGACGGTTTTTTCACTATAAATCCTTTCTGTAAGAGGTGTATAGTCATCACCTAAAAAGTGTAGTGGGTCCCATGCGTCGTTTTCAAGATATGGCTAACTGAAATATCACCAACCGCCACTGTTTATGACGCCATTTTGTATATTTTTATTGAACAAAAAAATATCTGTATATATGTACCTCATTATATACTTAATAAAGTCCTAAGATGAATTTTTGATAGCTGTATTAGTAGAGCAGAAAAACATTCCCAAAGAATGCCTTGTTTTCGCACTCCAGATTTTGCAATCCATTGGGGTCCAACCCCTTAAGATTTTGGAAATAAAACATTTTTATGTACTTCAATACATGTTAACATATTATAAATCATATTAAATTTTATGTTGTAATATATTTTGGTATTTTTTAATTTCATTTACGGCGATTTTTGCTTTTACTACCTTTTAGGGGTGGTCTGTAGAGACCCTAAACAGCATATTCCGGAAGAAAAAAAACAGGGGTTCAATATTTTTTTAGTATTCTATGAGTGTGCAAAGTTTCATTTAAATCGGTGAGTGACAGTTGGGTAGTGTTACTTGTCAGTGAATTTGTAGATAGACTTTTGCCTACTGTCGAGAAGTCAATATTTGACAAAATGAGAACCAGTTGGCCTGATATTACATTTTATTTTTAATGTACAGTTCTTTAGTAAATTTTTAGCAATAATAAAATCTGTACTTAAGAATTTTCATTTCGAATTTTCTTTAAAAGTTTCTATTGCATATACTCGTATAAGGTAGTAACTACATACACGGCACTCGTAAACACAAAGGAAGGATAAAAAAAACATGTTTGTGAGCCGTTAACAGTTTCAGGCGATCAAATCGTTCCTCTAGTGAAACCCCGGAACGAGAAGTGGTAACGACCTCCCGGATACAGCGGTGAAAAAGGGACCGTCGTAAAAATAAAACAGAATTTCCGGCTGCAACCGCACCTGGAGTGTTTCGACAAAAAAATGAAAGTAGTACCCTTTTTACCGCGTTCGTAGAACTTTTTTTGTTCTAAAAATGTCTTAGGTGTGGGTAGCATATGATTGCGTTATATTTACTCTTTTCGCCGCTTTAGCGATATTGTTTATGTCACAATTGATGAAAAATAAATAAAAAAAGCATTTTTTTTTGACCAGACCAACATGCTCAATAGTATTTTGATTCGCTGAATCCGAATCCACCGTCAGAATTGAGACAGCGGGTCTCATTTTTTTCTAATCTTAGAAAAAGCCAGTCAGAAATCAAGATTTGTAAAAAATGAATAGATTTATGCAAAGTTTGGTATATGGGGGTTTTTGAGGTCGCTGATTACGAGTCTGAAGTTAATTTTTTTAAATTAAAGATGGCGACTCCAACACGGTGGACGCGATTCTAAAAAAATGGATTAATGCCAAATTTGGTATAAGGGTTTTTTTTTTGGGATCGCTGTTTATGAATCTGTCACCATATTTCTGAACTAGTAGTCCACAGTACGTGGCCCTTTTTTTGGAATGATTAATAACGGGCTGATTTTTCGTAAGTAGCTTCAGTTTGATGAGACGCCCACAACCTGTCAATGACAATTCTCAACAGTGGCATTTTATGAAGTGTTAAAGTGGAAAACGTGTCAACCGCATGATAATAAAAGTTTGATTAATAACAATTAGTTTCCCAGTTGAATTCGAAGATATTCATACAAAATACACGGAAAAACGTTTGTCCTACAAATTTGACAGTCTTGCGGAAGAGTCCTACTCCATCAACATGTTAAAACGAGCAGGTCAAAAAAATGATTAATAATCGACTGATTTTTTTACTGCTGCTTACTAAATAATTGTGTAATGCAATGGTAGTATCGTCCTACAAATCCAATGGCATAATTCCTTAGTCCTACACTCGAAAGTTGTCGAGTTCATGAGGACATTTGTTTGATTAATAACAACCTCATTTTTATTTTTTTCGATTGATATTGAAGTGTAGAACACAACTGTACTTCCGTCCTACAAAAAAATTGGCAAATAATGATGAAAAATTCATTTGAAATGAAAAAAAAATTTTTTTCAACGTACCTAATTGAATTATTTGTTGATATGCTATTATTGTTTTGTAACTATTTTAATTACATTTTTTTTAATTGTATTAATGTAATTAATTGAAAATAATGAGAATACTGTACTTTATTGATGACAGTCGCTAAATAGTAATTTCAAAATTGCCGCCTAAATTTGAATCATGCGAACTACCGTTACACAAGACAAGCTAGTCGAGTTTGGTTGAGCGTGCATTCAGCACCAGTATTGCTACACGGCACGGCACGGACACGCGCATTCTTGCATGCACAAACTCTGCAGCAGAGTTTGTGCGTTTGAAAGACGCGCGGACTGCTCCGCCAATGTGCGCTTAGGAGCCGCCCCCCGCTATTGCGCATGCGTCAGTTGTGTCAGCAAGTGTTTTTCGCTGACATTTCAGAGTCGAATGCGTACCCGACGGCCATTAAATAACCAAGTAGGTAACATGTTTTTCGTAAGTCTTGAAATTGGTTGTGAAAAATAACTATGGAGTGTTTTTTTGCGTAAAGATCATGAAAAAAAATTTAAGGGGGGGGGGGGTAGGGTTTATTCAAATCGTTTATTCGAAAAGGAAATTTTTTCGTGAAAAATCGAATTTTTTTTGACGTTTTCGTAAATTTGCTGCCAATCACTTGTTTCTTCATATTTTTTAAATAAAAAATTCACAGAAAACTCTTCAAATGTTACTTCATTATAATTAATTACCAAAATCAATTTACTAAACGTTTCGTAAAAAAAAATCATGAAAATTGAATTTTTTACAGGGAATAAACCCCCGCTTTAAGTAATAATGCTGTTTTTTATTATTTTTGTAGGACTAACGACACATGCTTCTTTTCGTATAGGACAATGTTGTAGTTCGGTAACTGACTTACTAAACATTCATTTGCTATCCTTGTCCTACAGTTATCAATCAAACAAATGTCCTCCTGAACTCGACAACTTTCGAGCGTAGGACTAAGGAATTATGCCATTGGATTTGTAGGACGATACTACCATTACATTACACAATTATTTAGTAAGCAGCAGTAAAAAAATCAGTCGGTTATTAATCATTTTTTGACCTGCTCGTTTTAACATGTTGATGGAGTAGGACTCTTCCGCAAGACTGTCAAATTTGTAGGACAAACGTTTTTCCGTGTATTTTGTATGAATATCTTCGAATTCAACTAGGAAGCTAATTGTTATTAATCAAACTTTTATTATCATGCGGTTGACACGTTTTCCACTTTACCACTTCGTAAAATGCCACTGTTGAGAATTGTCATTGATAGGTTGTGGGCGTCTCATCAAACTGAAGCTACTTATGAAAAATCAGCCCGTTATTAGTCATTCCAACAAAAGGGTCACGTACTGTGGACTATAGCAACATGGCATCGTCGTACGGCGCATGCGCGTTTGCAAACTCCATGTAAATTTGATTACTTGATCTGAGCTATCTTACTTGGGGTATTTGGGATCGCTGATTACGAATCTGTCACCACATTTCTAAACTTCCAAGATGGCGGCCCGTGCGCATGCGTAGTTGAAAAATCACTGTAAACTTGACTAATCGACCTGAACTTTGTTAGTCGGGAATTTTTGGAGTCATTAGCTCGAGTTTTTCTGCATTTCTTCTCATTAAACGCGAGCGATTTGTAGAAGGAAAATGATCGTTCCATATCTACTGAAGTTAAAGGTGCAAATTTAAAATAGTTCACATGGTCAGAGGACGACACAGCACGCACATTATTTTCACGAATTTCGCATAGTTGTTTGTATCACTGACATCAAATTACATACAGTACATTATCATTTTTTACATCTATTGAGGAAAATGCACTTGTTACTACTATTTCTATACTTTTAGTCGTTATTTGCAAAATCCGTTTACTGGTTATCAATATCGGGGGCGAAATGTATAAAACATCTCAAATTTGCATCAGAACATTAACGACCTTATTACTGCAAAATTCTTTTGTTTCGTTCATATTTTCCATGACACGTTGATATGTCTTCTGTAAATATGTTTTACGTAATGTATGACTAGTAGGCAATGGAATATCGGATACATATTTGGCATTCGTAGGTTCACACTCTCGGCGTCTACGAAAAATATATCGACGATTGCAGGGAATACATAAAATACATATATAATCCTCGTAATGACTGAGCCATTATTGCAGAAATCCAACAAAGTCAGGCTTAACGAAGCCTAAGAGACGGTTTCCGCGAAACCTTCGTTCGGGATAATATTCTACGCACGGACAGTGGCGTGGGTACAGAGGGCCAAGGAATATGCGCTTAAAAAATACGATTTATACTTTAGTTATCATAGAGTTGTGTAGTGCCGGCTCTGCGTGACAGCATACTTCTCCGGACCTTACAAATTGTTCATTCAGTTTTACATTTGCTAAAATAAACTGAAGCTATCGGTATGTCGGTGAAATATATCGTCAGCGTGGAAGTGAATCAAAGTGTGTTACTCTATTTATAACATTAATACTGCTATTAATCTGAAACATTAAAACTGTTATCTCCTCTTTCAGTATCGCACCAAAAAAAAAATAATTTCACCATTAATGATTCCCGTCTTGCCTTGAGTTGCCTTTTGTTCGCTTTAACCGTAAACGATAATGGTCTGTACGACTGAAAGTTTACATTTGACAGTTCATAAATTAAGAAGGCAAACACGCCTATTATAAATTAGGAGAGAGCAATCGAAGGAGAAATTTAATGTTAGGTGAGAAGCTCACTGAAAGTGTGGGTGTATTTTGATGAAATCGACCTCTGTAATGTCAGAGCGTCTGAAATCTACTAGTAGATTTGATAAGTAGTGGGAAAAGCACGTTTAATGAAGGCGCATGTACCTGTATGTGCTTAGACGTGGTTAATTCCAATGCAAAGTGCAAATATTTGGTGGTAGAAAATTTTCTGTTTTTATATACATAGATAAATATATTTTTTTAAGAACTTAAATAGAAAACTCAAGTGAGTTAAAATAAATGAGAATTTAAATGTACGTAAAAAAATCTCGTATACAGGTTTTTTACTGTTTTTGTAAAGTAAGAGGACTTGTTTCATAAACCAAATACTTTTTATCTTTATATTTTATTACCCTTCTCATTTTACCGTCCATGACCAAACAAAACAATTTATAAAATGACAACGTTTTTTATGAATATTTTTGTTTGGAACAGTACATTTCTAAGTTACAAAGTGTTTTTTGTAACTTAGCTTTGCCTGTATTGTAATTTAAAATTATATTAATTATTATATTAATATAATATTACAATATATTTAATTATATTATATATTGTAATTTTTGTAAACTCTCTTCCAACATTTTGAACGACATTGATTCTGATGTTTTAAGAGATATCTAATATATTTTTGTTTGTCAATTTTTATTAAGAGGTTAAAGGGGGTGATAGAGGAAACAAATTTTTAAAAGACCCCTAATTAAATGTGCTCCATACTGATTCTTATATTTTTATTATATATTAAAAGACAGAAAAACAGATCAAAAGAGAATGGAGTGGGCAACCGAAAATGTTGACCACAACTGGGATAATGTAATGTTCACTGATGAGTCTTCATTTTGGGCCTGGCTAATGCATGGTCAGCTGCTTCTGCAGCGACATTCATGTCAAAGTCCATGTTTGGGGATGTGTTAATACGCGATGATTTTGAACATTGTGTGTAATTACAGCAAATCTTAATGCTGGAAAAATGAAACGATTGTGCCAGAAGGGCTCTTTGACATCAAGAAAGAAGTGGTTTGGTAGAAGCAATGATGTCTGGATCCTACAAGAGGATTATAATCCCAAACTCAATCAAATTAAAAATCTCATAGTAGACTTTGTGCGCATTGGAAAGCTGAATATGACATCAACCAGAGGCGGTTGGTGATAAAGGGCACAGGGGCACGTGCCCAGCCCAAATTTCAATAGAAAATATTTCTTTTGTGTTAATTTACTATAAATTACTGTTACAATAATATCAATTAATTGTATACAACTATTCACATTCTAATTATTATTTCTTTTATACCACACATAATGATTTTTATCACATATATATGACAGACTATAGGTGACTCGATCGAGCACCGAGCCACCGTACTCTGATTTCCTCGCATTTCGCACGCGTGGGCACACAGTTTCCCAGCCGTCGATTTTAATCGGGCTTTTTCGGTGACTGGTAAAGTTTGGCGACGATTGCAGACGTCGTTAAATCGGTCTAAAATCATCTGAACGGGTCATACTTGTTGAGTGACCGTTTTTAGTGTTATTGTTTATTTTCTTCGCTGAGAAGTGTGTTTTTACTGTTTTTGATTGTGAAACGTTTCAAAATGAATTCGGTGGACTTTTTATCGACTAATAAAGATATTACATACGAGATCCGAACGGAAATTAAACGGTTAGGAAGGCCGATACCCGATTTGATTATTTACAAAATTTATTTTGGAACTTTTCTACTTTAAAACGTGTTAAGACATTTTTAAGAAATACCATGAACCAAGACAGACTTACGGCATTGGCCATGTTGTCCATCGAGAAAAAAAATGGTGAAACAAATCCGGGACTTTAATGAAAAGGCGATTAACATCTTTGTGAACAATAGGGACAGGCGAGCTGATTTCCTCTACAAATAACGGTAAGATAGCTATATCTTTTTTTTCACATGTTGCCACCCATTATTTTAATATATTTATGCCCTCAATATTCGTGATTAAATATTATTTCAAAAAGCTACCAAATCCCAAAAATTATTCTTGTGAAAGTCTATATTTTTGTATAAAATAATTTTTCATTGAAATTCTGAAGTGTCAGTAAAACGCATGACCTTGAAAATTTTAAAAAGTTTCGCCTGCGGCGCCATTGATGCCTAATGAGTAATCCTACTGACACACCCTGTAACACACCCTCGAACCGCCACTGACATCAACACATTTGCCTGGCCTTCACAATCACCAGATGCCAACCCGGTAGAAAATGTGTGGGCCTTAATGAAGCAACAGCTTCGTGGAACACGTGTATTATCACTGATTCAGCTATCGCGACAAGTACATAAGATACAGCGGTCGTTTCCAAAGGAATATGCCAAAAATTTGGTGAAAAGGTGCCAGGCAATACGTTGCCTCAATATTGCCTCAGCGTTGCCAGCCAATATTAAATAATAATGGCGACTGGATAGTTTATTAGGTAAATTTTACATAATTCTTGTAAAAAAACTTAATGTTAGATGCCATAGGTTGGAAAATATCGGCGACAAGTTTCTATGTGACACACTGTAATTGTAATGTATTTGTTGAACGAATAATAAACAATTTTTTGTGAAAACTTATTATACAAACCTCCAGGAACACCATCCATATGTAAATACTAACAACAAACATTTGACATAAAAATATGGATCACTTTTAACAGAGCGTATATTTTCACATTACAACACAACTCTCGCAAGTAAGTGAGAAGGTCAACTTCCTCGTTCTACCAATCGTCGCGGTTAAAGAGGTTATGACTCTTTAGGCATTTGGTGCAGAAATATCTTGCTCAAATCTTGCATTCAAAATAACGCAGAAAAAAATTCAATTTTCGATATTCGGCCAGCTCTTTTTTCTAGACGTTTGGAATCACTGTGCGGTGTGTAAGGCTGAAAACTGGTGCTGTATAGCCACTACAAAGCATTGTGGGGCAAAATGTAGCTTTAACTACAGCTACAAAACTACAGCTACTGTAGATGGGATGTAGTTGCAACTACAGCTACAATAAGTAGCTTGAAGTTGTTCGCCGCAGCTACTTCTGTGGAAGCTACAGTAGCTGTAGCTTGAAATAACAGCTACAGCTAGTAGTTGTGAAAAATGTAGTAGCGGCGAACAGCTACAGCTAGGAGCTGTAGCTCTAGCTATAAGCAGAGAACTACAGCTACTTTTCTTTCGTACTGGAAAAATGTCAAATCAGTATAAGCATAAGAGACAAAAGCAGCCATAGTTTAAATTTAATAAAAATTTATAATTTATTTATATATATATATATATATATATATATATATATATATATATATATATATATATATATATATATATATATATATAAAATTTATAAATAGAGAAAAACACAATTTTATTATTTCGACGAATATTTTAAAATTTCGTCAAAAAAATGGTTTCAGATTTTATTCAAACGTTTTTAATTTTGTGACAAATTTGGAGCAATCTTTCGTTATTTTTATTGGTTAAAGAAACTTTTCTGGAAAAGCTTTTAACATTCGATACAAGACGTCCTCACAATGTGATCAAATTTCGATACAATTTGATCTTTAGAAATATTTTTCTCGAAAACAATGCATTTTCACTATAAATTGTCAAGAATAAAAAGTTCTTAAAATCACCCAAACAATGCACTGAAATTTTTTAAGCGATTTTTTAAAATTTGCAAAAATCGACTATTTGTGAAATCCAAAAAAATTGCTAAAAAATTTTTGAAAAAATTCTAGTGCATTCATTGAGTGATTTTAAGGATTTTATTCTTGACAAATTTTTGTAAAAGTACATCATTTTCCAATAAAAAAATTTTGAATTTTTACGCAAAAAATTTTGCAGTTCAGGCGCCATTTTGAACGCATAAGACAAAAAATCGATCTTTAAACCACGTATATTTAAAGTTCAAACTTTTATTCCACCGGTTAATTGAGGTTCCAGATCCATTGCAGACCGGAAACCCGGATTGAAAATTTGATTAAAAAAATGTGCAAAAAATCGTGTTTTTTTTAAACACTGCTTTTTTCATAATTAATAATTTTTTGGAGGAATTTCATGGACACCGTCGGAAAGGGCACGTCTTAAACTTAAAAACTATGTGTCAAATTTTTCTGTCGCAATAGTATTAGTTATGATGAGGCGCTGAAGAGCCGAAACGGGTTAAGACGTCCTCACAATGTGAAGATGATCTGACACACGAACCTACGAGTAGTATAGTTCGGATATGGTTTGTAATCGACACGCAAAGCAATTGCAAGACTACCTCTCACGAAGTAGCAAAATCATTATACCTATACCTATCCATATACATTAATATGATGGTGAAATAGATATCACGGATGATTTTATAGTGATTAATGAATAATTATTCCTCAGATTCAGAGGTACATCATATTTCTGATTTCTGCGCGAACAAATTTTTGAAAGTTCACAATTATATATTCAAATGTTGCAAAACATTTGATACTACATAAATAATTCACTAATTCGATAACACTCTCAAAACACTCATAACTAATTCGATAATTCTCTTGAACTATGATATTGAACTACAGAACTATGTATAATATATAGTTTGTTTGTAAATACATATGGTATCCCCATTTTTGGTGATTCGAGTGAAGTAAATAGTGAGTAGTTGTAGCTGTTTGCTTATAGCTACAGCTACAGCTACTAGCTGTAGCTGTTCGCCGCAACTACATTTTTCACAACTACTAGCTGTAGTTGTTATTTCAAACTACTGCTACTGTAGCTTCCATTAAAGTAGTTGCAGCAAGCAGCTACAGCCATAGATAAAAGAAGAGATAGATGGAACTCTCTCATAGAATTAAATGAAACCGTGAAGCGCCATCTCTTGAATTGGTCTCAAACTAATTTTAACTAATATGGCGGATGGCGCTATATTCAAAAAAATATTCAAAAATATAAAATACAGTTTGCGGACTCTTAAGAGTTCCATTATGGACAAAACGTATGTATATAAGAATAGCATTATCATACTTCGTTACATGAAGTTTTTTATCCTTATCTAGCATAAACTAAATATGATTTTGCTATTCTTGTCATATAATATATATACGTTTCGTCCATAAGGGAACACTTAAAAAGTCCACAAACTGTATTTGAAACCGTTCCCTCAAGAAATAATGTCTAAAAAAATAAATTTTAGACATGCTGTGATGAAAAAGGAGGATATTTGAGATATTGAGACCATTAAATACCAAAATAGATTGTTTTAGATGTAAGATTCCTTTATTCACAAACACATTTATACGCATTCACAATCACATTTATACACAAGACACAAACACATTTAAGTATAAATTATTTCCAACAAGTCATTTATATAAACTAAAAAAAGTAAAGGCATAACTTTCTTTACATGAAGTTTCATTTATAACACACATCTGGGTACCAGTTCTAGTTCTCCTTCTTTTAATGTAATATTATCTCAACTGATTTCAGTCTCAAATAACAATATATAATACCCAATAAACAAATCAGACACAAAATAAATTAACACATGGAAACAAATTAAACACAAAACTACAAAACTTAGGTTTGTTTTGGTTTTACTAAAACCAATTCAAGCGATACGCCCAGAAAAATATTGACGTAAGAACATAACGCAAATTATAAATGTTAAACATTTGGGCGCATGCACTGAACTAGTTCTTCAGGACTTCCAGTCTCTTTTTTTTAACAGTACCAACTATACATAACTAACCAAGCTGGTTGCGCCATCTATAGAGTTGGTCTCATACTAAATATCCCATTTCAGGTAGGCTCATAAGAGTGAACATCCCCTGGCTACAGCTATTAGTTGTAGTTGTTTGCAGTTGCAACTACTCAAGATGTAGTTTTCAGTTGCCAATCACTATTTCGACCTAATTACTACAAGCAGTAAGGTTGAAAGTTGTAGCTACGCTACTTTTAATCGAGTAGCTGTCATTGTAGTTAGCTACTCATGTAGTTAGCTACTGCCCAACACTGCTACAAAGTGACTTGCCATCCTGAACGCATTCTAGCGCTCTAGCATCTCGCTAGGTGTCCGTAGCGGTACGCGATTAATGTGTCAGACGTCCCGCCGACATCAACAGTTTATTGTGACGGTGGCGAAACTGTAATTACGCGGGGATTAAAGGGCCACCGGCACTAAATAATATGGCGCAATGCGCGATCATTATACCCGGCATGAATCATACCTAATCGGATGAAATAATCCCTTGCCAGCGCTGTGCCGTATGTGTATCCATTATGCGCCCCACGGCGACAGAACTAATCTGGATCCGGGACGTCCCTTGGTGATCTAATTTCATTTTATATAGATAATGTACAGGATGGACTCCCCATGTTTTGACCTACAATTAAAATCTATGTCATATTTTGACCTACTTATTATTGTATCTATAATTTTGATGCGAAGTATAAGTGTAAGTGAACTTATCATACAAGTTCAACAAATTAAGCCAACATCAAAAATCAATAGAGACTGAATTACTTGAGAATTTCTTATGTTCAACACTGGTTACCCTAACTGTTCAATATGACCTCTACAGGATGTATAACACTGATGATCACAACTTCAATATAACCTTCAACTTATTATACAATCTCAAAAAATTAAGCCAACAAAAAAAAATAGACAGAAGCTAAATTCATTGAATAATATAATTTCTTGGTGGAAAAGCACCAACGTATTCTGCAAATTATACAAGCATTATACATTTCTGATTGAACTGTAGCAACTTTCTCCCTAATATTATCTTTTAAATCTATCTGCGTTTTTGGTCGTATTCTAAACATTATATGTTTTATAAATAACCCCAAAGCCAGATATCCGGTGGGTTCAGATCAGGAGATCTTAGTGGCCACGAGTTTTCAAAATGTCTGTTTATGACATGATCTTGAAAAACAGCATTTAACAAGTCTTTAATTGGTCGGTAAATATGCGGGGGTGCTCCATCCTGCACACTTTTTCAATTGGGTATGTCCTCGTTTGGGTACGTCGTACAGTTACTGGTGAATGGTCATTCTATATTTCCTCGAAAACACGTGGACCAGTGATGAGATTATCTGTGAAACTGCACAATATAAACGACTTTCTTGTCGTTAAAAGACCTTTCTGAAATTTTTGATGATCATATTTGACAGTTTTGAGTTATTCCACCAATTTGACTCCACCATTAAGAGAAAAATAAGTCTCGTATCTTTATAAACTACGGGATAACCATTCGCGTTCAATTACAGTTTGACCAATTTTGGCAAGAAAAAATTGTGATTGCCAAATCTGCGTTTTTCAAATCAAACAGTTGTTCAAGTTTAAAGGGATATATTTTTATTTAGTATATGGCATATACCGGAACGCTACTAGAATTGGTCCGCTCACTTTTAGCATTTGCTAAGATATATTGAAGCTATCGGTATGTTTTTGTGAAAAATCACGTTGTACTCACGCTTCAAGTTCGTTTAATGTTACTGGAGGCTGGGTAATCCATCAACATTTCGACCTACCCTATCCCACATATGTTCTATAGGCGATAAATCTGGCGACCTTGAAGGCTACTTGAGTGTCACTATACCAGAGTGTTCTAAAAACTACTGTATTGACGAGTCATATGCGGTCTCGCGCTATCTAGGCGAAAGATGAGATTTGGACGCGCTTGCAGATACGGCCTAACAATCATCTGCAATATTTCGGTGACATAAAGGGATGCAGGTAAACTACGTCTGATAAATAGTAGGGGTGACCTTCTTCCTACACATATAGCCATAGTGCCTAGAGTAATGCCGTTCTAACGCGAAAGTTAAATTTTGCCTCGAAAGCGCCTAATTTTTCAAATCAGTCATACTTGAAACCGCTCTGCCTGTAGTAGCTACAGCCATAGCTTTGTCATAGCTAAAAAAGTATAGCTAAAAAAAGTATCAAGTAAAATACCGTTCGTCGCGTCCTGAATACTCCTAGGGCGACCATAATCTCGCACTATTCCATAATTCTAATCCTTAGACCATCTTCTGCCTTGTTCTCATAACCGTAGAAGCTGTTTTTTTTTCTGAAAGCCCCTTCTGTTATATAGAAGTATGTATAAAACGATACGGTGCACAAATTCGACGTATTTTTAACACGACTACAGAAATACTGTTTAAGTGACAAGTCATACGAAAAATATCTGACTATTTGATTGAACTCTATATGCTGGGTGTTGTATTTTCTCTGTTCTTCAGTATATTTATGCACGTATTAGATTACGAGTCATTTGGGACAGACCGCAGACACCGCCTGAAGCAGGTTTACCCCAGCGGGTAATGATAATAATAAATTTATTTGTAAATAATATATAGATTATAAATAGAGGAACAGTACAATATCTTTCAACTTAAATAAACAGTTGTATTTGTATAAAATAAAGAATGTGTAGGAATTAGCAACGATTATTTATTTTTCTTAATAATCAACGCCGAACCTGAACATTTTATTTTCATTTCCTATATTCAAATTAACTATAAGAAAACATTAGTGCTTCGACACAACTTTTGTTGGAAAGTATTAGTGGCGTTACTTTGGAGATATCATCTAGTGCGTTTTAACAAGACATATTTCGATATATTTCGGAGGTCCAACAAGGTCGGTAACGACCGAATGTCCTTCCCAAAACACCAGGTAAGCTCAGATGAAACGAGGAATATTCATCGTTGTTCGTCATTTGCATATTAAAGCTACAGATCGGGATTTCAATGTCATTAGATCTCTTCAGTATGACATATTTGATGGTTAATGACGAAGAAGGAACGTTTCGGTTATGCGACTATTCTGACCAGGAGAGCACACTGTGGTGTTACCTTTATTATTACCGTTAAAATACAGGGTGTTCCATTATTAAGGGGCCACAGCGAAGCTGTAGATTCTCTGGGTAAAAATATTACAATTTAACCCAATTTACCTTAGTCCAAAAGTTATTGGTAATTGGTACTCGTTAAGATACAAGGTGTCTACTATAATTTTATTTTTGATTTCCGTAAATAACTTCTTTAAAAAACAATTTTTTTAATAAAATTTGGTGATTGGGGTTTGTTGAGGAGAGGAATTTTAATTTTCAAGCATTTTTATTCAAGTTGTAGAGGGCACTCTCTGCAGAATTCTGGATACATAAAAAATGGTGTAAGTTTTTTTGCGTTTTTAGAATATATGCGTTACTATTGCAAATATCGATTCTCCATTATTTATTGACATAAAAGGTATACCCTTTAAATGTTTAGAGATATTTGTGTTTAAAGTTTTCAGTATAATAACCTATTTACATCACTACTAAGAGATTTACAATTCTCCATGAGACATGGGCAGCTGTTGATTTTGCTTTTAAAAAAAAACGACTAACATAAACATGCTTAAGTAAAATGTTTTTCGTTCCGAAATACAGTGTGTTAAAGTTCAAAATTTAAAAAATACTATTGATAATATTTCTATTATTACTTATTAGGTATTACTTTTTTAAATTTAGAAAGATGTTTTATTGTCATAAGGGACATTTAACTGTAGAAAAACGAATTAATTTACTTTTGGCAGTGGCGTAAGATATGGGTAAGTAAGAGCTTTATCCCACATAAATTTTACGCTGCTCTCCAAACATTAATTTTGACTATAATTTTAATTTTTTCAATGTATTTTACTCATCAATTTTTAATCTCATAGGGTGGATTCAAATTCTTTTTGTTTTTTTTTAAACTGGTAGCTTTTTACATTTTTTAATATATGATATAATACAATCAGTTTTATTTAATTAACTCGACTTTGTGATGTTTTTCTTACTCAGGTATTTTTTTTTTTTTGTAAATGAAAGAACAATGTTGTTACGTACTTTAAACACAAATATATATAAAACGGTCAATCAGAGCGATATTTAAAGGGTATCCCTTTTCTGTCAATAAATGGTGGAAAAATAAAAATTTTCACCGTTTTTTTATTTATTCAGAATGCTGCAGAGAGCGCCCCCTACAATTTACATTAAAATGATTGACAAATTAAAATTCCACTCCTCAAAAAAACCTTCAATGCAATCAACCCCCTTTGTATAAGTACTGGACAAACTTATAATTTTTATGCGTAAATTATATAATTCCTATCCAAAATAACATTACACGGGGCGTACTCCTCAGATATTACCATAATAGAGTTGGGAAGTTTCTCTGTTTAATTTCAGTTTTTTTATTTTTTTAATTTAAAGTGACATGATTATGATGATTACGTGGATATGCAAAAATTCCAGACGAGCATTTCATGTTTTTTATTCTTTCGTCGGGTAAACTTTTAGTATGTAAAGTGCTAAATTAAAATATTCAACTGAATTAAACGTAGTGAACAATTTCATTTAGCTCCCTCGAAAAATATGTATATTTTTTTAAATTGGATCTTTTTATTATGAACAGGACAGGTTACTATGAATAGCTAATTTAATGTTTAACAGATACAGGTAGACAAATTTTCAGACAAGTTTCTGCTTTCGGTGAACTCATAAAAAATATTTTTTTCTAGTGTTCTGAAAATATAACATATATATATATATATATAATACATTTTATTTTTTATGACAATGTAAGTTAACAGAAACTCTTTTTCAGAAGGTAAAAGAAAAAAGGGAAGAAGAGCAGGAGGGATGCATAGGCTAATCTTTTTTTATGTCACTGTTAACAAAGCCTATAAAAATATTTCTCCTATATCAGGTGAATAGCTTATACCAAAAATACTCTTTTTTTTTTCAATGTTTATGTGAAAACCTTTTTGGACAACGTTATATACAGTGTCCGCTAAACAGCCTGCCATTTTTACAGCCACATATATATAGGAATTTTTTTTTAAGCATATTTTTCTAAAATTGGCTTCGCCGTTCATCTGTGCGCCAATTTAAGCAAAAAAATATTAAACGTAATTGTTCTATCAAATTGGTAATCTCCTCAATATGTCATTTGAAATTTATTACTCCAAATATTTTTAAAAACAGTGTTTGTATTCGCGTTAATATGTTAAATATCAAGTTTCATGCAAAAATTCCTAAATATATTTTAAATTTGTTATTTAGGAACGAAGCTTATGGAACATTTTTTTAAAATTTACCACATATGGAACAAGCTTTTATCACATATTCAACAATGGTGTTTTTTTGGTTACAATAAAGTAAATATTAATGATAGAGACAGTCTTTAAAAAATGTATAATACAATTGCAGATTTTTTAGGGGACAATGTGCTTTTCTCTATTAAATCAGACCAACCCCATCTCACATCCCAATCCCAAAGCACATCTTCCCTGTTGCAGATCTGCCTTTGCCTACCCCCGTGTATCTAACATCTTGTCAAATAACAAAACGATCTACTCTAGATGAGTAGGATAATTTCAAAGTCACACATTAAATTTTCTTAAAGCGACCAATAAAAACAAGTTGTAAACAAACAAAGTACAAGTTTTAGGTAGTTATACAAGGTAATTAAATTTCACGAGATAACCAAGTCTTTGTCGAGAAATGTAACAATGTTAGTCCATTAGATTTTACTAAGAGGTAGTAGCTGTTTCGGTAGACTTTAACGTCGTTTTTAACGCCGGAAAGGTGGTTATCTCTGGGCCCACGATTTGTGCGAAAGCATAAAGCCAGATACAAAATAGGTCTATTACTTTCAACAACGCAACGTTTCGTTTTACGGCGAGTTTACAGGCCTTGTTAATATTAAACCGTGCGCAAGTACTACTGTAATGCCTACTAAAAATAAAACGGAAAGAAAAAAATGCTTTATATTTTTTATACATGTGCGTCAATTGGGTCAAGTCAAATAATTTTAATCCTCTGGTAGGATTGAGTTTTATAATACTACCTTATTCACGTCGTGGAGTAAATATGTACATATGTATGTATCTATCGGTGCAAATATTTGAAAAAAAAAGTGTATTAATAGTAATAATAATTTTATTGTCCAAAAAAAATACCAATACAAACGTATATACGGCATTGGACTAGTGAGTTACTGTTACAAAAAATTAAAAGAGTACATTTAACAAAACCTATTAGAAATGGTGAAACAAGGAACACACTTAAATTATCTAATTAAAACATAAATATTTATTAGCATCATAAAAACCATTTTCAATTAAAACTTTTAATGGACTTTTCTTGATTTTTTTTAAAGTTGTCTAAATTTCTTATATATGCTGGAAGTTTATTCCAAAATTTTATACCTACATATATAGACTGGGTTAGATTAATAAATAGACAAGTTGTGTCGTGGAATAACAAACGCCATAGCATTCCTTGTATTGTAATCGTGATTTAAGTTGTTTGTCAAAAAAGATGAGTAATTACTGTTAACAAAAATTAATACTTCGTATATAAACTTGTATGACGGTTAATATTTTAAATTCTTTAAATAAAAGTCTACATGAATAATATTTATGTACACATGCCATATTACGTTAAGCTCTTTCTTGTTGTCTAAATGTTTTTAACATTTGAGACGATTATCCCCAAAACAAAATACTTTAATTAGCTCTGGAAGATAAATGTGCATAGTAATAAGACAATATTATTTTAGGACTTGTTAATTTTTAATTTATAAAGCACATAACACTATAATGATAATGATGATAATTTAGTACATAATTATTTTATATGATTATCCCAATTTAAGAACTGATTTATATTAACACCCAAAAGGTTAACATTGTCAACTTGTTTTATTGAAGATCCATTAATTCTCAATTGATAACTTTCAATAACTGGAGAAGTTATTGTTTTAAACAGCATATATTCTGTCTTAGAAGTGTTTAAGAAAAGTTTATTTTTGTTAAACCATTCAACAGATATATTTGAAATATGTTGACCTGAAAATTGTTTCATGACCTCATATTTGTACCTATTAGGCTGAGCAAATAAAAAAAGTATCATCAGCAAATAAAGTTAAATTTTTCCTGTTGATAATATATGACAATTCATTTGTGAAAAGGATAAAGAGCAACGGTCCAAGCGCTGAGCCCTGACGTAAGTCGCATTCAATATTTTATTTTTGAATGCGACGAATTGAGTGAAAACCATGTACGTCAACAAACTGACTCCTTCCTGATAGATAAGACTTTATCCAGTCATAAATAATACCTCTTAAACCATACATATACAATTTATCCAATAATAATTCATGGTTAACTAGATCGAAAGCTTATGGAGATTTTAGATTTCAGCGTTGGAGACAGATTGAAAGTCTGTTAAGTCTGTATTTGTCGGTTTATTGAGGACCTTTTTTGTGTACACAATGACTCGAGACCACTTCAAGATTTGGATCACTTACGTAGGTACCATAACGAGACCAAGAACTTAATCGGTAAGGGATTGATCCCCATCAACCCCTTAATGTTAAACGTTTTTTGATTATAAATAAATTACAAACGATTTGAGAGATACGCTTCAAATTTGATACACATATACAGGGTGAGATTTTGGTATGCATTTGGTCTATAGAATTGTTGTTGAACTAAAATGTAATAATTTGAGGTAGTTAAAGAACACACAATTTTGAGTAGAAAATCTGTGTCATAACTAAAGTTCTGAAATTTGTGCTACAACGCAGGGCTCTACACTATAAACCTCTATGATAATGAAAGTATAAACCGCCTTGTAAATTATATACCCGTGCATCTCTCACCCCTGCTTACCCACGCCACTGACCGATCCCTTCCGATGTAACGGGACTCACGTCTGCGCGGTAGTACGCCGATTTCATGCGGGAACGATGGATAGGTAAATGGAGTCTTACATGCAGTAAGCCGGGATTTCCGAACTCTAATCATAACGTATACCTAAGCCCTGCCGTTTCGGAGATATTTGTTTTATAAACATTGACAGATGATAAGGTCTCAAATATCTATCTATAAAAAAAAACATCAAATATATCCGAACTGGCAAGTTATCGGTTATGATACAGGTTTTAGACTCAAAATTGTGTGCTCTTTCCTTTGTAAAAAATATACTGTATGTATATGGTGTTCCTTTGAAATAAGAACTTAGTCGATGCATACGAGCATAATATGAACACCTTGTAGATTCGGCAATATTTTAAAAAAGTGGCAAATAAAGTTGCAAATAAGCACATTGCATTTTTGTGTCTCTTAAGAAGCAACGATTTTTATAGACCAAATACGCACTATAAACGCACCCTGTATACTGCAGCCACCCTGTATACTGCAGTGTAGATATAGATTTTCAGTTTAATAAGTAGGGAAGTTGAGGGGGTTGAGGAGCATAAATTTGCCAAAATGTCTAATATAAATTTTAAAGCTTGTATAAGCTCTAAACAAATTTACTTCCCTTCTAACGATGATACACCCGGAAAAATATTATCAAATAGATTTATGTATATATATTTTACATAATTCATAAAATGTAATTGAGGAGAGGTTTAATAACCCATCCGTTACGGCTGGTGAGATATTCTCTTCGAGAAACAACTACCTATACTGCAGTATACCTAGTTGTTTAATATTCGTGGTAAAGTAAGAGCTTAATATTCAGTTGAAAGATGAAATAACTATTTTAAAACAGCTGAAATAACTGAACGAAATAATTTTCTGACGAAGAGTAGTTTAGTACATGTTCAATATAAGGTTACTTACTTAAACTTACTTATTACTACATTTAAGAACTAATAAATAAAAACTAATTCTAAAAGTAACTTTTGTTGGTTTTTATCCGTTTTAATTTTATGTAACTAAATTATATAATGCGATTATAATATATACCACTAAAAAGGAAAGAGATTCAAACCGCGCAGGCAAAATAGTAAATGAAAAATATTAATACTTACTATTAAATAATAAACCGATTATTCTTTGGAGTGTGGCAAAATGTGAGTTCATTTTTCAATTGGAAAGAAATGAAAAGGGAGCCTTTTTTCTCACAAATCCTTTATTTATGACTTGTTACCGGTTTAGGTCACTAAATTACCATCATCAGGCAACAAAAGTTACAATAGGCTACAATTAATATTTAAAGTTAGTGCATGTGATCTATCTGTTTTTTAGAAATTGTTGCATGTAGTATTTATGCATGGTTTAAAGCTTATTTTTATATTTTATTTAATTGATAAGAAGAAAAAGCATTATTTATTTATATAATAAGAAAACATATTTTAGTTTACTTGGTTATTAGAGATAAAAAATATTTGCTTTACTTACATTATTACTTTAATTTTGATTATTGATGTTATGTCAAAATTCATCTAGTGGATGTATCAGTTTTTGTCTTCTTTTCTATTCTATTGATTAACTTTCCCAATCTAGTTTTTCTTGGTTTGTCGCATAGATTAATCAATTACTTATTTGGTTTTTGTGATAGTGCTAATTAGATTTTCTTTTTTTAAAAACAATTTAACATTTATACAACATTTACTGTAGACAATGGACTCACCAACATGTCGAAAATGTAGTAGGTGAAATTATTAAAAACATTTGATAATTCTAGTAAATAAGTCCGAAAAAAATCTTTGGTTTTTATAAGCTAATTTTTCTACCTTTGTATACTGTTAGTGCCCTCTATTTTTAAATCCAATAACTAACTATATAAACTGTACAAACTATTAGCAAACAGTTAATAAACAACAAGGACAAGTTAAATATCTTGGAACAAAAAGGAGTATATAAACTAACATGTAACACATGTAATCAATTTTAAATAGGACGTACTTACCGGAATTTCAAAACCCGATGTAATGAACATGTTAGAGCTATAAGACCTGATACAGTAAATAATACACATTTTGCTGACCATTTAAAAGAGTACAACTGAATTTATTATAGAACAAAACTTTAAAGCACTACATCTAGCAGGTAACTATTTAGTTAATTTAGAATGTTTAGAAATTTTAAGACATCATAAAGAATCTAACGGAAATATTTTAAATGCACAAATTGAAACCCATCACAACCCGATTTACGAAGTTTTCTTCTGAAGCGCCTCTAACGACTAAAAATGTAACTTAATAAAATATATTTAGATGTAGGTTCCTAAAGGATGAATAGGTTAGTATAGATTTTGTACAGTTAGTTATTGGATTTAAAAATAGAGGGCACTAACAGTATACAAAGGTAGAAAAATTAGCTTATAATATATAGCATAAAATCATATAAATTACGATATTACAATATTACGATTTACAATCATAATAGATATTGGGAACACACACAACTTATTGCACAGGTCATTGATATGTAGCGTTGTTAGTCACGCATAAGACTCACCGCACACGACAGACAGTCGGTCAGCGACTATTTTGTCGCAAGACACCGCAGGCCGACCGACAGTAGGTGAGAAATAGGAAAAAAACGTACAGATAGTCGGTGGCGCGTTTATATAGACCATGGACGGGGGTGATGCATGTGCAAAGATTAATGTGCGTTGCAATATTACTAAATCGTAGAAAAAATAAGAAATAGTGATTTTTGTTTACCCACTTACTAGTCAACGTTTATTGAAATGAAAGTTTCATATACTACAGGTATATGATGATTTTGTATCCAACACCAGATTGTGACTATGTGGTACGCTACTGATCACGCATTATATTTCGCCCAGCTCCGACTAAATTGTAGTTGCGTGTGCGTTACCGCGTATTAGTGCATTCGTTCCATTTCTTACTAACTCGTCATAGACAATCGAGTCGGTGGCAAAAATAGAACAGGTTCCAATTTTTCAGTCGGGCCGTCTTTTTTAGTCTGTCGTCTGCGGTGTCTTATTTAAACCTATACGGTGCATTCATACAGACAAAATTGTAGGTGACGGATAGTCGGTCATCTGCGGTGGGCCTAATGCCTGTAACTTTTTAATAACCTTGTATTAGAAAAAATGTCTCGAATAAAAGTTTTTCATCAGTTTATTCGCATTTAATTGTTATGGAGACCAACTTTTTTTTTTAATGACAACACGTAGGTTTTCATTAATTATCTGAAATAGCAGCCTTTTCTCTTTACTGTACATTAAAAGTTTGATATGGTTAGATAAAGAAATTTTAGCAAAAAAAACGTTTAAAGTTAACTCTTTGAAACTAATAATAAAAAAAGATAATCAAAGTACCTGTGAAGTTAAGATGTTTTCGTGACGTTTGAGACATAATATACATAATTTTTGTGGTCAATAATTTCTTTTGCGTTTTTACGATTTATAAATAGATAATGGATGGAAATTTTAAATTCTGAAAAATATTTATATCTGCTCTGAAATCACATTATTCCATCTTGCAGACTGTTGTTTTCGTGTGAAAATAATGTTATTAACCAATTTGGTTCCAACAAGATGAGGCACCACCAGATATTGCGGCAAATATCAGAGAGTATTTAAATGCACAATTTCCAGGACGTTGGATAGGCAGAAGAGAATTGAATGGCCAGCGCGTTTCCCGGATCTAAATCCCTTATATTTTTTTTTCTGTGGGGGTATTTAAAATATAAAATTTGTGTCAATCGACCAGATAACATTGAAGACTTGAAACAGAAAATTTCAAATTAAATCCGGTCCATTCCTAAAAACTTTCTAGTAAGTGTTATTGAAGAGTTTCGGGATCGTCTTGGGCATTATGCCACTTTTTTTGCCTCGCTGTATTATATTTAAGTTCATCCTCAATATCATACCTCTATGTTAAATACTGAATACTAACTGTAATCCTATAAAACTTTATTAAAAATTACTGTCAAAACTCTTCTACATCTGGCTTACTTCTGCTAAAAATAAATCTCCGTTACGCTCATGGAGAACGAAATCTCGATCTATGATTTGTTATGGTGAATGTCGATGAACGATGAATCATTTTCACTTTATGAGCTTAACGGATGGACATGAGCACATCCGTTAGGGATGTGTCTGGAAGGATACCTGGTGGTTGCTCACTTTGCCAGAGTCACCAGAACACGTCTAGTTCTATTTAACCACACCAGAGGGCGATACCTATTAGATAATACCACCGCACAGTGGGCGAAAACGACAACATTTTTCTCAAAATAAGATAACTCCCCACAGAAAACTCGGGGATCATTGTGATTCTTTTTTATTTTACAGGTTTTGGACAGTAGATTAAAGGAAAATTTGTCCGACACGCGGTTGAGGTTTTAAGAGGCGGGGAGACACCCCATAAGGGACCCCATAACACAGTAACTTTACAATTAATGATTTTAAGCTCTAATAATCGCATACCTCCAACTTTTAAACCCCCCCTGACCTTATAACATAAGCTTTCAATAGCCGTGACCCCATAACTTGAAATTGTAAACCCCAATAACCCCATACCCCCCCCCACCAACCTCATATCCTTAACATAAACTTTAAATCCCATCCATAACTCAAACCCGAACCCCCATAACCCCATAACCTCAACTTTTAGACCCCCATGTTCGCAAAACTCAATTTTTTCGAGCCTGACAACCCTAAAACTAAAGCTCTTATGCCCCAATATCCATATAACCTTTTTTTAATCCCCATGACCCCATAACTTAAGTTGTTAAACCCTTGTAACCCCATAACCTCAGTTTTGAACCTTTAGATTTGATCTAGGAGGTGTTCTTTGTAGGAGTATAAAGCTTTGTAGGAGTATAATGGTTGTAGGGTTCTGAAGTTTGAAAACTGAGGTTATGGGGTTATAGGGGTTTAACAGCTTAAGTTATGTGGCCATGGGGATTAAGGCTTAGGTTATACATATATTAGGCATAAGAGCTTCAGTTTTTGAGTTTTAGAGAAATGGATTTTTGTGTAGATGGGGGTCTAAAAGTAGAGGTTATGGGGTTATAGGGGTATAAAATTTGAAGTTATGGGGTCACGGGGTTTTTGAAAGCTTATGTTATAAGGTCAGGAGGGTTTAAAAGTTGGAGGTATGCGGTTATTGGAGCTTAAAAGCTTTATTTGTAAAGTTACTGGGATATATGGTCCCTTATGGGGTGTCTCTCCCCCCTCTTTAAACCTTCAACGTGTGTCGGACCAATTTTCCTTTAATCTACCGTCCAAAACCTGTAATATAAAAAAAATCACAATGATCGGAGTTTTCTGTGGGGAGTTATCTTATTTTGAGAACAATTTTGCCGTATTCGCCTACTGTGCGCCGTATACCCGGTACAGTAATAAAACACTTTTTTTTATTTGCGTTTTATCACAACGATTAAGTAACACAACGCAACGGCGCGCGGCGTTCCAAATTCAATTTTTCAAATGTAATGCCTACTCTAGCAACAGTTCCGATGGATTAATTACCTCTCTAATGTGTTTTCCTTCCTCTCTTGGCACAAATAAAGTGGCAGATTCAATGCAACAACTTTCAATCACCGAATCCGTGCCCGGAATTAATGCCGTCCTCCCCTAATCCTTCGTACACTTTCCCGCAAGTATTAATGGCCCTTTTCGAGGTAACCCTTTGGCGGCCGTCACGTGAAGCGACGTAATTTGACGTGGCATCCGTCCGGGAACGCGCGAATTTAACATTTTCCACGAATTTCGGCGCGGATTTTCAATCAAATTAAGGGAATTCTCGTGTAACTCGGTTCATTAAGCTGCTCGATTAGAAGTTGGAAAGAAGTAGGCGGAATTTCAATTGCCGCGCAAGGGCGTTGGTACTGAATTGTTTGGCAACTACCCCTAGGTGAAGGGGTAGCGCAGTTGGCTTAAAACTTTAGTTCAAGTTTCTTTTGAATGTTGTATTTCTATCCATGTAATATTTTATTGTTCTACAGAAACAAATATAAAGAGCCATCCAAAAAAAAAAACATCAAATCTGACTGAACGAGAGAGATGGAAATAGCGGTTATGTGGAAGCTCAAAACGAAACTTTTTTATTTAACTTTTGACTGTCTTTTTTGAGTGGCTGTCACAATTGTAAAACAAATAATGGCTCTCACATAATGTGACTGCCTTGACAATTAAATAAAGTTATGTTATAAATAAAGCCGGCAGATTCGGGCGGCGGGCCATAATCGTACGCGTCATACTACTTACTACTTGTATGTGCAAAAACAAAATTCATGAAAACAATAAACTGTTGCAATTTATAAAGAGATGGGTTAAACTTACCCTCTTATTTACGTTGAGATGTGTGAAAACTTTGTGGGCCGCCGCGCTGTTTAGCCGGCTTTAGTTATAAATTTAAGATATAGAATAGAATACATATACTTGTGTGATGTTGTGCACCCACCTACATATATTTACAAGAATATTATCATTAGAGCCCATATGTTGATAACAGATTCCAGGACCGCTCTTAACGTGATTGGAATACTGTTATTTGTCACATTATTAAAGTACATCGTCAACTCCTGTATATATCTACGTAGTACAACTCCACTCTTACAAAGTTAAGTCACGTGTTAACGCAAACGTGATTTACACTTCTTATTAGTATTAGTTAAACTGCGCTGGTCGATGCCTCATTCGTATGCACGAAATGTCGAATAAGTAAAAATGTCGGGACAGCTCTCATCGCGTGTTAAGGGGGTACACCACCTAGCACTTTCGAAAAATCGAATTTTTTTGCTTAAAAGTCCCCTTAACATCGTAAAAATTACGTGGAAAAGTTTTATGTATGGGAGAAACCTGTAAGGGCTCGAATTTTGAATCTAGCACGATCCCTTTCACTGCTCTATGCGAGCGCAATCTAGGTACCGTTGTTGGTATCGAGAAATTGAGCATCTGTCCTTTTCTGATGACGCAAACAAGGCCAGGATCGATTCAAAATCACTCAGAAAAGAAAACCAGGAGAAGGAGGTCAATCTCGAAGGTCAATTTTATGGTGCCGGCGTTGCAGATTAAAACTTTAAACGCGTTTTTCTCGAAACGTGAAATTTCAAGTCGGCCGAACCAATATCTCGAACAATTTTTATTCGATTGGCTTGAAATTTTAACTGAATATTCAAAACTAGTTTCTCCACAACAGTCCGTAGATTTTTTTGTTATATTGCATAGGTCAATTGTTATTAACAATTTTCGAGCGATTTTCTTTGTTTTGTCGAACTTTTTTTTAAAAAACACGCCATTTCTGCAAAAATCAATTTAAAAATATCCTACGTACTGTTGAGCCTGATATCATACTAAACCGAAATTTCCCTGGCTCATCGCTCTATCTTTAAATTTGCAGAAGTTATCGGTTCGGCCATGGAGCCATAAAAAAAGATGCCTTGAGAAAACTATTGACAAGCCGCCATTTTGTTTCTGACAGCTCTAAAAAAAATTACAAACACAGTTCAATACTTGTACAATAAATGTTTTTTTACCGAATTTCGATATTTTGTTTAGTTTCTTTGAAAAAAATCCTAAAATTTGCTTGATTTTTCGGCCTTAAGGAGAAGCGTTGGATCAACAATTTTCTGGAATGGCAGTGACAGGAACTTCAATGGCAGTGAACTTCGTTGTATCGTGTGACATAGTGTACTAGCGAAGCACGTAAAAACAACTGTTTTGCAGTATGTTGCAACAAACAGATGTAAAGTGTAAATGTAACGTGTAAGTGGTGGTGTGAGTGCGCGAGACAGACGGAGACAATTTAACTAAATTATGCTAGCGTGCAATATTCCGTTCGGAATTTGTCCAGAACGCTGTGAGTGGAAAGTACGGCGGAGTTAGTCTGTCTGCAGGAACAACTCAGACGATTAAACATAGGACCACTGTGTGAGGACATAAAAATAAACATATATCGTCTCGGAATTGCACGATAAAACTATATGGCTCAGTATTGATGAAAGGACGGATATTAAAGGACAGACCGTAATGGTTGGGGGATTGGATGAAGCAAATTTTCCATCTTCTAAGATGAAAAAGACCTTTTTAATCTCTTGTTTTTCATCTTATATATTATCTTATTTTAAGTGACAGGCGCTAGTGCTTATCTGCTGCACATATGGATCAGTTATTGATAATTTATAGAAACTCGAGTGGGACCATCACATTTATAAGGTAAGACCTTTTTAATATTTCGTGGAGTTGATGATAGCGTATCCTGGAGCCGCCCCTGGTAAAGTATGCATCTACTATTAATATCCGTGCTCTAGTTATCATGGTCCTCAGAATGGCATTTAAAATCAAAATAAGTGAAAATAAATACTATGATGTGCTATTAGATATTCTGATGTTGGAGGTGATTTATCGTTGAATCGGAAGTGAATATAAAATGATGAGTGTGTTAATAAATACAGATTTATGTCTAATATCCAACTTGAGGGTGTAAGCCACTTTTGGGATTCACCTGGTATAGGCCACATAACATGAAGGCAAAAATTTTGAAAAAAAGATTATCTCGAATTCGTTATGTAACCTTTTTTTAAATGTAAAAAATTTTTACATATTTTTACGCATGATAATATGCTGATTCCAAAAACAGGTAGAAAATAAAATGTACCTACTATTTGAACAAAATAGACAGAGATGGTTAGCATAACAACGGAAAAATAGAAGAAAAATAACGTCACAAGAATATACGAAACGTTAGAAACCACTTTTATTTGAAATAATTTTACATAAAAAGAGTATGTAAAGAGTATGTACAAGTATTATTCCAGACTGTTGGATTCTGTATAAATGGAATTATAAAGTATAGATCGTTAGATTAGTGAACTTATTCACCGTTGTGTTTTTAAATAAAACAATTAAAAATCCATCAGAAATGCTGCTTAAAAATATACATATGTTCATTATTTATGAACATTATTTTTCTCCAAGAAGCAGCCCATTTAAAAAAACGTTATTTTATAGCACAAACCAACCATTTTTCTTAAATTTCACTTCATACCAACACACCGATTGGCCGCTATGTCTCACGAGAAATACCTTATTAATCTCGCAAACAATTCTCAGTTATTGATGGCGCCCTGGACTCCCCCTCTAACTGATTTATGTTTTTAATACCTGCTATTTAATTTGTCGTGAATTTCCTAGACACAAAGGCAATCCGCAGTCGTTTTTATAGCGGATTCGATTTGCGATAAATATCGTTAAACACGAAATTGCGTTTGCGGAACTCCGTTAAACTAACTTTTATCGAAGCTGGGATTACGGGCTTCCGCCGACAGTTACCTCGGTGTTTGAATTTCATTTGAAAAGAGCAATGGCGAAACTAACGATTTTCAGAAGTGGGACTGCTATATCCAGATTATCGATAACTTAAAAATACAACTGAATTTTCCAGTGGCGGATTAATACTTATGAGAAATATAACCCAGCCGAAACCAATTTTTAATTTTACAATAACTACATATTTACTTGATAATTTACTTTAATTAGTCTTCTTGTGATCCAGCTAATTACACTGTTTGACTCAAGAAACAGAAGGCAGACAATATTAAACTTTTTTTACAATATAGGAATATATTTACAATATAAGAGTTACCTAAATGCAATTAAAGAAACTTGTTGTACGCAGAAAATAAAAGTATCCTGGCTTATCGTTAGAAAACAAATTGGCAAACCCTAATTGGAAGATGGAACTTAGATATGTGCATAAGTACAATTTTTACTTTAATATATTTCCCAACCCCTTTACAACGCAATATGGCTCAATATAGAGAAAATACAATCGAGAAAGAATTATAATGAGAAAAAAATATTCGTTTTGAACGAAATATCGGCATAAAGACTTGCGGAACTCTTCGATGTATTATAAGCCTCTCGCATTTTGTTGATGAAATATTGGCAGTTTATTTTTATTATTGTTCTTCTACATTTTTATTGGCAACTTGATTGGAAATACATAAATATCTCTGTATATAGGTCACGACTTTAGAAAAGCTTTTAATTCATCCTAAATTCAAAGCAAGGGATTGATCTTAAAATGCCTTAAAATGTTATATAGGATCTCCAAATGTCATACAGGATATCCGTTAAACTAACTTTTATCGAAGATGTGATTACGGGCTTCCGACGAGAGTTACCTTGAATTTCATTTGAAAAGAACAATGGCGAAACTAACGATTTTCAGAAGTGGGACTGCTATATCAAGATTATCGATAACGTAAAAATAAAACTAAACTTGCCAGTGGCGGATTAATACTAATGAAAAATATGGCCCAGCCGAAACTAATTTTTAATTTTACAATAACTACATATTTACTTGGACCTTTCGAAATCAAAGTCTATTTATTGATGAAGTAACCGGGAAATATGGGAATTTAAAATACTTTTTAAATTAAAAGGGCCTTAATTAAGAAATGCAAAACACCGAAATGGAAAATATAATTTGAAAGCAGAGGCCTCAATTATCCTAATGAATCACTGATGTTGCATCTGCTTTTGATTGGGGGCTGGTACACGTGGGAATCATTCAGACAAAAAACGAAGCAAAATAAAGATCAAATAAACGTTAGTCTTCCTGTGATCCAGCTAATTACACTGATTGACTCAAGAAACAGAAGGCGGAGAATATTAAACTTTTTTTTTACAATATAGGAATATATTTACAATATAAGAGTTACCTAAGTGCAATAAAAGAAACTTGTTGTATGTAGAAAATTCAATTATCCCGGCTTATTGTGAAAAAAAAAACGGCAAACCCTTATTGGAAAATGGAACAGAGATATATGTATATGTATAAGTACAATTATTATTTTAATATATTGCCAAACCTTTTCACAACTCAATATTGCTCAATGTAGAGAAAATACAATCGAGAAAGA
This sequence comes from Aromia moschata, assembly GCA_029963805.1. Lineage (NCBI taxonomy): Eukaryota > Metazoa > Arthropoda > Insecta > Coleoptera > Cerambycidae > Aromia > Aromia moschata. The sequence goes on from JAPWTK010000462.1 coordinate 66,348, forward strand.
ATTATACTGAGAAAAAAATAATCATTTTGAACGAAATATCGGCATTAAGACTTACGGAGTCCTTTGATGTATTACAAGTATAAGCCTCTTGCATTTTGTTGATGAAATATTGGAAGTTTTTTTTTGATTAGTGTTTTTATTGTTCTTTTACATTTTTACTGGCAATTTGATTGCAAATACATAAATATCTCTGTATATAGGTCACGACTTTAGAAAAGCTTTTAATTCATCCCAAATTCAAAGCCTGGGATTGTTCTTAAAATGCCTCAAAATGTTATACAGGATATCCATACATGATTATACAGTCTGGAACAGTCAAATGGCATACGTTCCGGATATATCTCAATTATTGTGCATAATTATAAAACATCCCGAGATACATGTTAGATTTTGAAATAACATCACGTAACATAAAAGTGTCATCCCTAAATGTAATCCCCATCGAGTGACAGTTGCAACTCACAAATTTTTAAATTGGGAGTAGGGGTTTCTGATACCTCATTTGAAAGATCTTCATTCCCTACTCAAAAATGCTTCAAAAACCTTATCGAAAAAATTAAGAGGAAAAAGTTCATATGATTGACGAAATATACAATAACAAACTAAAAACCCAATAACAAATACCGTTTCGTTCTTGATAATGTAATAAAATAAAAAACCAAGTCATTTCAACGCAAGAGAAAAACATTTTGGAAGCACTCTAATCATCAATAAACTTCTAACCTTTATCAATGACCGACCTAATAGCAAGTGTTATTCCTCTTCTTAAGTTAGCTACATATGTCGCGTGGTTTAGTTTTGTATACCATATTCTTTATACATTCCCATAAAAAGTTCGTAAAAAACAACGTAAGATCAAGTGATTGTGTTGGCTATTCTAGTGATCCTCGCCTCCCTATCTACCGATCTGCAAAAGTCGATGTACTGCCGGACATTGGTTTGGTAATATGGTGGCGCTTCATCCCGCTAGAACCAATCACGTTAGCTGGAACTTGTTGATTTTCTTCCCCAGGGTTTGCTTCACGTGAGTTTGTCAGTTGGCACAATATTATTTTCGAGCAGTGTTATATGATTTTATCCATTTCCATCAATGAAAAAGGATGACGGAATGAGGGTCATTCTCTCATCTAGTGAGGATTTTCTTTAGATCAGTAGCAACAGTTTTGACGATTAAAATGGCCGTGAAGGGTAAAAGTGGACTCATCCGAAAGCAAAACATTTTCTAGTTGGATGACATTGTTATCTAACCTTTGCATCATTTGTTCAAAAAAATACGTTCGTCTATCAAAATCGTTTTCAGTTTATAGGGATGCATTTATTTTCGTTTAATACGCGATGAATCGAGAAATGTTACTCAGTACACTGGAAAGTTCTTTTTGTATTTACCGTATAAGTTCACATTCGCGAAAATCTTATCAATTTTACTAATTGTACCTTGAGATATAGCCGGAAAATCGAGAAATATTTCTTCAAATAGGCGAACAATTTCGAACTGTGATCGTGTTCTATCTCCGTAACAAGCCATATACAGTGTGGAACAGCCAAATGGAATAAATTCAGCAGCTCAATTATTAATGCATTTTTTTAGAAAATTCTGTCCTCACGACACGTCAATTTCTAATTCTAAAATGACATCTTGCGACGTAAAAATGTCATCCCTAAATTCAACCCCTTCAGGTGACAGCTACAGCCCCTAAATTTTCAAATTGGAAGTAGGGGCTTGTGATACTTCATTTGAAAGGTTCATTCTTTATTCAAAACTGTTATGGTTTTAAATTTTATTGCAGAAATTAACAAGAAAAAAAGTTTCTCCACAAATCATTATAATGCAGCAGATGTTGAAAATACATGCTTCTATCATCTTGGCAGCATCATAAACGTAAATAGAAATGTCTTCTAACATTAGTTAACATCTGCGGGGTAATCGACCTAATTGCAAGTGCTTTTTTTACATGTCAGCTAAATCGTCGGGTTTGGTTTTGTAGACCAGACTTTTTACATATCCCCATAGGAACAAGTCTAAAGGCGTGATATCAGGTGATCGTGCAGGCCTTTCTACAGAACCACGTCTCCCTATCCAGCGATTTGGAAAGATTGTATGGAGATATTGTTCCTTCAGCTGGATACAATATTATTTTGGAGCAGCGCTAAATAAGTTTCTCCATTCAAATCGACGTCAATGAAGAAGGGACCAATGATATTTTCTCCAAGCTGCTTGCTCGTTTTTGTCGATCGATTGTCAAGCAAAAAATTGTACGTATTTATTAGTAAGTTTTTATCTTATAGTAGGGAATGTCGGCAATTAAATACATTTATTTTTTGTTATTATTAACATTTCAAACATAAAATTGACATTTAATGTTACTTATAAAAGTTTTATTTTAATGTAACGAATTTCCTACGCTGGAGAAACCTACCTTTTTTCTTGTTAATTTCTCCAATAAAATTTAAAACCATAGCAGTTTTGAATAGAGAATGAAAATACCTTTCAAATGAAGTATCACAAGCCCCTATGACCAATTTGAAAACTTAGGGGTTGTAGCTGTCACCTGAAGGGGGTTGAATTTACGGGATGACATTTTTACGTGGCAAGATGTCTTTAGAACTAATGATTTTAGAATTAGAAATTGACGTGTCTCAGGATTTTCTAAAAAAATGCATAATAATGGAGCTACTGAATTTATTCCATTTGGCTGTTCCACACTGTATATTGTTATCTTATGCATTTCTGTTAAATAAACAATGTTTTGTTTTATTTATGTATTCTTTTTAGTTGATACTGTCGAAAAAGGTCACTGGAATTGAATTTGGGAAAAATTTCCGAGAAAATACCATTTAATTCTTGATAATTAATCAGAAGGCAATAAAAAATAATTTATTTCCTTGAAAAGTTCTGCATCACCTTCAGCGTTTGAATTTTCTTTCTAGCTAAAAATTTCATAAAGCATCAACAATGAGGACGTTAAATTGATAGACCCTGTACAGACCGCCCATTGTTAATTTTTCACCAGTATATTGATTGGATGTTGTTACGGAAAATATTTAAGTTTTTCAAGTTTAATGTTGCGACTACTTGATTTTTAGATGTAAATTAATAGTAATAAATTAAAATCAGGTTTTAAATGCCCCATACAGTATACTAAACCCAAACATAAATACATTTTCCACTAGCACTTTCACTCCAGTATTTTATACCGTATATACCGTATGTGAACTAAGTTCTATTCTCCAAATGTAAAGAGAGGCTCATTAAGTGAGACAGACGTAGCCGTCCCGTGACATTACACGAATCATAGCGAACTGCACTGCAGTTCTTGGCTTTCGCGGTGCGAGGGCTTGGTTCTCATTGAAATAGGGCGGGTACAAAATCGCCAACAAATGCGAATCGTATCACTACGTCATCACTAACCCGCCCGCTGAGTAGGACGGTGTGTTACGGAAGAACGTGCCTATTAGGTGTGGCAATTATAATATCTACTTTTATATGATGATATGATGTATACCACCTCTATGACCCCATAAGGTCGATATTACTTCTAAAAACATCGCCTTAATGTTGTTATATGAGTGCCACATGCTGATAGTGTTTTCGCATGTAGAATAACATCCCCGACGTTCAGGGAAAATGGCAAAAGGGCGCAACGTATTTATCAGCGTGAAGCCGCAACGGGAGACGCGTCGGCGTAACGCAAGGTAAACCGAGATCCGAGGCTGATGGTGAGGTGATGTATTTCGCAATATACCCTTCGTGTTTACCTGCGCATTTTATTAGACCAGTCCGGTTGGGAAAGTTTAATTTTCCTTGCTGTGATTAAGTCCGGGTCCTTGAGCAGGAGTTTATCGTAAGGCTTTTCGATTTGCGGTAAATTAAGTTTATTTCGTGTTTACTTTTGCCTTTTTTTCTTCAGGTTGTTCGTGGCCCACGCAGTGGGTTGGGATATTCTTAGCCAATCCTTTTTTATACCTTATATACATACTTTTTAGGTGATGATATATAAACTTTCAGAAAGGAATTTATAGTGAAAAAAACCCCGTCGTAAAGTTTGCGAAAAATTTCAAAAAACCTGGAGCACTTCCTGGATCTGAATCCAGTAAACGCTCTGTGGAAGAAAATTTGCAGTAATTTTTTTCATAATCTAGAAAAAATATAAGGAGAGTTTTTTCGATTTGTTACAAAATATTTTTTTTTTTCAAAATGTTATGGCCATTTTAATTTTAATTTTATATGAACAATTTGTTTCCCAAAATTAAAATGACCATCGCTTTTTGAAAAAAAAAAAAAAAATTTGTAACAAATCGAAAAACCTCTCCTTATACTTGTTTCTAGATTATGAAAAAAAAAAAAAATTACTGCAAATATTCCACATAAAAAGAGCGTTACCTTGAGATCTCCAGGAGTGCTCCAGTGTTTTTGAAATTTTTTTCGCAAACTTTGTTGACGGTTTTTTTCACTATAAAACCTTTCTGTAAGAGTTATAGTCATCACCTAAAAAGTGATATGGTATATAAGGTATAAAAAAGATATGGCTAACTGAAATATCACCAACCGCCACTGCGTGCACGTATTGAGTTTTTCTTCTGTAAAGCAAAATATTGCTTTACAGAAAGAATTTGTTTAACGATAACAATCTATGCTTGATCTAAGTAATTATAATATTATTTTATAATGTCCTAGACGTGTTTTAGTATGATCTATGAAGAAGAAGACATTTTTGAAAATGTTATTACCTAATCATAATTAGGTTATAAATGTTGTTACCTAATTGTTTGTTAATCTTTTTTGTGTACATGTTAACAAGATAAGATTAACCTGAGCACATTTTTTTTACAAAATACCAAACAAAAAATAACAAAGATTAAGATTTAGACTAGTAGGTATGGGAGAAATAAATAGTAGTCGATCATTTTTAAGAAAAACGACTTTTTCATAGACTTAAATTTCAAATCGATGTAACATTTGAATCTTTTTGTCTCCTCAACCTGAAAGAGAAACCAGTCGACTCGAAAAGTCCTTTCGAAATCCACCTTCATTATTTTCGTGCATCACTGGCGCAATTAATGTGGCTATACTTGTATATATACGTATGAATTGACGTTTGGTCCTCCTCTATGTAGAATTTACATATTTGTCCAATCAACGAGCGCAAGCCCCCATGTAAATTGGTCACTAATTGTTATCAGCAAACAAAAAATATGGTCGTATAGAGAAAAGAATTCTAAGAAAGATAGCGTTTTTTGCGACTCGAGTTTTAATGGCAAACATAACCAAAAAAATCGCAAAAGTAAAAAAAAAACGGTTTTTTGCAAATAAAAAAAAGCTTCAAGTCCTACACAAGAAAGTTAAATTAGAAAGTTGTAGGTCTTAAAAATGCGCGTCGAATGAGATATGAACGAATAAAATCGGTTCATAAACATTTGAGCAGAATTTAAAAAAACGTCAAAATTCGCGTTTTCGTATTTTTGCTGTAACAATTCCAATTTTGTTTGAACAGACTTCTTGTTAAATAGAAATGCAGCCCAAGACAAGCGGAAAATGATACCAATAAAATTTTTTCAAAAAATTTACAAAAATTCGCGAAGACTTTCATTCTTTCAATGCTATTAAAAAACCAAATTGCTTTATTTAATTTTTGCATAAAAAAATGCGTTGTAAAATTGTATCATTTTTTCGAACCTGTTTTTTTCGAATAACTTTTTTAAATTTGGTTTTACATTTTTGGCCGTTGCATATTTGAAAAGTGCCATTCAAAACACGCGTTTAAAAAAAATGAAGGTCCTACGACCTCAGGGTGCCGAGATAATTATTTTTCTTTTTTTAATTCCTGACAGCGCTGTATACGTCCGATTGACTTTTTTTTACACGAAATAGATCTCAAAGACTTTTACTTTCTTAAAAAAAAATATTTCATATCATTTCGCATAAATTAAGTTGACATAATTGTTTGCGAAAGTACAGCGCTGGTTGCGGCACGCGCTAGCCAATGCACGGCGACAGAGTGGAGGGACACTCCGCTTGGGCGTATAAAAAAATAAACAGGATTTCTAGTCTATCGCGCTCGCAAAATTATCTTTTCCTCAGCTTAAAAAAAAATTATCTCGGCTCTCTGAGGTCGTAGGACCTTCATTTTAAATGAGTATTTTGAATGGCACTTTTCAAATATGCAACGGTCAAAAATGTAAAACCAAAATTAAAAAAGTTATTCGAAAAAAACCGGTTCGAAAAATGATACAATTTTACAACGCATTTTTTTATACAAAAATTAAATAAAAGCGATTTGGTTTTTTAATAGCATGAAAGTACAAGTCTTCACGAATTAAATGAGCCCACGATCGTTTCTGTACGATCATTTTTGCGTCTGTAAAAGTTGATTTTTGAAAACGTCTTTTTTTTTAAATCGTTATAACTCGAAAAAATAAAACTTTTTTGAATTTTTGAAAAAAGGGCCATTTTCCGCTTGTCTTGGGCTGTGTTTCTAGTTAACAAGAAGTCTGTTCAAACAAAATTGGAATTTATACAGCAAAAATACGAAAACGCGAATTTTGACGTTTTTTTTAAATTTTTGTTTTAAATAACTGTTTATGAACCGATTTTTTTTCGTTCACATCTCATTCGACGCGCATTTTTAAGACCTACAACTTTCTAATTCAACTTTCTTGTGTAGGACTTGAAACTTTTTTTTTATTTGCAAAAAAACGTTTTTTTGACTTTTGCGAATTTTTTTGGTTATGTTCGCCATTAAAACTCAAGTCGCAAAAACGCTATCTTACTTAGAATTTTTTTCTCTATACGACCATATTTTTTTTTGCTGATAACAATTAGTCACCGGTTTTCTCCCCGTTGATTGGGCTATATTGTCTCCTCTGCCATCTGCCAGTCTGCCATCTGCCAGGTAGACTCTTTATTGAAATAAACTCTTTAGTCGGCAGTGCCCTTTCATATAGTTACTAGACTACTTATTTCTTTTATTTAGTTACTAGACTAATATTCTGACAACCTTTCGATTTTGACTCAGTATGTCTCCTGAGCGACTTAATATCTATCCATTTACGTATGGACGTTTTTCTGATATTTAGAAGGCCGTAGCACCTGTAGGTGCCATTGGGTCCTTTTTACCTCCTCCATTGAGAATTTAACCCAACTAAGACGACAGCTATCCTGATATTTTAAAAAAAGGAGACGACGTTGCTTGGGAGGATCTCTGCTCTCTTTTGTCGGCCAAGGAAGGCCAAAGGTCACCCAGCATGGATTCTGTTGTTGACGAGACAGCGAATCAGTCGTATAGTACATGTCACATAGTGTTCTCTTCTTGAACACTCTCTACAAAGCGGTGTTTCTTTTAGCTTCAAGTTGTGTTTTCTTAGCTGACAATGTCCAGTGCGTGCAATGCCTGTTCCAAGATTCTCAAGGCCATCGCCAGATATACCATTGCCACCTCTTTGCTGGGGTACTTAATAGCTCCGCAGCATGCTGCGGCAGCTGTCTGTTTCATCCCATAGTCCACAGTCCATTAAATTTCACAAGGGTCATACAATTCTTTAAGGGAGAGATCGAATTAGAAGGCCAAAAATTAAGCATTTCCCAAACTTTTTTTTAACTATGAAGGAATTATTGAATTTTATTGAAATTTGGCATGATGTTTTGTACATGTTTAAAAAATAACTATTTTTTTTTTTTTTTTATTTCAAAATGGCGGTAAAGATCAAAAACGTAAATGAGGTGATTGCGGGGTTCTGGAGGCCGTAATTTTCATTTAAACAGTCAATAAAAAAATTGAGTTAATTAATTGATAGTTTCTATGTAACAAAAAAATAAGAAATTGAAAAATGGCGCGTTTTCGAAAAAATCGAAAATTTACCAAAAATTTTGAATTTTTTGCAATAAATTTCATATTTTGCAAAGTCGAATTGTATAAATTTTTGGTTAACATATACACTTGTTATATAGACAAGAAATCCTGAAAGTTTCGTCAAGATCGGTTGAGAACTTTTTGAGATATCTTTCCCGCAAATTTCGAAAATGCTGTTTTGAGAAAAACGCGTTTAAAGTTTTGATTACCGAAAAATGATATGTACCTTCTAATCAGCGATTCCAGAAGCGAATATAAGGCCTTCAGTTCAAAAAATATGTTCTTTGGCCTTTAAGTCCTTCGGTCGGTGGACGAGAGGGATTCCGCCTGACGTCGACCGTTAGAATATACCTGCTGCGCGCTCCGAAAGTTGTTTTTGAAAAACGTCGAAAAAAAATGGAAGGACTTCGAATTTCGATTCCGGGTTTCCACTATAGTATTCTACGGGAAATTTGCTATCTTTTTAAGCAAAAAAATCGATTTTTTTGACCTTCTAATTGTATCTCCCTCTTTAATTTGTTGAATTATTGCTGTAATAGGTAGCGGCTCAGGCCTAGGTAACAGAAAAACTCAAAACTCTTTTACAGACAAAAAAGTAACAAAGATACAGTGTATTAGCTATTGAAAGTATCTGAAAAGGTACTCCCAGCTTTCTCCTCCTACATTCCTTGACTGCCATCCTTCCGCGGTTTCGAACTAATTTCTCCTGGGTTTCCCGCCTCATATTCCCGGGCTATTAATATCGCGGGAGGAAATTCACTTTCGAGGAGAATCCACGAGCCGAAAGTGAAATTCAGCAGTGTCGGGATCAATATTTATCGAACGTGACGGATACGGAGACGACGATTAACGGAATCCCATTATCCCCGTTCGTATAAAAGGCGAATTACTTCGTGCGTCTTCCCGAAGGTCTCGTCTTGAAAGGCGACGAATATGTAATGAGCGGCGTTCGCTTTGTACTTCAGCCGCGCGATATCGGAGGTGAGCGATATTAATTATTGAAAGCACTTGCGGCTCGTCAGGGTCAGCAGGTGAGAAATTACCTCCGCAAAGCAAAGATATTTTCAAGACGTCGATTTTTTTCGAAAAAAAATGTAACTGAATGACAGTGAATAGTTAACACGTTCGCTGTCCAATGACTCATATATGGGTCATGCCTTATGTTTTTTGCAAGTCCTGTGCCCCATATTTGGCGTACGTTTGGGTTTAATTTCATATTGGATTTTAAGACGGACTGTAGATCCATCTACACTTTATCTACACGGGACTCTGTAGTATACAAGGCAACTATGCAAAAAACAAGTTTGGCTCTTAGTTGGGGCATGGACTTGGACATTAAAGCATTGACTACAAAGGTATTTTATTTTTATTTTTTATTGATTAATTTAGAAAAAAATAAATGCAACATACAAAAAAATAATTTTACATACTAGTGAGCCTTATTATAACATGGTAGGCAGTATGCCTGAGAACATCCAGAGCAATATGTCGACGTTTTTTTTTGTTTTTTTGGCTGCAGCTTTTGCATTGAAGCCTTTGGATCTATGTTATTGTGTTTTTGCCTTTAAAGCCTTTGGATCTATGTTATATATGTCCCTTTGGACCTATGGCATCGTTTTTGTAAAGGTGTATCGTCATAATTTTTTGTCCTAATTTGTGGGCAGATACCGTGAGTTTCGGTAGTGCTTGAGTAGCTGAGCAGGTGGACACCCTGCTTGCCTTTATTGTACTCATCAAAATCAAGTAGAGACTTACAATTGATCCTTTGTCCAGTCGCTATTTCGACCATCTCGTCTCCATAGCACTTAGAAATCATGTACCCCGCGGCCAACAAGTCGAAGCATGCAAAATAATGAACCAAATATGTCACATAGAACTCTGTGCATGTAAATTTTATCTAATAGAGTCCCATGACCCAAATATGGGACATCAGTTTTTTATATAGGGGACTGCTGAGCCTGACTGATGAGTTGTCATATGGACAGCGAACGTGTTAATATATTCATTTTCTTCACCTCATCCTCTTTGAATGTTTCTACCGCTGCGCTGTTCGTAACTTCTGTAAAATTATTTTCTTGGTAATGTCCTTTAGAGTTTATTTCGCAGTAGCTTTGACGTCTTTTGTGGTATCAAAATTATGAGCTTTCACCGTAAATTTAAATTTACGCCTATAAAAGCGAATATATTAGACTATAAGAGACAAGAAACTTTGACAAAGATCTTTTATCAAATATCTTTGGCAAAATATATGACAGTGTAATGATACTTCTATTATAAAAGATTTATTTTATAAAAGATCTTTTATTAAATAAACCGTCGATCGTTATACTTTATAAAATATTTAATAAAAGATCTTTGTCAAAGTTCTTTTATAGTCTAATACCAGCCTTAGGGAAGAGAAAACAAGTTTTTAAAGACGATTGATTATGTCTCCATAATTGTGGACGTGAATTCCCTCTTTTACTAACTACATCTACCTACTTAATGGGTGCCATTTATAGTAGACAACACCGCTATTCCTAAATTGTCTAAAATGGTTAGTTTTGTTATTTATAAGGTTGAACATAGTATCGAATAAAGAGAGAAATTGTGACCGTTTTTTAATATTTTTTCAAATTCAGAGTGAACTTCCCCACCTACAACCATACAATTAAACTGAATAAGCCAATAGTTCAGGGGTATGTATGTATGTATGAAACTAGAAACGACGTATCTCAGGTGTTTGTGAGCAAACAGCCTCAAAGCCAATAATTATATAGATCTGAGGGTCTGAGAGTCAGAATCCTATGACTCAATACCTCATAGTCCCAAACTGTTGAATCCAGTAACGCCATACCCTGGTAGCTGCGAATATGGAACTAGGAATATGCGGTAGCTGCGAATATGGAACGTATCATGGAAGTTTTTTAGCAGACAATATCAAACCTAATAACCCCATAGTCTTAAGATCTGTGAGCAAAGGTTATCAAAACCAGAAAAGGTCAATTCCATCCATTTACACCCAATAAATTCATAACCTCGGGGCTCAAATCATGTAGGATTGGACGTGTAGTAAAAAGATATCCTTCAACATCGGCTAGTGTCAAGTTTACCACCGATCGAGTTGGAAAAGCGCTCTCCCATATCACAGCATCAAATCGTTATGTTACATCACATTTCATTCTATGTATTATGAAATGGAGGTTCAAAATAGGTTCGCTCACATATAATCTTCTCGATATATGAGTATGATCTAGTGATTATGCCATAATCGAGAAATTGAGGAAATGGAACTAAAGTATTTTCTCCATGTTTTAGAATATACAGTTGAAGAGCTATAGAGTCTGCAGTGCTTGACACAAGTCCTCAGGGCTATGGAGTTATAACGTCTGCACTAAATTCAGATGAATTCGATTCGCAGAGCTACACGGTTATAGATTTCAGCTTATTATTTTTCTGTGGAGATCTGATCTGTGGTTATGGACTTACGTGTATTAGATTTGAAGAAATGGGATTAAGGTTTATGGGATTCTAGGACCTTTGTTCATAGATCTTCTGACCGTTGGGTTACTGAGTTTGAGACTGATTAAGATACGTGGTTTCTACTTTCCTAGATAGGTACAGACTCTGGACTGATAGGTTATTGGGTTTAAGGGTATGGGGTTACAGAGTTGTGGTGTTAACTCTGGGTTTCTGGGCCCCTAAATGGTATCTCACGACAAAAAATAACAATCCCTTTATTTTATACCATGATTCGCAATTCAGTCCTACAAATGTCAAAACTGACGATTTTAAAAACCATTTTTTGAGGTTAGAGAATTCGCATGCAGCGGCCCAAAAAATATATAGGTATTGTGGTGTAATCCACTGTAAATGACACTTTATTTGTGTGTCCCGGTGGAGCTAATTGTTACATAGGTATTTCGTTAATATTAATTTCTATTTTTGTAATATAGAAAACCTATGAGTTATATATCGCCCCGTTAACTTTTGGAGAACAATAAGATTTTATTTCATATGGTATTTATGTAGGTATATTTTACAGGGGAAAGTAGAGAAATTCTTAATGAATTCTAAGAATATTTATTATTTTTTAAGCTGTGCCGTACCCAAATTTTTCTAAATGAGCCGCCACTGAGTGAAAGTTATGGGCTGCGAAAGGTGCTGAATGGAAGCGGGGAACTTTTAGGCGTATATTAAACGTAAGATGACGACGTTATCCGCGAAACGTCGTTATCAGACGAGCGATCGAGAGGAAAAATTAAACCTTGAGTGCTTGGTAAGCTAGGAAAATCATTTATCACGACGTGAGGGTCTGATAAACTATTCCGAACAATTTTGCTGTCGACTAATGAGGGTGGATCCCCCAACACGGAAATTCAGCTATTTATTAAACTTTGGCAATATGTACTCGTAGATCATATAATTGGTATTGAGTACTGTGTAGGCTACTACATAGATATTACACAATGAAAGGGAATCAATAAGTGAAATTTACTCTTAGATAAACGCGGCGCAAATATGATAGTGTTGGGCGAACCAATCGCGAGTGATGTGTGCGCGGTGGTGGTGGGGCGGCAGATCGGCAGAACTAAGAAAAAGGAAGGAACAAGGATTGTACATAGATAAATTCATATAATTTTGACATAAAAATGCAGCGGAGAAACTGAGAATATGGAAATGGCTGGACCCCCAAAATAGTGTAAATATATAATATAAAAAAGATAAATAAACATAAATGCTTTATGAAATAGAAATACCTGTATATATTAGATTGAGTACGTATTACTATTTATTGAAGGAGTAAAGATATTTTATATTAAATGGATTGATGTTCTAAAATATTATAAAGTACAAACTATACCTACACATTGAACAAATAAAAATACAAAAAACTGAAAATAAATGATAAATAAAAACAAGAAAACTACATACCATTTTCATGATACGAAAAACACCTAACGTCGAAAATATAAAAATGATGATTTCAAATCAGAACCTACAAAATATTGACAAAAATGCAAATGAAAAGTAAAACTTCATCATTTTGTAATGTTAGTGTATTGTATTTTTTTAAATCACCAAATAAGTACAGTCTTTTTCTTCTTGTTACTAATTAAAAACGAACTGTTAGCTAAAATCGTTATTTCATATCAGCATTTAGTTTCTGATATTTTATAACAGGTTCTAGGTAGAACAAGTTTTTGTACTGTAGTCGCTAATTATGGTAGCAAAATTCACAAATATTTTACATGCCCTTACTAAGACTTTCTGGCGAACGAGCCATTTTCCTAATTTTTTGTTGAAAGTTTCACTTGAAGTATTTTTATTGCTATTTGCTTGCATTCTATTTGAGTGTACTAACCACTCTCCAAAAGATATAGGTCTCATATTTTCTTAAGAATATACGAGAATTTTTAACTCCACCAACCGCCACTGCTACCTTTTTTTCTTTCTCTCGAGAGTGAGGAGGGAAAATATTCAAAAACACACCTACACATATTGATGTCCAGTCCTGTATGGTGTCCTGTTCATATTGTGGAGGTAGTGTAGAATTTTTAACCACTAAAAACCCCTCCTTCTTTAACGAGACCATTTCGGAACTGCTGATTGCATTCATAGAAATTAAGTATATCTCGTACCTCGCTGTATTGTCACAATGTTTGTAATGTAATTATAAAGTTTGCGTCTATATCACTTAATGAACTAATGAACGTCTCTCTTCACATTTCGGGAATAAGATGGATGCATTTAACATATAGAGTCGGCCCATATTGACTTAGGTATATCAAATATTACGAACTAAAAAATTATATGTGCAAGATAAAGCGGTGTGGGATGGGCCATGTCTTGGCCGCTATTACTGGCAGTAGCACAACCCGACGTCGGATCGTCGGGATCACTGAACTGTATACTAATGGATAGGCGGTAGCATAAACCCCGCTTTTTCGGCGGATTTGAACAGCAGCCATTTTGTAAGTTATTTAGCAACGTAGGTGAAGTTTTAGGGCGTAGCATATGCGCAGAAACGCCTTGTCGTTTAGAAAGTCTTATTCTGTACAGTATGTAAGTGCTGAGCTAGTGCTGAGCCTATGATGAGCTTTACTTTGGCAAATTCTATTTATAACATAATGCATTCACATTATGTTTCCATATTACATTCCAAATTCTATTTATAACATAAGTGTGATTAAAAAAAATATGTCATAGGAAATCGTATATTTTCGAGATACACAATTATTCCACCGTTCTTTTATTGTACTTTTTTATGTATTTCCCTTTTTAAAAAACTCGATTCTTCTCTGTTTGTGGTTCGTATCCCCAATTGCGTACTTTAACTGAGCGGAAATATTGCGACGGGGAATAAATCGCTTCCGAGTTCGAGGCAGACACATATGCGCTCCGCATACCCATTTTTAATTGTTAGTATGCAAACAGGCAACTAACCGCTATTTGTTCCGGGAGGCCTAACAAAGCCCCGGCTCGCCGGCCGCGTACGTATATATTTTATATTTTTGGCGATATATCAAATGGCGGTTGTTCCCCAGCCCAAGATATTCTGGAGAACGTCAGCTAGTCGCCAGTACGGATATTTATGCGATGCACAAAAGGATAACCCAATAAAAAAAATACGCATTGAAAATAATTTGCCGCGGAAGTAAACAGGCCTTTTTTCGTGGCAGATATGAGCGATGCGTGAGCAGATAGGGAATAATATGGCTCTTCTTCCATTACGATCAACGAATGAGATGAAACGAACGGAAATGAAATGAAGGAAACGTTTTGATATACGTAGTTGAGGACATCAGCATTTAGGATGAAAATACGTCGATCTTCGAACTCTTTAATAAATATACAGGGTGATTCAGCTAACCCATTCATTAAAAGTTTATGAACTTCCCATTGAAATTTATTTTTGAAAATTTGGAATCAGGGGTTAGCGAGGAGAGTCTATTCAACTAAAGTACTTGTGTTTTTCTGACACTTCCGGTTATACCGGAAGTAGCTATCAACTTCCTTATTTTTAATGGAACACCCATTATGTTAATACATTTTTGAATTCCCCTCCTAATTTTAGGTTGACTTTGTTAACAATTCCCTATACCTATCTTCAGCAGTTTTTGAGATATTTTAATTTTTTTGAAAAAAATTAGGTTTTGTAGAATCCTATTGAAATACTCGTGTTTAACTCGGTCCGATTTAAAACAAAAGTTATAGTAGCAAACTTTGAGGGGGGGGGGGGGGGGTTACTGCCCGTGTCTAAAGATCGGAGATTCTGACAAATTTCAACTGCTCAAAAATGAGTTTTCTCAAATGGAACACCCTGTATTTTATTGCTCTATGTGATGGAGAATTGAGTGATCTTTCATTCTGTACTGGGATTCCCTATACTTATCTGCTACCGTTTTCTTGCTATCGAGGTATTTTTTTCTTCGATACCCATAGTTTTCCATTTCATTAAACTTCTGACTAGCGGGCCATGAAAATAAAAACAGTGTATCATTTATATTAATTCTTTATCATAAACAATGTTACAAAATTATTGAAAAAAAAAATCAAGTTAATTTAAAGTGGTATCCACTCTCTAAATAAAATTACCTTAAATGAAAAAAAGCATATTTTAAACGGTTTGGAACTTACCATAGCCTAAACAATAAAACATATTAAAAATGATAAATAAATATTAACAACAATAACTAAACAACTAAATATAACAATAATAACTAAGTATTAGAAATAATTGTTAATATTTAGTTATTATTGTTAATATGTTTTATTGTTTAGGCAATGGTAAGTTCCAAACTGTTTAAAATATGCTTTTATCCATTTTAAGGTAATTTTATTTAGAGAGTGTATACCACTTTAAATGAACTTGATTTTTTTTTCAATAATTTTGTAACATTGTTTATGATAAAAAAATAATATAAATGATACATTGTTTTTATTTTCATGGCCCGCTAGTCAGAAGTAATTTAATAAAATGGAAAACCATGGTATCGAAGAAAAAATACCTCGATAGCATGAAAACGGTAGCAGATAGATATAGGGAATCCTAATACAGAGTGAAAGATCACTCAATTCTCCATCACATAGAACAATAAAATAAAGGGTATTCTATTTAAGAAAACTCACTTTTGAGCAGTTGAAATTTGTCAGAATGAACTCCATTTTTTAGACACCCTGTAAATAATAAAACATCAAATTACATACCACCTGAAACCTTAATATTCCGCCCAAGGGCAGCCCAATGTTTGCTACTATAACTTTGTTTTGAATCGGTGACGAGCATTTCAATAGGATACTACAAACCCTATTTTTTTTTTAAATTAAAATATCTCAAAAATCTGAAGATTGTTATAGGGAATTGTTACAAAGTCAACCTAAAATTAGGAGAGGAATTCAAAATGTATTAATATACTGGGTGTTCCATTTAAAATAAGGAAGCTGATAGCTACTTCCGGTATAACCGGAAGTGTCAGAAAAACACAAGTACTTTAGTTGAATAGACCGTCCCCGCTAACCCCTGATTCCAAATTTTCAAAAAATAAATTTCAATGGGAAGTTCATAAACCTTTAACGAACGGGTTAGCTGAATCATCCTGTATACATAAGTAAACACCTCCGCAATACATCCTTTACAACAATAATATGTACCTAAGGTTAAGATCAAGCAAAATCGAAGGAAGATCATCATAGTGCTAATCATAAAATCATAAAATAATAATGCGGTGACACAGGGGTCCTGACATGAGGGGGGGGACACCTCCCCCCTGACATGACCCTCTAGTGTGCATAAATAAGACACGACGTGTTCCAGCAGGTCTGACAATGGCAGAAACCTGTAAATGTCGTTCCTGGCAACACATCATCAACCGTAGATCAGTTAAGTTCAAGTGTAATGAAAGTAAATTCAAGTTCACTACTGTACCTCATCAGATATCCAAATCTGGATTTCGACCTTAATAGGTCTCATCAGTATGATATATCTGACGACATACAACAATGAACAAGAGCTTCGTCAGTCAAACAAGATCTTGTCAGACCCGCTGGACATGTCAGAGATATTATACTGATGAGAGCTAGTGGTGTGTTGCCCGGAATGACCTCTAGGGGGTTGCTGACCTTGTCAGACCCGGGGTTAGTTCAGTAGTTATATCCATTTTGCCTTTTGTGACTTTTAGCTATTTAGTTTAGTTTAGTTTAGATTTGGTTTAGTTTCCTGGCACTCTCATAGACATCATATCCGTTGAAAATACAAGTTTTTTTTATAGTTTTTTAGGTTTATTACATTCACATTCAATTCAATAAAATTTCATTTTAAGATTCACTTTTCGATATATATTACATATTTGATGTGAAATTTGGGTTCGTTTTGAAGACGAACAACTTTAGTTCTGTGGTTTCTAACTTATTGTAACAGTTCAGTTTGGAACTCCACGTTCTTATATTTTGCGATTCTACATAACCACTGAGATGAAACTTACTACTTTTATTTAGTTCAGGTTGTTGTCACCAAGAAAGTTTGGTGTCACCAGGTTGTTGTCACCAAGAATTTTAAAAAAACACTGACAAAACTCTGCTCTATGAGGATAATCGACTTCTCGAGGTTTCTGAAAACATGTTAAATGGTAGGGAAAAAAGTGTAAGTTTTGTTTTAAAACAGTATGGCGAGTACCAACAGACACACTGGTCAGCTGCGACAAAACACGCATGAAACTTTCGCGAGCATCTTCAACGGCTACTACCTTTCTTTAATTGTACACTCCTTGTTTCCCTAAACAGTTGAATACTGTGGTGAAGAGAACACTGGTAAATGTTCTCACATCAGTTAACAGTTATCATATCAGGTAACTGTTTTTAAAAATCCAACTAGCAGTCTTCGAGATATTATGACCATTGTCCGTCAACTTTCAGTAGTAGAAATCTACAATAAACGTTTTTTGTTGTGTAAACACAATATTAAGGAGTTTTTCGTAGAATCTACATAAACTGTTTTGTTTTAGAACTTTAACATTGACAGTTTGAGAGCTATCAAACCCCAAGTCGCAATGCATCATCTAATGGAATTATCAGTTCTAAATGATCTTAATACAAATTTTTTTACAATTGTATGACGGCATCACGCAGAAATGAAAGTTCCTTAAAAAAAACGGTTCAATTAACCTTATTTTAGACATTGTCGCCCACACGCCAATTTTCTAAGAACGCAGAGGCTTCTCTATAAAGAAATGTGGATTTTCAGAGCTCCATATTCTCATTTGTTGAGAATTAATACAACCAGTCAGTAAAAAAAGTTTTTCAGCAGTAAACGATGGTTTGGCTATTATACAAATTACCCATAACAAGTACTATGAATATTACATTCGTTGCGGCTGGTCATTTGGTAACTATTATTGTATTGCGCTTAGATGATAGGCGTACATACCTGTATATAGGATATAGCATATTTTACGACTGGATTGCGGGTTCCATAGGATACATTTATTTGCTTGAACGACGAATATAGCTTTGTGGGTGTTCATTAATAATTTGTTTCAAATATTTGTACAGTGCGAATTTGAGGCCTCCCACTGTCTCTTTTTCTATTCACATTTTCTGTTTCTCTAAACAAAGTCACATATCTACACGAAACTGGTCGAAATTCATGATAGTGTAGAAATTCTGTTTGATAAGCCTGAAAGGTGTAACCCTCTGGTCATCAAGCATTCCTAAAATAACTTTTGATCATAAAAGTTTTTTGTTCCATATTTAATTTTATTAATAATAGAAACTTCAGAACTTTTCAGACTTTGAAGAGTTCTTTTTTATCATATAAAATAAAAACTATAATAGTTTTTTTCTTCCACAATTTTTTATCGCATATGTTAACATATACTAGGGGGTAGGGGTCAGTTCTCCAGCAATCACCTGGTACATATTCGAGATTCCACTACATAGATTTTATAACTATCAAACGTACGAGGTACGTAGTAACTGTAATGAGACTGGCAACGTAGCGCCCGACCTAGAAACACTGAGGAGACGGGACTTGGAAGTAATGCACCTTCAGTACAAGTTTAAACTTGTTAGAGTCATTTGTTTGTTCTTTGTGACTGTTTTCGTAAACCGTTTTTTTCAAGTGGGTTTTAAAAATGAGTGACATTAATTCTTCAGACTTGGACACAGCGCAACGGATACATTTGCAAAACTCAAAACGCCTACGGAGACAGTGCTTTTTCAAGAGCCCAGTTTCTTCGGTGGTTTAAGGCGTTCTCAGAAGGAAGAGAGTCTACTGAAGTGAAGAAGGCCTTCATCTTCAAGAACCGATGAAAATGTCGATAGAATACGGGATCTTGTGAAAAAAGATCGGGGAAGAATGAAATTTTAATCACACCACTGTTCATCAGATTTTGACTAACGAATTGGGGATGAGAAAAATCTGCGCAAAAATGGTTCCAAAAGCCTTTCGCAGGAACAAAAGGATATCAAGAGAGAAAGTTGTCCTGACTTTTTGGAATCGATTGAAAATGATCCCCATTTTATGGAATGCGTCATTACTGGTGATGAGACTTGGTTGTTTGAGTACGACCCGGAAACCAAGCGCCAAAGCATGGCACACTTTAAGCTCTCAGAGACCCAATAAAGCAAGAATAAGCAAGTTCTAATAAGAAAAGATCAAATGCATGCTAATTTGCTTTTTTGATAGCCAGGGAATTAGCCACAAAGAGTTTGTACCTCTAGGCCAAACAGTAAACCAACACTGTTACAGAGAGGTTCTTGAAAAACTTCGAAAAAGAGTCATGCGTGTGAGACCAAACGTCAAGAACAACTGGAGGTTGCGACACGACAATGGCCTTGTCACATAGCGATTTCAGTAAACGAGTTTTTAGCCAGTAAAAACAGTCCTGAGGATCTTCAGCCTCCTTATTCATCTGAATTGAGTCCTTGTGACTTTTTTCTCCTCCCGAGATTGAAAAATCACCTCAATGGACGTCATTTTGGGATCACAGAAAATATTCAGACGGATATAACCGACCAGCTGAGGACTATTCCTGTATATGAGTTCCAACACTGCTATGAGGAATTAAAGAACAGTCTCAGAAGATAATACTGAATTGTAATTCTATTCGAATACATTTTTTTTATAAAAATCTCGACCCTCTCTCGTCTCCTTAATTAATTTATACAGCTCGTATCTCCATTTTCATTCGTATTACATTTCGCATTTAAATATTCGTATCTCCATATTTCAGTTAGTTAATTGTTATAATTTGTTTATAAAACGAGAGATATGTTCCTAAAAAATGTCGACAATAAGCGCGAACATCACGTAAAATATCCCGCAATGCCGTAACCGTTAACCCCGTTTTAAAATTTAAATCCTAAATCACGACAAAACGCACTTTCGAGCTCCCTTTTATGCCGCCGTTCTCCCTTTTCGGCAACGGAGGCGCCCAAATAATGACGGGCGCCGCCATAAAATATAAAAATTTACGCCCGTCATGGGGTAGACAATCGTAGTCGCATCACGAACTTAAAATGTACTAAAACGGGAATCGGCAAACTGCGACTATGCTCTCTCTGGTCATGAATCTCGCGGAAGGGTAATTGTATTTCAGTTTTCTGGGCGGTATCGACTTTATTGCGAAACTGGCGTAGTTTGCGGTGTTCTGTATGCATTTCGATGTGCGGGTCGTCCACTTAATGGCGAATACTGGCGTCCAACCGGGGGTGCAACAAGATCTAGATTTTAGAGAATCGATAAGAATTATGTGACGTAACGAGCCATCCAAAAAAAGTCATCAAAATTGGCCGAGAAAAAAAGACGTATCTATTTCTTAATCGAATTCATAACCTTATTTACTTGTCAAGACTGTCACATCATATGACAGCCATTGTTTATTTTACAAATTGTGACAGTCACTTGTCAAAAGTTTGACATAACCGACAAGCTTAGACATAACCGCTATTTCCATCTTTCTCGTTCATAGCAAGAGTTGATGACGTTTTTTTTGGATGTCTCTTTAGATACCTGTATGGTGCGTTAAACCTTGACATAGGTTTGAAGGCCACAATACAATGTAAAACAACAAACTGCAAGTAATAAATACGTAAATATGGATTATAACATATAAAGTCAGAAATTCGCCTTTCAAAATACAAAAATAAATCGTTTAATTTTAATAAATTGAAAAAAGAGTTCATCTGGTGATGAGTTCTTTTTTTGAATTTGTGAGTCTTCATATACTTCTGTGTGACGTCTGGTCTGTTTATATATAGGTACATATGTACTTTTGCGCGTTGGTTCTAATTACAGAACTAAATCAGGAATATTCTAATCTTAAATCACCCTATAGACTATCTGCAGAATAACTAGAAGCGCCGCGCGCGGAATTTTTCATAACTTTTGTACTGTGGATTTTATATTGTGTCATATGCGTCGACTTGTTTTTTGTACTATTTTTGAATTTGGGAAAGAATTCACAGTGTTGCAAATGTTGCACAATGTTGCAAGGGGAAGAATTTCTTGATAAAGTAAGTATAATTTTCACGAGAATCATATTTATATTTTGTGTTGAAACTGTCTAAACTATTTTATTTATAGGAAAATCGTCGGTAAGAGACTTAATGGGTGCTCCGATTTGGCATTGCCGATGAAATGTTCACTACAAATCTTCGTATACTTATTGGGCTGCCACAAAGATCCATCTGCGCTGTAACATTAATAAACAAAATGAACGCCCTGCAATTTATATGTTAACTATCAAACTATTTAATTACCAACGTGTATCTTTAAATTAATTACTTACTTTCTTCTCCGTACTGCTTTAATCCACTTCTCTCTTTGCTCTACTTTATGTGGCTTCATAGAAAATGAATAAAAATGTACATTCTTGGTATTATATTGCGTATTTTTACAGTTTACTACGCAACAAAACTTTCCGTACGTACGTTTATTCATGTTATGAGCGTGAGGTTATGTTAAAGTGACCAGAATTTGATTTTGCCAAAGACGGACATGTTCAGCTGGTTCACACCGACGAAGCTAGTTTATTTTTCGCGCCGTGAGGCGCGAGCTAAATAGCACCGCAGGCGAAAAAATATAGACTTTCACAAGGATACTTTTTGTAATTTGATGCCTTTTTGAAATACTAATATTTAATCACGATCGATACTATACGTCGATACGTCTTCAGATTAACCTAGAAGACGTAATTACGGACATTTTAATAAAAAAAATTCAATGACGGACAGTTTGACGGACTGCTCTTGGAGACGGACAAGTTTTCTGAATGACGGACTGTCCGTCATAATGACGGACGTCTGGTCACTTTAGGTTATGTAGCGCGACACAAAGCACTGCACTGCTAATATGCCCGATGCTAATTCAAGATGTGACGTCCACAGTACTTCGTGTTCAAGTTATAGTTTATTACTTTTATGAATTCGATGGCTTCCCGCAATGATTACAATGACATAATGAGCAATAAATCGTATTTTGCGTATTGTCTTCTTATAATATGCCAGCACGAAACTTATTGAGTAAGCCGCCGCGAGCGCTGTTGTCGCGAATCGCTAAGCTCCCCCTTTCTGCAGATAGTCTATATACACTGGTGGATATTGAAATTGGACCACGGAGTATAAACAATAAAAACCTCATGACCTTCTGTACTTAAGGTTACGCCAAGATATTTCACGTCTAACGGAAACTTATGGTTGTGTTTATATTCTTCTGTTATTCTAAAAGCCGACTTTGTTCTCTTGCAGAGAGTTCTGGAGAACACCTTGTATTTTTTTCAATCAAAGATCCGGTTTTTAGTTCTATTTTTTTTTTCGTATTCACATAACGGAGGTTAAAATTACAAATGTTTGATAAATTTTCGGGTTTAATCGGTTTTTAAAAATGTTGTCAAAAGTTGCTATCAAACTTCTGGAGAATGTAAACAGTTAACTTAACAAAAATTAAGTAACCAGTATTCATTACTTTATATTACAATTTCAATTGAATAGAATCTTCTAATTTCTTTATACATTTCGAAAGTAAGTAAAGGCATGCAGAAGCGTAGTATATCTTTAAAACTCGTGATTATTAATTTTGTATTTATTACCTTGGGAATTTTCCAATAGGAAATATCGATGAATAGTGTGCTCCTCTCTTTTGTAAAATGAAAATATCAATCAAAATACCTTTGCTTGTCAAAGGTTGTACAATGAAATTATATTTTATTGGGAGTATCTATATTAGAAATATATTACTTTCTCTTATATTACACTGCAATTCAACAGATATGAATAGATAAATAAAGGAATGAAACAGAACCCTGTTATACATGCAATATATCATTTTCCGTCAGTCATAAGTTTCCTCCACTTACTTTTCAGTTTCCCGAAAATACATCTACTTGTTCCTATGGTTACATTCTTTAGACATACTTATATTAAGTATATTAGGTAAATTAGGTAAATTAAATATGGTCAATATTTAATTATTTATTCTATAGCACACCGAGATATTTAAAATAAACTAAGCACCTAATCAAGGAGGAAGGTAGTGGTTTAACAATTAAGCATTTATTTCAAAGATTAAAATGAAAAAACTCAGTAATTAAAAAATTTCACTTTAAATAGATATATACAAACGTTAAATAAAAATCGAACCATGTACGATAATAACATTTCGGAAACAATTGGCATGCTTATTGTTTATAAACAAAATATATGTGTGTGTGTTTTTTACCTAGAAATACTAACTGCTACTAATGGCAAAAAAATCTTCAGGGAAAATTTGCGATTTTTTTTCCAAAAATGGCTGCCTCCTGGCAGATCTCGGAAACGGCTTGCAAAATATTTGCGAAACATTTTTTTTTTCGTAATCACCGAGTAAATACAATTTTTTTTACTTGTGATTTTTGCAAATTTCTTATTTTGCTTAAAGATACAACTATTGTAAAATCTCACACAGGAAATGTTGGAATGAAATAAAAATTCAAATTACCATAACTTTTACAGATCTCAAAATGTCAAGAAAATCACAAGTAAGTATAAAAAAAATTGTATTTACTCGGTGATTATGAAAAAAAAAATTCGCTAATATTTTGCAAGCCATTTCCAAGCAAGCCCGGAGGCAGCCATTTTTGGAAAAAAAATTTGCAAGTTTTTCCTAAGGATTTGTTGCCATTATAGCTTTCTACTTAGGTCTAGTAACAACCCCTAAAATATGGAGTGGGTCCCATGCCCCCTTACGGAAATAAGAGCATGTCACATTTCACCGGCCGCGACTGGTATGTTCAACAGATTTGTTTTAACCTCCAGATTCACTGGTATCATTTATTCTACTTCATTTGGAAACAACCTGCATAAGAGCCAGCAGCAATTTCAAAATAAACTGATGTTTGTAGGAACATTATCCCTCGTCTTCGACTTGTTCTGTAATTATTTAAGCTACAACAATGCGCTCTTTGAACTAGGGAGATTACTAGTGATAATTTATATATGGGAATACCTATCTCAATTGTTATGAGAATATGTATGCAATTCGCGCAAAAGGATCTCAAACATCTCTTTTTTATTTCCCAAACGAAAAAGAACACCTCAGCCACAAAGAAATAATTATGCAAAATTTAATTAAAGCAGCCTCCCACACGATTCCGCGTACCGCGCTCTCTCTTTCCGAATTTATCGTCCATTTCGCAAATTAGGAGGAATATCTTTCCGGTGGCGCCTTGTGTGCGAGTTGCCCACCCCGGATTCGGTGCGGTTTTAATTTTCTTTTGTGTTCTTCTCGGGCCCCGCGGCACATCGTCGACCCACGTGGCTTTGAGAGGACGAAACGCCCTATGTGCCCTGCCTTATTTACGAAGTAATATACATCTGCTTGTTCCGCGTTTTTCGCAATCCCCCAAGCCTGCAAAGCCGATCGACATAGAATCAATCCGTTTGTCTGTAAATACGCGCACATTTCAAGAATTCATAATACGAGGTGTGGCTCTTAAATAACCGAACTGCCGTCATAACACTTTTTATTCGTTACCAATTACAGTAACAACTTTTTTCGCTTACAATGTACTCCCCTTGGCCATCTCTACAACGCTCCATACGACTTTTCCATTGTTGAAAACAGTGCTGTAAGTCCGCTTCTGTCAGCTGGTTCAGAATCTCCGTCGCGTTTGTTTTCACCGCTTCTACACTTTCGAATCTTGTCCCCTTCAGTGTCACCGTGTCTAACAAGCCTGGATCAGGTCAATGTTGTAAATATCAGACACTTAGTTATGGTTATTTTTAAATTAAACATCAAATTCTGGCGAACACTTCGTTTTCAGCAAGCGCTGGATAGACCATCAGTTCAGGTTAATTTACAATTAGCTACAGTTTTCGTACGTGGCTCGGCAAAAAGATCAATTACAGTGGTTTCTGATCATAAACCGTGTAAACATTTAATGCTATTTTATTCTGATATACATCGCACACCAGACCAGGCCATAATAGCTACACCTCGTATGGCCTAATATAACAGTGGTTATTTTCAGCTAGACATTATCAAATTATGAAATCTGTATTAATTGCGAAAAAATTCTATAGAAATGTTTTATTAAAGCTTTTTCCATAATTTGATAAGATGTAGTTGAAAATGTTTGGTGGACGAACTATTATGAGCCTGGGCTTGTACATCTATATTTATACAGCTATACAGCACATATATCTATATTTATTTCTTCGATTAATTAAAAAGTTGGACCAAAATGTTGATTCAGAGGCTGCCAAACGTTGGTTCGAGAAAATTACTAAATATTTTATAGGAAATTATTCATCCGGTTAATAATGAACAAAGAATGGCATAGAATGAAGCAAAAGGCATTTCTATAGGTCACCTACTCGTTTTATTTATTGATAAATACAATATTATGGCATATTTATGTTCATATAAATAATTACTAATGTTTTGGCACTAAAATACTACTACTAAAATGGGTTTAATTTCTGTATCTGCAGATTTGTAAACGATTTTTCAAATTTTTAATTTGATTAACGATCATGCATGTTTTCTGAATACTGTTTGGGTTTTTGATCAAACTTAAAATGTTGAAAGGAGCTTAATGGACTGCATTTGTTTTAAGAAATGGTTTAATAAGAAAAAATTAAAATTAAATAGAAAATAATAGTATTGTAGCGAAAAATAGCGAATAATTGTGCAATTGAACAGATATACATATATCTTAACAATGTCTTTTCTTCGAAGCGTATATTATGTCTTCGGATTGTTAGTTTTTGTTAACGAACTAGTGGGGGTTTGTCGCAAAGACCCACCTCATTGTGTTTTATTTTAGAATCATAAAAAGTAATAAATGGTTTGCGCAACATATTTATTTATTGAATAATTATTAACATGAACATATATATTTTTATTAATGAAGTTTATATAAATTAATAATAATAAAACGTAATGAAAATAAATACATATATAATATATAACACATTTATTTAATACAAAATCCTTCTTTAAATATCGTCACTGCATATTTCTGTAATAATGAGGTTCTTGTGGTTCTCCCAAAAAATGTGTCTATCACAGTTAAGTCACTTAGCCAGGAAAGAGGTTTCTTCAAACCCAAAATGGAAATCCTTGGTTACCTGTAAACCAATGGTCTTTACTTAACTGTGATGCACATATTCTTTGGGGGGAACCTAAAGAATGCCATTAATAGATATAGAAAAATATGATGACAAATAGTATTCGACAAATACATATAGACGAAATAAGTGTGTTACAGGTATATATAGAGACATCCAAAAAAAAAACGTCATCAAAGTTGGCCGAGAAAAAAAAGACGTATTTCTTTAATCGAATTTATAACCTTATTTACTTGTCAAAACTGTCACATCATATGACAGCTATTGTTTATTTTATAAATTGTAACAGTTACTTGTCAAAAGTTTGACATAACCGAAAAGCTTAGACATGACCGCTATTTCCATCTCTCTCGTTCATAGCCAGAGTTGATGACGTTTTTTTTTGGATGTCTCTATATAATCAGGTCAGCTGCATCATCGTTAATCTAATTAGAAATTTGAGAAATAATTTACCAATATGCAGGAAAATAAATGGAAATCATTTTGATTACTAATATTTTAGTGAATGTATCACTACGACAGAATATGCTTATACATATATTTAATGGTATTTTCATGAAGGGAACCAAAATATTCAAAATTATTTAAAGATATTTATTTTTTAATAAAAAACGAGTAGCTGGCTATAGAAGTGCCTTTTGCCTCATCCTAAGGCATTTTTTTTATTTATCGTGGATGGATAATTACAATAATATCTTTCGAAATTTTCTTTATGTACCATATTTTACATGTTTACCATGTATAATTTATATTTGATATACTTCATAGTAAAATTGATGCAAAAAAGATAAACTTGATAAATATTAAATTTGCTCCCAAACAGCAAAAAACACTACGAGTGTACTACATATTTATATAAAACAAATCAGAAAAAAATAAAGCTATTTACATACGTAAAAATATACAAGGCGTTCCCTTAAAAAAAGAAAGAACTTTCTCTATTGAAGGGATATTACAAATTTTTTTAACAAACTATGTAACTTTGGATTCTAATGTTTTTTCGTATCTTCACAAATAAGCGAGATAAGGCAAGGGACAGTATACAGGGTGTATTATGAAATAAATAGCCAGCCAAGAAAAAGTGAAGGAAGTAAGACGTAACTTAAGGATAAAATATGACAGATGTAATTGCCACACCTACCAGGCACGTCTCACTCAGTGGATGGGCCAGTGATTATATGGTGGGGCGATTCGCATTTGTTGACGATTTTGCACCCTCCCTATTTCAATGAGAACCGAGCCCTCGCACTGCCTAAGACAAGGACTGAAGTGTGGGCAGTTCGCTCCGATTTCTGTCATGTCATAGTGATGTTTGCGTCTATTTCACCCAACGAACGTATCCTTCACATTTCGGGCAAAAAATTCATTTCACTGGTCTTCATCTAGTTCATCTGGTATAACCAAATTCAGTTCATCTGGTATAACCAATAACCCTGTACGTAGTGTAACTATGAGTTCATTTGATTTTGTTTTTTTAAATAGCTGTAGAAATGTTATTTTTTGAGCTTGAAAATTCAGCAAAAATCAGCATACAGTATTTACAGTTTTTTTTTTTTGTAAAATTTTACGCCGTTGTATCAAACATTTTACAAGCTGTCCAACATAACCTAGTTTTTATCTAATTAAACGCCCTGTATATTTTTAGTTACTTGATATAATTTTTTATCGTTATCACAGATATATGCCACATGTACCTTTTATTTTTATTAATCTGCGTCAGATTAATTTCTATTCGTATTAATATGTTTAATAACTGTATCAAATTTTTACTCCAGCAATTTTTAATAGCTAGCTTTATTCCAGCAATCTAGATAGCTGAGCTTATCGCTTATTACTTGTTATTATAACTAGTGATTCACAAGTTCACAAGATTTTTGTTCATGAAATGAAACATATATAAACGGATTTTATTTTAATTTTAGGCCTATTCAACTTAGGAAAAATATTTAAAGAGAATATGGTCGTCAAACTTTTAACATATATACTAATAAGAAACATTTTACAAAAAAAAATTAAAGTACAAACAAAAAATGTTCTCTCTTTTCTTGTAAATACTTTTATCCGTATCTCTCATAACAGACCAGCAATAGTCTCCCTAACATGTTCTGGTCCCAGAAACATTGATAATTATTTTGAAATACTTTCAGATCTTGGTGAAACCGTTCGCCATGCTCATTACTCATACTTCCAAGGTTTTCCGGAAAAATATCCAGATGGGAATGCAAAAAATGTATTTCGAGAGACATATTCACACCCATCCGTTCGTAATTCTGCAATAAGTTTGCAACGTTCTCTTGTATTCTCATTTTTTCTATTACCTAAAAAAATCTCGAACGACAAGTTTGAAGGAATTCCAGGTAGCCTTTTCAACGCCCGTCAAATAGCTTCTCAAATCTTTTATGATGCAACATTTTCCTGATTTGAGGACCCACAAATATTCCTTCTTTTAGTTTAGACTCAGAGAGATTCTTAAAGGCACTACATATGTATAGAAACGCCGGCTTGGTTTTACCTAAAGCTTTGACAACATTTTTCGTTAAGCCTAGTTTCGTTAAGCTTTATTTAATGTGAAGCGGTGGTAATATAATTTTTTTTGGGTCAACCAAACATGTATTTTTAATGTTCATTTTACCTGGAACATATTCATTTTATACAGGCCAAAATTCTTTTGGGTTGTATGTTTGTTTCATTTCTTGGAAAAGTCCGTTAACATTATGACAATAACAAAATTCATTTTCTTTTGTAAAGAAAATAGCATAGGGCCTACTCCTGGAGCGATAAAGACTAACTCTTGTGTCATGGTCAAGCAACTTCCACTGTTGCAACCTTGAGGCAAGTAATTCAGCGTTAGATTTATGCAACTGCAAATATCTTATAAGATCGTTGAGTTCAGACTGAGTTATCAAATGCGGAAGGTCCTCATCGCCGACAAAGTTATCCGAGCTGGACTGCTCGCTGTCACTACTCAGGTGCAGTGGAATATTGCTCGATGTATCACTTTTGCTGGGTGGTTTGGGAACTGGCAAATCCTCTGAATGATGCACCGGCCTAGACACTGATGGATCGTCTGCATATTCTATTTTATCTTAATTTTTCAAGTTAAAACCAAAAATTTTGGTTAAACAAAAGTAACAGGCGATTGCGTGGTTAGTTGGCGCTCTCCAGATTGGTTTGCCAAAGTTCAAAGATCTATTTTTACCTGAATACCAATAGTTAAGGAGCCCAGTATTTATTTTGATGTGACACCGGAAATCCAAAATAATGTAAATAGGCGTTTTGCAGTGAGTTTGTTATAAGATAACTTCGATTTAACTGAACAAATAAACCACAAACGTAGCAAAAACGGTGTGAATTAATTTTGCATACTCTAGACGACATCTACCGTATTATCTTTACTCCGTTGTTTACAGAATCGAACAAAACAATCAATAAAACTACTGCGGGTAGATCAAAAACAGAAACCGTTTTATCTAAGGCTTATGATGTGATAACGAAAAAATAAAAAACAGTTTATTAACTACCTTACGTAGTATACTAGAAAATATATATGTATTAATTATTTATTTTTATTTTAATTTTATTTAAGAAAAAAAAAGATTTTTTAATATGTTATAAAGAAGAGGAAATATTTAGTATGTTTGTAGGGTTGATAATTAAAATTAAAAATTAAATTTATTTTCAAGTAACAATTGTTCAAAATGTGCACCATTCACTTGTTGGCAGCATCCCAGTCTGTGGTAGGTTTCGTCCCTTACATTATGCAACATTTGCGGTGTTATTTTTCCGATTTCCTCTCTTATCCTTTCCTACAGATCTGCTATGTTGTTGGGTTTCTGAATGTAAACCCTACTTTTAAGATGTCCCCCACAAAAAGAAATCCAGTGGTGTAAGATCTGGAGATCTTGCTGGCCACTCAATATTACCTCGCCTCCCAATCCACCTACCGGGAAAAATTCTGTCCAGATACTGACGAACAATGGCAGCATAGTGTGGTGGGGCCCCATCTTGCTGAAACCATAACCTCTCGTCGGTCAAGTTATGGTTTAAGGGGGTTTGGAAATAAATGACATAGCACTGGCATTAGTTCGTGCTGGAGTAAACGCAAGTATCTTGCTCCATTAAGAATGTCATCAAAGAAAAATGGTCCTACAATTCTATCTTGTATTATTCCTGCCCACACATTAGTTTTCTGTGGGCGCTGAGTATGAAGTTTCCTCATCCAATTGGGGTTCTCTTCAGCCCAGTAACGACAATGTTGGCGATTTACGTGCCCATTTAATGCTACAAATTAAGCAGCGTCGTCAGAGAAAAACTATCCACTCTAAAGATAACTGGTTTTGATCAATACAAGTCATCAATAAATCGCAAAATTCCACTCGTCGATCTGGATCATCTTCAAGTAGCTCTTGAACAGCTTGCATTTTATAAGGGCGTTTATTCTCATATTTAAGTATTTTTAAAACTGTTTTGTGATTAAGATTACTATCACGGGCCAGTTGACGGGCTGGAGTGATTGGATTTTCTTCTAGAGCAAGCAACAAATTCAACTTCGTGTCGTCATTAACAACAGCCTGCCTCTTACTCGGTACTTTCCTGACATGACCCATCTCTCGATATTGTGCCTCAATTTTACTAATGGTACCTTGATTTAGTGGTGGCAAGTCAGGATGCGTTTCTCGAAACAAGCGAACAACTTCGCATTGAGTTCGCGCCCTATCACCATATCCAATCATCATAAAAATTTCGATTTTTAGTGATTCAGTTAAATAAGACATTTTCACCAATTTGAAATAACACTTCGTTTCAAACTCTGAATACAGCATACAAACTAAATTACTCTTTGCGGCCGTGTAAAAAACACTAGCAAAAAAATAACAAATATCAGTTGTGGCAAAAAATTGCTTGGAATTTTTTGTGGGGACATATGAAAAGTAAGGTTTACATTCCAAAACTAAACAACACACATTTTGAGTACGAAATTGTTACGTTAAAAATAAATTAAACTATAAAATTAGGTTTTAATTGTATGCAACCCTACAAACATACTAAAAATTAAAATCAGTGCGTTGGATTCCTCTTTCCACCAGTTTTACAACGAGGGGTCACAAGCCATAGGGTTGCATTTGAAAAAATCATGTCGAGGGTGGTTTCAGCCACCCCTGAAGGGCTATATTTTTCACATTACTTGCAAAATGTAGGTAAATACATTTAAAAGTTGACGTGTCTCGGGAATTTTTTGAAAAATCATTCACCACCCCGCTAGCGAATATATTCCAGTTAAAGTCTCCACCGTGTAGTATTAATACATAGTACTTAATGTATTACCATGTTGTTTCTAATATGTAATATTATAAACTCAATTAAAACTTAAAATGTTCGTCGCGTACATTCGGTATACTCTTAAATCGCATCCTCGTCTACGACAGACATTAAAGCTCGAAGACATCCTTTCGGCATCTACAGCAAAAAAATATATTAGGAAATGACCAACAAAACAATAAATTATATCAGAAAAAGGTATAATTCGGAAAGGGGTCGCGCTGTAGAACACCTATACGAAGAAGCCACAGGGGGATGTTTTATCACTTTATCTATCCCTCCTGATTGCTTTTCCAATTTTTCTCACCCTTCGCT
Source organism: Aromia moschata (assembly GCA_029963805.1). Classification (NCBI taxonomy): domain Eukaryota; kingdom Metazoa; phylum Arthropoda; class Insecta; order Coleoptera; family Cerambycidae; genus Aromia; species Aromia moschata. Next base: position 98,417 of record JAPWTK010000462.1, read on the forward strand.
GGCGGGAACGCCAAGCCGAGGACTCGGCGTTTGTTAAGGCGACAGCTAGTAAAAACGATTGATATCGACTATCACTTATTCGTCACGTTGGTACAGGGTGATCTCGTGAATGGATGCGATTTTTGTAATTGCTGAGTTTTGAAAAAGCATTTTCTTTTCGTAATTTTAAAACATGTAAATTCGGACATAAGTCTGGAGATTTTGCCGGCTAACTAAGCCAGCTGTAAGTTACTGGACAATGGTTTTGAACACGGACTTATCTGTCTTTTAAATTTAATACCAGAAATTTTAAATTTGTACAATCAAATCAGACACATGCATAGGCAAATATTACACCTTCTTCCTGAATTCCCATTGTTTCTACAATACAATTTAGTTTTTGACAAATCGTGAAATCTAAGAAGTATGAATAATGTGTTTTTATAAGATGCCAAGTCAGTCTAATTCAAAAAAAGTATTTTTTGCACAGAAAATATTTGTTCAAAAAAACTAAAATACGATGCGTATTCAAGTAACTACAGTGTTTATTGTTTATAAAATTACAAGGATAAGCGCTTCCTAGAACACTGGTATCGGAAATATTCTCGGTCGGAAGTGCCGACACAACAGACATTCATATTCACAAATTCAATACAATTACACAGCAGCTGAAGAAAAAGGTAAACATGCCTTTTCTTCTTAAATGCTTGTGAAAAAATGGAGCCTAGGGCCAAACTTGGTCTCGAGCCGGATAAAACAAGCGGGTGAAACGATATATTAAAACTGAAAAAAAAAATCGAAATTCGTCGTTTTCAAAAAATTGACAGGCAAGAAGGGAACAACCAAAAGGAGTCACAGTAAATCAAATGTGAGTCGTTCCTATTTTTTGCCTTCCTTTTTGTTTATTTGCACAATTTCTGCTGTGTTAGGTATAATTAAATGCTTCTCAATTTTAAATCAGGTAATATGTAAAGTCTGAAAAAAAAATGACGGGAAACATAAAACTTTTTCACATAAAAATCTTTAATCAAAACGATGTTTTTTAAATGGTGCTTTTGCTTAAATTGCTCTAAAAAAATTTATGTCTCTGTTTATATAACAAACAAATAGTAAAATTTTTGTTTGTAATCAACTTTTCTTGTTAACAATGTCAGAAGGTAAACTCAGGAAAAAGGGGTCAAAAAAACAGCATTAATTTTTGAATGCATTTGATCACAAAATCATATTCAAAAGTTTAAAAAATAACGGTTATGGGATGAATTTGGCGATATAGAATTAATACATAAACAAGTTAAATTGTTCTTTTTGAAAAATTTTATGAAAATTACGAAGAGTACATTTCTACGGCACAATCTACACACAAGAAAAAAACCAGTTGTTTCTAGTTTTAACGATTTAAACATTAAATAAAATTACCTACATTAAAATTAAAGAATTTAACGGAGCGTATACCGAATTTACGCAATTTATCGATTCATTTAATGCACTTGTACACAATAACTGAGTTTGTCCAATGTGCAAAAATTTTTCTACTTAAAATCTTGTTTAAAAAAAACCGCTCAAGTAATTTTAGAAGTACACGGAACTTACAAAAGAACTATAAAAAAATTAAAACAAATTTTCGTTACTCAAATGCAGATACAAAACTTAGACATTTGCTGAAAAATTAGAGAACACGGAACATTATTTTCAAATAAACAGTCAAACGGAACATACTCAGAGATTTAAAAATTACGCAACGTTGTCAAGTGTTGGAAACATTAAATCCTAAATCAAAAGAGCGCAAATCCTAACGTTAAATACATAAAAAAACATCTTGAGAAGCATGCCTCAAAAACATTTGCACACGTTTCAACAAATAAACCGCAATGTCCTTATGTAAGAATTTCATTTAATGTGCTTAAAATTAAAAACGGTAAGATCCATTAACCGAAATACAAAAATAAAATTATTAAATTGTTTTCGGTCAAATATTAAACAAAATTGCCTAACATTAAAAAATGCATAAAAAAAACACGATGCTTCATTTTGACAAAAATAATTCAAATATTCTACAGCGAATACTCGAAGGTACAAACACACGAAAGGAATAAAACCAATACAACACGCAACCAAAACGAAAATAGTACGAACATTGTTCTCAAATTCAAAGTTAACGCCTACTTTGACACGGTTTTGCCACGCGGTTGTCTACTTTATAATAATAACGAACCAAATGTCGAGCCTTTTAATCACATCCATCAAATTTTATCACACGTCATATTGAAAAATTAGGAACAGGACACCTTTTGGTATTAACAATTGATGCGAAAGCAAGAACTAATGCGAAAAGCCAATACACACGTTTACATTTTTTGTTTTAATAACATATAGCAAAACAGCTAACACATACTATTCAAATTAACGTCCAAACAAATTCATTACGATAACAATTCAATAAAATCAACATTGATAATCGGTCTCATATACTACGATTTGCATGCGTAGGCCAAATAAAGACAGGCAAAAAATAACCAATTTTTCAAAAATCCAAACTCGGATGGTTAGTATAGACCTGTCGCACTTAATCAAACTATATCGCCTCAAACGTGTCTTTTATCAACTAACGATCTTCAAAATCAACTAGAAGATTTTGGCAATCGAGAAACCGGATTAAACCAAAATTTTTGACTCGAGAAGAACAATTTGTGAAACATTTTGAACAAAATTGTAAACGTATAAAACGGCCGATCACTGTATTTTACCTGTAAAAAAAAGTATAAATGCACAAAGAAATCGCACAAAAGATTAATATAAACAAATTTAAAAACAACGAAAATACGAAATTTACACGGTTTATGCAATTATTGATATGAATCATATACAAAATAAACCCGACAGAAATGAGACACAAACTACCTACTATCTTCGCTCACGCTGTAAAAAAATTCGTTACAACAAAATACGCGTCGTATTTAATCGTCTCACTCAGCACATCGGGAAAATCTCTTAATGACCTTTTAGTAGGACCAACATACAAGATACTTAATTTCTTTACGCGATTTAGGACTCATAACTTCGTAAAAAAGCCGACATAGCGAAAATTACCGGCAAATTAATATGACGAAAATCAGCGAGATTTGCAACGTATAGTTTGGCGAAATACCAGATGAAGTTATAGATATTACAGATTAAACACCGTAACATACGAACAGCACAATTTTCTCGCTACGCGTTGTTTAAAACAAATACATGATATGAAAGATTCGCATCCTATCGCTAGTAAAGTTATCTTAAACGACTCTAATGGACGATCTAATTACCGGCGAAAATTAAAGCGTAAACAGTTAAAAACGATATTAAAACTTTTGCAAGAGTACGGTTTTAATTAAGGCAGTGGATGTCGAATGAACAAGCTCGTTGATCGCGAATCCAACACGTCCACATTCTAAAGACAAAAGTAAAAATTAGGCTCCTGTGGAATTCGGAAACGGATTGTTTAGAATATTCGGTTCAAGCTTCTCGCAAGCGGAACGAGTAACAAAAAACGATTTTATCGGTGTCTGGATTTTTGATCCGCCGGTTTAATCGGACCTGTTGTTATCCAGGCAAAAATATTACAAAAACATGGAAATTAAAACTAGTGGGAAGAATCGGCACAGACTATTGATTGAATTTTTAAATCAACTTTCTTTATTAAACGAAATACAGTTCCCGAGGCAAGTAATCGTACAACTATTTGAAAACAACGGTTTTTCTGATGCCTCTAACGCAGCATATGGAGCTTGTATTTATTTACGAACAACAGATACAAACGGAACACACCATGTTCATTTGGTAACTGCAAAAAGCAAAGTGCGCCTTTAAAGGTTATAACATTACCACGTCTCGAGCTTTGTGCAAGCTTATATTAGCACAATTAGTTTCTAAAACAATAAAGTCCCTAGATTTGAATATCTCGAAACTCTTTTTGGAGTGATTCTACCATTGTACTTTCTTGGATTGCTGCTGAACCGTCAACATGGAAAACGTTTGTTTGCAATCGTGTAGCTCAAATTCAAGAATTAACATCAAAAAACATGTGGTATCATATCATTCAACGGACAATCCCGCGGATATAATTTCGAGAGGTTGTACACCACAACAACTCATCAAATCAAATCTTTGGAAATACGGACCTGCATGGTTAAAAAACGACGAAACAAATTGGCCATACGGCTCACCTATATACCCGATATACCGGAAGATCGAAACGAAATACAGCGCACTAGCACATTATTAATTGATTACGATATCATAAATAAATTTTCGTGCTATACAAAACTTCGTGAGTCACGGCTTACGTCTTGAGATTTTTAAACAACGTAAGATCTAAACAAAGTGCGCGTTATCGGATCATTAACGTTCAAAGAAATAAACAAAGCCACTAATGTGTTAGTCAAAATCGTACAAGGCGAAGCATTTAGTGAGGACATCAGTAATCTCAGCAAAACAAAAACAGTTTTCACGTAATAGCAAATTAATTTCTCTTAACCCTTTTCTAGACGATACCGGAATACTCCGTGTAGGTGGCAGATTAAGAAACTCGACTTACTCGTACGACAAAAAACATCCAGCTGTTTTGCCCAGCAAATCTCACTTTACAAATTTAGTTATAAATACGAACATAACGTCTATTGCATGCTGGTTGTCAAGCAGTTTTGGCCTCGATCAGAGATGTTTTTTGGCCACTAAATGGCAAAAAATAGTTAGACAACAGTTACGCCAATGTCTAACTTGTTTTAAATCGAATCCTCAACAACAATCCCATAATGGGAGATCTTCCGCTCGCTCGTCTTACCGCCTTCGACCATTCATGATATAGGCGTCTCGCTGGCCCATATTTTTAAAGGACGGTAAAACCAGAAATCGCAAAATAGTAAAGGCTTTTGTATTTTTATATGTTTCAACAGCAAAGCATTCATTTAGAACTCGTTGGTGACTTAACAACTCAATCATTTTTAAATTGTTTAAAACGATTGTCACGCAGAGGATTGTGTCACGAACTGTACTCAGACAATGAACAAATTTTACGGAGCAAAAAATTATTTAGAGGAAATAATTGACAATAAATCGGTTAAACAGTTCTTGTTTGAAAATCAAATCAAATGGTCTTTCATACCTCCTCCGCACCACATTTCGGCGGAATTTGGGAAAGAAATATCAGGGCGTTAAGCACCATTTAAAAAGAATTGTTGGTAAAGCAAATTTGACATTCGAACATTTTTATACTATCCTAAACAGATAGAAGCGTCCTAAATTCACGTCCCTTATGTCCCCTCACGAGTGACCCAAACGATTTTGAACCTTTAACTCCCGGACATTTCATCATCGGCACCGCATTAACATCGTTGCTTCAAGAGGATGTTTCCTTCAATCGCCCCATACAGGCATCAGACTTCCAACGACACAACTTATAATCCAGCATTTTTGGAAACGTTGGTCACGCGAATACATAAACACTTTACAACAGCGTACCAAGTGGCAACATCATAAAGCCAACAGTTTAAAACCCGGACTACTGGTCATCGTCAAGGAAGACAACACCCCTCCTCTAAGTTGGCTGATGGGTCGTATCGTAAAAACCTACCCTGGACGTGACGGAGTAGTGCGTGTCGCGGACATACAGACGAAAAACGGTGTCATAAATCGCTCATTTTCCAAGATTTGTGTCTTACCAATAGACACTGTCTAAGACATTATCGTTTACGTGTATTGACATTTTTTATAACATAACTTTTGAACAATTTTTTGTGTTGAAACCCGTGGTTTCAAGGCCGGCGGTATGTTTAGTGCGCGTTATTCAAGTGAACTCGAACAGTGTTTATTGTTTATAAACATTGACTAAGGATACACGCCGCGTTGCCTAGCAACGGACTGGTATCGGAAATATTCTCGGTCGGAAGTGCCGACACAACAGACATTCATATTCACAAATTCAATACGAATCGATCGACACGAGCAGCTGAAGAAAAAGGTAACCGTACGAATCGACCTTTTTTTCTTCTTAAAATCGCGCTTTGTGCAAAACAAAATTCATCGGAGCCTTAGGGCTCAAACAAATACATTAAACAATTAGCTGTTCTGGCGGTGAACCGGTGAACTAGTTGAACCGTAGCAACTACGCTCTGGCGACATTTTTAAACCCCCGTCTCTTTAATTCTCATTAGCTATTTCAGAATAGGTTGTACACCTTATCGTTCTAGCAATTCCGGTACACTTTTTTATCGTTTTAGTAGTTCATGTTGTCAAGTAACAAAAAAAAATTAACTGATATATTTTAATTAAGGCACTATTACGTATGCATAAAACTGAAATTTCAGAAACTGTTAATTTAACGATTTACAAGGTGTGTAAATTAAGTAATGAGACGTAACGTAGCGCCTGCTCTAGCAACACTGCGGAGACGGGACCTGGAAGGGCGGTAGATTAACATGTAATGCACCTTCAGCACAAGTTTGAAGTTGTTAGTCATTTATCTGCTCTTTGTGAAATCGTTTTTTTCTAGTGCGTTTTAAAAATGAGTGACATTAATTTTGAGCATCGCGAACGGTGTGCTGTTAGGTTTTGCTTCAGACTTGGACACAGCGCAGAGGATACTTTTGTAAACTTCAACACGCCTACGGAGTCAGTGTTTTTCAAGAGCCCAGGTTTTTCGGTGGTTTAAGGAAAAGAGTCGATTGAAGATGAACCAGGCAGCGGAAGGCCTTCATCTTCAAGAATCGGTGAAAATGTCGATAGAATACGAGATCTTGTACGTTCAGATAGTCGGTTGACACACGAATGATCGGGGAAGAGTTAAATTTGAATCACACCACTGTTCATCAGATTTTGACTAATGATGAGAAAAAATCTGCGCAAAAATGGTTCCAAAAAACCTTTCGCAGGAACAAAAGGACATCAGGATAGAAAGGTGTCTTGCCTTTTTGGAATCGATTGAAAATGATCCCCGTTTTATGTAACGTTTCATTACTGGTGATGAGACTTGGGTGTTTGAGTACAACCCGGAAACTAAGCGTCAAAGCATGGAATGGCACACTTCAAGCTCTCCAAGACCCAAAAAAAGCAAGAATGAGCAAGTCGAAGATCAAATGCATGCTGATTTGCTTTTTTTGATAGCCAGGGAATTGTCCACAAAGAGTTTATGCCTCCAGGCGAAACAGTAAATCAACACTTTACAGAGAGGTTCCTGAAAAACTCCTTTCTCTTCCCGAGTTTAAAAAATCACCTCAAGGGACGTCATTTTTGGACCATAGAAAACATTCAAACGGCTGTAACCGACCAGCTGAAGGCTATTCCAGTATATGAGTTCCAGCACTGCTATGAGGAATGGAAGAATCGTCTCCAACGCTGTGTGGCTTCCCAAGCAAGTTATTTTGAAGGATACAATACAGAATTGTAATTCTATTCGAATAAAAAAAATTAAAAAATTAGTCTTATTACTTAATTTACTCACTTCGTGTATTAACAATTATTTCAATTTGGTTTTGGAGACTTGTGTAAGTTATTCTTTTGGTCCTTACCTCACGCAGATCTGGAGGAACAGCGTCGCAACCCATGTAACTTCTGCTATTAGGACGAATATGGATCCACCTCTGAAACAAAAGAAGATATATATTTTACCCGGAAATAATAAAGTTGACGGATGCGGCAAACGGAGGCAAAAAATAAATATTTCGGTCGTTTTTCACCAACTGGCGCAGCTCGCCTGTTCATGTAATCGAATTTCTACACTGAGAAAAGGATGTCTTTGAATTAAGAATAATCGTTTATCTGGAGCTTATTTCATAGAATCAAACACACTTTTTACTAATAATATAATATGATCTTTGATTTATATATTAAAAACTTATGGCTAAATATGTTAAAATATATAATGTAATATTAAAATATGTATTTGATTTAACATTAGAGCCATTAGTCGCGGTACTTTATATCAGCCAATGAGAGCAACGCGTTCACGTCATTGGTGACGCATGCTTTTCTTAGTCTGCTAGTCTATTATGTTCTTATCGATATCAGTCATATTTTATAAATTGATTAATTTTGTAATTTTTACAATTTTGATTCAGTAACGCTCTGTGGGATATTTGCAGTATATTTTTTTTCATAATCTAGAAACAAATATAAGGAGACGTTTTTCGATTTGTTGCAAAATATTTTTTTTTTCAAAAAGTTATGGCCATTTTAATTTTAATTTTATAGGAACATTTTGTTTCCCAAAATTAAAATGGCCATAACTTTTTGAAACAAAAATATTTTGTAACAAATCGAAAAAACGTCTCCTTATATTTGTTTCTAGATTATGAAAAAAATATACTGCAAGTATTCCACAGAGCGTTACTGAGAACCCAGGGAGTGCTCCAGTGTTTTTGAAAATTTTTTTTGCAAACTTTGCTGACGGTTTTTTTCACTATAAATCCTTTCTGTGAGAGGTGTATAGTCATCACCTAAAAAGTGAAGTGGGTCCCATGCGTCGTTTTCAAGATATGGCTAACTGAAATATCACGCACCGCCACTGCTCCTTACCGTTGGCGATTGGCAGTTAAAATAAACCTAATAGTAAATGTGTGATAAGCATGTGATTCTCAAAACCTTCGTCAGTTTGTCGCCCGTGGTGATTTGTGATTGTAGATTTGATTAGAGACTGTATTCTAGACTGTATAATTACAAAATTTATTATAATTTAGTTCTCAATGAAGGAGCTTATTAAACTCCATTACATTCTAAGTTAAAATATAAGACACTGAACTTAATAAATAAAATAATTCATTAAAATCATCTTTAATAAATAGAATTCCGCTCCGAGTGCCATCCCGAAATTGAATTTTACAAAAGAAGGACCTTCTCTTGATTGTAGAACGCCGAGATTACGTCGTGTCCGTATTTAATGACAACAATTTGATTATGAGGCGCGGAGTCAAGTCGAAGGGTCTGCAAATATTAATAAAAGCGGCTTCTGGCGGCTCGGATGCGGGGTCACGTGCCATACGACGAATTTTCATGCAAATTGTAAAAGAGCCGCTACGGTGAGGGGGAGTCGAAGGAAGCTGAAGTGGGCGGGAACCAGGAGCGGCTGTTCCACAGGGCCCAAGGGCACAAGACTTCTAATAATTGAGGGTGTCAGTGGAAAAGTGGTACAAGTAACAATTTAGGATTATTTGAGTGAAATGTAAAAAGGGATAGTTAAAGTAAAAATCTGTTTAGATGAAAAATGGTATAAATGGTAAATTTACATTTTAGCGACATCTATTACATAGTAGCAAAAGCTCTTCGAAAATGTGATGTTCTTTATAGAAGAAAAGTGGTACAAGTGCACTTTTCTATTAAGAGAGTGAACAACATTCTATTTATTTGCGTACACGATACGTGTGTGGTATATAAATAAATAAATAAATAAATAATTTATTGGTGTTATACACTTAGTAGTGTTTACACAGGTCAAATTGTACAATTTTATAAATAAAAATAACAAGAATACAAAAATAAAATACAAATAACACAAAGTAAAAAATAAAAATATATACAAAAACGAAACATCAATACTAGTCAAAATGAAAGTTTTAGAATTATCGTAGGTTACTAAAATCCAAAAGAAAGAAATCATTAATTTCATATAGAGGGTTTTCTGTTAGAATTTTTTTTAAAGAATCGCTTGTACTGGTCAAAATTGAAGTTTCTGATCTCATTAAAAAGTTTTACCGAATAATAATTTGATCCATTTCTGGTTTTTGTTAGGCGTAGGTATTCCATATCAATGTTATTTCTGTTTCGGGTTAGCTGTTCATGAATTAGATTCCGAGGCTTGTATAAATGTAAATTAGTTTTAATATGTAGCAAACATTGAAGTGTGTATAGGGAGGGTAAGGTCAGTATTTTTAATTCCTTGAAAATTTCTTTGCAGTCATCTCTATAACCTAAGTGGCCAATAATTCTTACAGCTTTTCTCTGCATTGCAAAAACAGAGGAGCAATGTGGTGAATGGCCCCAAACAAACAATGCATATGATATAACTGAATGTATTAAACCATAGTAAGCTGTGAGTAGAGATGTCTGGGAGATTTGGGTAGCCAAGTTTCTTAATAAAAACAGGTTCCTGGAAACTTTTTTTACAGATGAAATTGACATGATGTTCCCAAGACAATTTGTTATCTATATATACTCCCAGGAATTTAATACAGTTTGTGAGTTCCACGCTCTTATCGGTGTCAAGATTTTTTAAAGTGAATATTATATTTTCTGTTTACCCTTGGTTTACTGTTAATTTATTAGATTTGAACCAATCATCAGTGATAGATTGTGTTCTAGACATATCTGTTAGCAATCTATTAATTTCGTTATTTCTGTGGGCTATAGTAGTGTCGTCAGCATATAAAATAAAATCTGCCATAGGGTCTACATTCGGTAAATCGTTTATGTACACTAGAAAAGAGTAGGACCTAAAACTGAGCCCTGAGGTACACCATGCTTGACTTTCTGTGGTTCTGATTTTCTATAATCGAAGCATACAAATTGGTAACGATCTGTCAAGTATGAAGTAATTAGTGCGATGCTGGTTTGACAGAATTTATAAAATGTCAGTTTTTTAATTAGAATATCGTGAGAAACACAGTCAAACACTTTCGTTAAATCGAGGAGTTTAGCATAGACAAATTGACCGTCTTCAAATCCCTTGTTTATAAACTCAACTAGAGAGTTTATGGCTAATGTTGTAGACTTTGTTCCTAAAACCGAACTGATTTTGATTCAAAATTTTATTATGTTCTAAATAACCTGTTATTTGTAATTTCAAAATCACCTCAAATATTTTTGCAAAAATTGGTATTAAAGATATTGGTCTATAGTTTTCAGGATTATCAGTAGACTTTTTTTTATGGATAGGTATAACTTTGGAAATTATTAGAGCATTGGGAAAAACATTAGTCATTATGCACTGATTTATTAATTTCGTTAAAGGCACCAATATAATGTATTTTATCGCATGTAAAATTTGTAGGTATAATTACAATAAGGCCTATAAGAACAGATTTTAAAGTGAAAACATTTCTATTAACTGAAATAAAATGGAGGAAGGTAAATACAATTTTAAAATTTATTTGGATTCTTGTATTTTGTTTAATTTTGTTTTAAAATAACCTCACTTTTTCAGAATTCTCTGATTTTGAAGACTCAGACCTAGATAAAACAAACATATTTTCCCGATGAAAGCACTAGTGAAACTGAAAGTGACGTTTCTAATAAAGAGAATGTTGAAGTTAATATAGTTAAAGGAAAAAAAAGGATAAGAAAACCTGATACATATAGAAAAGAAGTAAGAAAGAAGTTGAGAAACAGTGGAAAGGCCTACTTAGGATTTAGGAATCAACCTAAAGAAGAGAAAACGTTTATTTACTAGTTTATTTACTCCATAGTTGTCGGTATAGGTGTAGTGAAATTGAGGAAGCAGATTCATTGAGAATTTTCTAATTTTTTCAAGTTTTTGGAAGTTGGGATGCAACTTCCTTTCGCTGCATCTGCATGGAGTAACTCTGTATAAAAACTATGGTAAACAGGAGGTACAAACTCTAATAGTTCTTGTAAATCTTTTCATTTCAAATATTTAATTTTTGGTGCCTCAGTATAAAGGGTTTGAGCTTTTGAGTGGGTGGTCTTCCCTTGTTTTGAAACCAAAAACCAGTACGAAACAAAAAAAAATCAAAAAGCCCTGTAAAAAAACACACCTGTCATCAGTTGTCATGGAAGTGGTAAATAATAACGAGGATGTGGATGATATCGAAGATATTCTTGAAGATGGTGGTAATTTTTGTATAGAGTCCGATGATGATGATTGATGAGAATTTATAAGAAGTATAAATTATACATGAATAATGTACCTGTCGTTATTTTTAAATAAAAGTTTAAGAACGCTTGTACCAGTTTTAATCTAACTATTCTTTTGGGGGAAAATGGTACAAGTGCGAAAAACTTTTTTTTTATATTATATAACATACAAAATATTTTAATAATACATTGTCCAATAAACTACAATCGATTATTTTCCCTCCTACTAATGTAGTGATTTTACTACAAATAATATACTTTGACGTTAATTTATTCCAAAACATAACTTCATCACTTTGGCTACTTTTCCACTGACCCCCTCAATTGTAATGTAGGATTAGTGATCTGTTTCCATGTAACTACAGTTAACTAGTGGGATGAGGTCAAATGTTTCCAAAAAAAAAAAAAAATTTTATTAGTCGAGTTAAAATTAAAAAAATAAGATAAAAAATTAAAATAAGAATCGGGATATGTTTCATATTTCATATGTCATACTTACAATTGAATAAGCTTTTTGTTGTCGTTTGCAAAAATAAATGTGAATGAAATATTGATAATATCTATAAATAATAAAGTACAACGTACTGTCACACAGACGTGCATCAGCTATCTACCCGTACAATTCTAATTAGCTTAAAAACTACACATATAATAAGAAATAAATAAAAATATCTATTTTTTTTTAAAAGACACTAAAAACTGTAAAACTTGCTAAAATACTTTTGTACAGCGAAGCATTAGTAAAACTTACATTAAAAGCGTATGTATATAACATATGTTTTTTTATATAGGTATTTGTCATGTAAGTGTATCTTCTAAGTCTATTATACAGAATTTAATATATTAAATTAAAATATACCGTATTTAAATTATCATATGTCAGTTCGTTTGTTGACTGAATTACTCTTTTTAATCGCAATCATTTCATGTAACAATCGTTTTATGTAATTGTTTTGTTGTCCAATAATTTTGATTTCGTCAAAAAGAAAAATGATGTCCTATTTTTGTATGTGCCACCAATGTACTGTCTCATTTACCTTGTTCTTTTGCAAATTGTTAGCACTAACATTATTTTTATGTTCATAATATATATTCTTTTTTTCAAATACCTTCCGGTCTGACCCACATGAACTTTATTACATGTGCCGCATGGTATTCCATATATTATATTCGATTTTAATTCATTCGGCGTGTTTGATTTTAATTTCGTAAAAACATGTTTTTTAATTGTGTTTTCACTCTTAAATGCTACTTTTGTATGGTTAGTTGATAATATTGGCTCGAGTTTTTCCGAAAGTCCTTTTACATATGGAATTTTTAAGTATTTTGTGTTGTCATTAGTAATATTATTTACATTATGTTAATGACGTTGTTTTTATTCTTATGATAATGTTATTTTATTATGTACATTGCATGTTTGTCATATTTTAGAGTCCTGAGGATACAAATAAATTTTGCGAAACGTCGACTAAGTGAAAATTAGTTTTTTTTAAACATTTGACCTCATCCCACTAGTTAACTATAGTTACTTCTAATAATACCAATACAATAAGCCGCAGTACAGGGATATTTTAAATACGTTTCACTTTTAATTACTTGTTTTGTTAAATGCTATACAGTATGGTCTCGCTAATCCGAACCCTCTCTAATCCGAAACACCCAAAAAATCCGCAGCCTGTGTTAAAAATTAGTTTTTTGGGTTAATTTCGTTAACCCAACTAACACATCTAAAATGACGACTTTCTGGCACTTCCGAAAATACCGTAAGTGAATACTAACTTCGTTATTTTAAATATATTATTTTTAGTTACTAATTTAAAGTCGCTTTAATGACCACTATTTGTTTCTAAAATGAACGGTTTTCGAGATTGTGGACAACCTGTGGAAAAAAATGAATAACTATCTCAATGGTAAAATTTTTTTATTATTATTTTTTTTTTACTACGTAAGTACGAACGCTTAAGCTTAGTGTAAATAATTAATTATAGATATACGGAAAAATCTACAGGTTACTCAAAATGGTGCGTCAAACTTGAACAACTTGGTCCTTTATTAAGTCGCTTATTTTAAATAGTACTTATTATATTTTATTATTCCTTTCGCTTCCTCTTTATCCCCTTTCAATACATACTAGTAGTCCCTATGCCCAAAATTTACCGTTTTCGAGTTATTTCAAATTATTTGTAAAAGGGATTAGAGGATTAAATTTCGACAACTTCATATATTCTTAAGTCGACCATTTTCTATTCTTTCATTTCTATTTTATAATACCGTTCGCTTCCTTTTTTGTTTATTTTTTTTTGTTTTAACTTTTGCTGCGTGTGTGAGCTTTTGGGTAATCTTTTGGTTTAATTTTTTTTTGCTTCTTACTTTGAAATCATTTTTTTGCTTCAATTTTGCGTTTGTTTTAAGAGAAATTGCCTGCTTATGCCCTTTACCAAAGCCTTCTCTTCTATTTTGTTTTCTATTTCTTTCCAAAATATAATAAATCGCATGTAAGTTCCAGTTATAAGGAGCAACCGAAACTTTTAAAATACCCATACCCTTCTGATGTCTTGTCATTATTAGAAGCTCTGGCATTAAAAACTTGCCATCAACGCGGAAACTTTCTTGAAATTAATTCGGTTCGAGTTCCGCAACTCGGTAATGAAAACAAATTTAAAAGTTGTTCCCTTCCCGATATATCCCCACAAAGGCGATCAACGACTTGTTACCTCCCGATTCTCATTCCTCCATAAAAGTTGGCCATTAAAAAGGCGGCCACGACGAAAAACAAATGCACGCCGGAAGCGGGCAAATAATGTTAATTTTATAACTTTTTCGAAATTTATAGCCACGATAAAATTCAGTTTATGACGTTCTTTTCTTTCATATATACTTGGCGACAAATTTATATGGGTCCTAGAATTTATGGTTAAAAATAAAATTCAAAACATAAAGTTTTAAGATAAATAAATAGGTACACGACAATTGCAAAAGTTTATGACGTACTTACGTAGATTAACATACATGCATGCATACCTGCATTTGACCTGCTGTTTCTCTAACTGTTTCTGTCGTTGTTGGTGGTTTTTCGACTCATATATAGCATTGCAATAACTTCAGTAACTACTTACCAGTAACGCTTCTATTGCAAAATTTTTTAAAGACAAACTTTCCGAATGGAGTAATTCATAGAAACACAAAGAATTGTCGATTGGAAACGAACTGAAATTGAGGTTCGTGATATCTCTAATGCTAATCATCCTGATCACCAGATACACAGGTCTACTGTAGAAAGAATCCTTCAAAAATTTAGGTTCTCGGATCATGTAAAAGATTTGTTCAGAACCGGTCGCCTAACAGTACCAGGAGATAACGTCATCAACTAGACGTTCTTCTTGCCGTTGGTAATAATCATCATGCAACAACGCGACAGGTAGGACGAGATCATTACGTTAGCTATAGTACCGTGCACAGGATCCTTAAGAGACAAAAGTACGATCCTTACAAGCTTCGATTGGCCTATGAATTAGCAGAGGACGATTTTGATCGTCGTATGGAATTTTGCGAATCAATTCAAAATTGCTGTAACTATGGTGATAATTTCGTTACCAATATCATCTCCGACGAGGTTACATTTTGCATGCACGCCGAAAATCCACACTGGATGAACGAGGCCCTAGTATTCGAGAAAACGAATACTAGGGCCTTATTTCATCGACAGTAATTTTAAGAGTCCGTGTTATCTTGAACTATTAGAGGACCACCACTCACCACCATCATTCTTCATCATCACCATTTGAACCACCAATTTTCATGTCGTTGGATTGGCAGAAAAGGGGAAATTGAGTGATCTGCCGGGTCTCCTGATTTAACCCTTGATTACTTGATTTTTTCTTATGGGGATACTGGAAAAATAAGTTGTATCGTGACAGACTGGACAATATTGAGGACCTGAAGCAACGCTTTCGGCATGAAATCGGGCAAATATCACTTGAAATAATCAGGAATGTGCTGAGAGAGTTTGTCGATAGTCTGGGTCATTGTCAAACTGCAGACGGTAAGCAGTTTGAACATTTTTTTCATTAAAATCAAATAAAATGAGCTACTTCAACAAACATTGTGGTGAGGCGCCTAGACTTAGAGGAGGTTCACTAATTTTTCCCTTTCCAACCCCCTACATCAACACTAATTAGGAAGACCTAAGCCTTCATACGGTACAATAAAATAAGGCTATTTAAATAAAAAAACAACAACCTTATATATTTTTCACCACTGCTGGTTACATATTTGAGAATTGAACTTTACCAAAGTTCATACCCAAAAAAAAAAACAAAATTGACCTGTCCGAGCGATTTTTTCAAAAATTGCGAAATGCGCACGACTTTTTATATGCTGTATGTTATATTTTTAATGTTGGACACAATAATATACACATTACAGATGTGTAAACATTCAAAACGTCCCTTATTTAAGGACCTTTACTTAACTACGATTAGGAAATAAAACTTAATTTATCTTTCAACAATTGCGAGTTACATCGGACAACGTAGCCTAATTCGGTCGAATAAAAATATATACCTACTTGTATGGTACTAAAATCACGTACTTAAATTTATTATAAAATTAATTTTAAGTACAGTTGTTGAATACAGAGATATAAACGTTTCGTGATAGTTCGAAAAGATATTCGATTTACAACGTCATATTACAGCAAATTTGTAATTTACGACAATGTTGTAGATTATGTCACATTTATCGAAAAATTCGCAACCAATTTTATTGCCAATAACTTTAATCTATCACGTGCTCTTCTGCATCAAATTCGAATTGATAGTGAGGCGTGAGAGCTCTAATATATTTTATAGTTATTTTTAAATTGATCCTTGTACATGACTAACGTCCATAACTACAGGGTGGGTCAAAAGTTCCGAAACTGCTGAATGTTTAAAAAAATGTACATATATTAAATCGAAAGAATAAAAATACGGGTCTAATATTTTGTTGAGTTCTACTAAATTCAACATAAATGAACTCTCCACCCCCTTCCAACTTGGTGAGCCAGGGGCCGCTTTTTGTTGCACCACACTTTTAATAGTATTAATTAAAAGTATTTTTTTCCGAATTTTGAATAGCTAGTGGATGTATTGTAATATATTTAAAAGTTTAGGGTTTTTGCACTAAAAAATTCAATCCGATACCTTAATTTTTATACATATATAAAAGTATTTTTACGAGTTCACATTTTTTACACTCCATGGAATTTATTAGAAAATATTTTTTTCTATTAAAAGTTAAAATATGAAAAAAAAATTGTTGGAGAGGTTTGAAATAAGCTTAATAAAGTAATTATCCAACTAGTTTTCTAACTAAAACTTAATATTTGGATCATCCAAAGTTCAAAATACTCCTATATTTTTGTAAGCTGTATAATAGAACAATCTAAATAACCAATTAACTCTAAATTGCATAAAAAGGCGAAGGAGCCAGTTTAAGGGGTTACACCAATTTGTAACTTTTTTTTGAATTTTTTTTATTGGCTTAAATGATGTAAAAACAACCCAAAAGTAATATACAATAGCAACCATGGTCCAAAAATTTTTGACTTAAAGCTAAATTTCTGAATTAACTTCTGATGCTCGGAAACGCTTTTGAACACTTTTCACATTTATACTAGCAGTTTGGAGTTGCTTAGCTCAGTCAGTACTTTTAAAAATGTTACTCATACTAAATATATATGGCTCTGGTACAGGTGTACTCAAATTTAATCGAGTGGTCAGTCTATACCTGCATAACCTTTTTTACCTTTCAAAACTTTAAACGCGATTATCTCAAAACCATGTTTTTCAACACGGCTTTACAAATAACTTCTGCAATTTTCATCCGATCGACATTAAATTTTAACTGTACCTTCTTCGATAGATGTTAAAGAGAAGTACACACGATTATTAAGATTGATTAACAATTACGTTTTTTTATAAACGTTTAAATGTCAATTTTTTGTTAAAAAAAAAAAAAAAAAAATGTTCAAATTCACGTCAATTTGTGAAAAAATGATTTTCTTTCATAATTGTGTACTCCTCTGTTAAATTTAATATAGAATATGAAAAAAAAATTTCATCCTAGGTGCAAATGGAAAAGTTTTATTCGTAAGGCCGCTCCTAAAAGACAAGACATGCTGCTTCAGAAGTCTGTAGTGCCGTCATTTTGGAAGAAAAAATTAAATAAAATATTGTTTTATACACCTTTTGATGTGTTTAATAAACCCTGAAAATTAAGGTATTGATGGCACTAAATGTACTGCCAATGATATATTTTATTAGAAACAATATTAGCATATCGTTTTTTTCCATCGAGCAATTGTTAAGGAATTACTAGCATTTACCTTTTATTAGTTTTGCCACCTGTAACTGTCATTTTGACCTATTCTGTAAGATTTTTTTTATGGTTTGATAGACTTTATAATTACTAAAAAGTTGTGTATTAATGTGTTCTTGTATCTGTATATGTATTATGTAACTATTTTTATATTTATATAAATATAAAAAGTAAAATACATTTTATAATTTACATTTTTCAAATATTTAAAAATTCAAATCTTTCTTCAATTTCTAAAATAATCAACAAAATCAATTTAAATCAAGCTTAAGTTAGCTGGTAACTAAGTTATTAGGTAATACCGTTCGAATCATTTAATTTCTCTTCTCTTCTCTACGAAAAATTGAAATTTTGGCTTTCGTCAAGAATTAAATGTTATAAAATTTAAAAATATTCATATTCAATATTAATATTCAATTCAAATTGAGTAGCAGTGGGAATATTATTTAATGCCTTCTGTTTATGTTTAGTTCATTTTTTTTTTATCATAAAGTTATATAAACAAATACTGAATATTTTGATGAAGAGGTCAAGGTAAATTTGTCAAATTATTTATTAATAGGAAACAAGGGCCAAGGCGCCAGTTTAAAAAATATGAGTAAAACTTTGGTTTGTTGTTGCCTTTCCTGGGTCTTGAATAACAATTTCTTTCTTCATACGTTTACTGTTTGTTTTATCAAGAAGTAGATGTTGCAGTCTTATATTACATTCTCCAGTCTTTTGTGAAACAATGGGATTTTTCAAATCTTTATAGATGTCGTAAAAAAACCTTGACCA
The DNA here is from genome assembly GCA_029963805.1 of Aromia moschata. Classification (NCBI taxonomy): domain Eukaryota; kingdom Metazoa; phylum Arthropoda; class Insecta; order Coleoptera; family Cerambycidae; genus Aromia; species Aromia moschata. Next base: position 117,371 of record JAPWTK010000462.1, read on the forward strand.
ACCTAAGTTTTTTTTAAATATAAAGGGCGTTCAAGCTTATAATTTTTTTTTGAAAAATTGAAATCAGTTCATTAGAAGAATCTTGGGAATCCTTTAACGTTATAATCAGGTTAAATTTCTCATTGAGTTCTCAAAGTGCTATTATATATAACTATAAAAGTTTCAAAAGGCCTCCAAAGAAAGGGATTTTCAATTAAAAAAAAAACAAGGTGGTCCAGGCTTTTTGACAGCTCTATAAAGTTCGCGAAAAATCGAGTGATTTCACAAAGGGCTAGATTGTAAAATTATTGTGCAAAATCTATCAAACCGTTTTGGATGACACTTGGTGTGTTTTATTATATCAAAAATATTTCTGAGCTATGATCTGAAGGTCATATCATAGTGGTAGAAAAAAAATTATTAAAAAAAATATTTATAAACCCTTTTTTTTCAATTATGGCTATTTTTCCAACAATACACAATGATTTTTTTAATTTCTAACCTAACGGACCTTGTATAAAATTTAATAACAAAACTTTTTCTCTCTTCAACTTTTTTCTCAATCTAAGAAATGAGAAAAACCATGGATATTTGTTTACATTTTGTTTAATAACATGTTTTTCACAATTTGTTCAACTGGAACATATCGAAATTATCATTTCTTATCATATTTTGTAGGCATTTCAATAAAAAATAGGGATCATACAGGGTTTGTCCGGAATGTAATGTCAGTGAGCTTTGAAAAATGGTTTTTATTGGTTCTATGTATGTGTACAAATCTTTAGAAACTTTCAAAATACATTCCTCCTGCGTCCACACATCGGTTCCAGCGGGTATTCCACGCGTCAAAAGACGCACGGTAGTCGTTTTCCGGAATCGCCTTTTAAAGCGTCGGTGCAAGCCTTCTGAATGTTTTTCACCGACCCAAAATGCTGTCCTTTCATTGGGGTTTTGAGGCGCGGAAACAGAAAAAAGTCTGGGGAGGCCACATCGGGGCTGTAGGGAGGCTGAGGAACAACGGTGATGCCTGCCTTGACGAGGTAATCGGCCACGAGGAAGCAGATGTGCGAAGGCACATTGTCGTGGTGAAGCTTCCAGGATTTTGAGATGTCTGGGCGGACGCGATTCACCCTGCGTTTCAGCCGCTTCAGCACCTCGACGTAAAACTTTCCGGTTACGGTTCATGATGGACCAATCCCCGGCAATCAAAAAAGACAATCAGCATTGTCTTGATCTTTGACCTGGACATCCTGGCCTTCTTGGGGCGAGGGGAGTTCGACGTGTGCCATTCCGCACTTTGCCTCTTCGTCTCCGGATCGTATTCAAAGACCCAACTTTCATCCCCGGTAATTTCATCAAGGAAAGCAGGGTTGTCTTCGCAGGTGTCCAAAAGTTCTTGGCAGGTTTCGATGCGCCTCGCTTTTTGATCGTCCGTTAGCACTTTTGGCACGAGCTTCACGCACACCTTCCTCATTCCTAAAGACTCCGACACAATTTCGTGAACAATGGTTTTCGTAATGTCTAATGTTTAGGAAATTAAACGGACACTTAGACGAAGGTCAGTGTTCAACAAGTCATGCACACGTTTCACATTGTCATCGGAACTGGAGGTTGATGGCCGTCCAGCGCGGTTCTCGTCGTTGACTTCTTCCCGACCTTATGCGAAGGCCTTGTGCCACCGGAAAATGTGCCTGTCCGAAAGACAATCGACGCCGAAAGCCTTCTTCAACATTGGAATGGTTTCCGCAGCACTCTTGCCCAGTTTCACACAAACTTGATCGCCATCCGTTGCTCAAACGAACGTTGCATTTTTTCTTGCACCGGGTCACTGTAACGACTCTCAAAGAACGAGTGATGCGACCGCTACAACGACCGGTAGCCAACTGACGCTTGTTGGATCTTGTTGCCAGATCCCCCCACCACAATCCCAGCACGTAAAGAGCGGGCCGGCGCGTATAGTTTCGGGAAAAAAATTCACTGACATTACTTTCCGGACAAACCCTGTATTATGGAAAAAGACCAAACAGTCTCATTTGAAAACAGATACCGCCTGTTCTATGACGCAACTATCTTGATTTCTTAAAAACCAGTATGGTATGTAACAAAAAACCGTACCATTGAATTATTTAAACCGTAATAAAATTAGTTTTTGTTTGTGTTTAACTTAGTTTATCTACGGGCGTTTTCAGTTTACCTCTCATTTTTCCTCCCGTCTTGCGCGAACATAATTCACTTATAAAACTGTCAGCCGTGATGAGGATATACCGCTCGGCCGGAATAAACATCAGCGCTTTATTGGGGTTTATTACTGGGCCGGCCTGCATCCGTATAATTGAGAATATTTGATGAACACTCGGATAGATTTAGAACGCGCGGTTTCCGGTGAAATATGGGGTTCGGCAAGGAAGGCAGCCGGTTTCATGTCGTTATTAGTTTTAGGCGGGTTAGCTGAACGGAATTTAGTAAATCTATGTAGGTTTATAATTATAATCGCTTAAGGCAGAAAAAGACGGTAAAATCGTTCATAACCAGTACGAATCTTGGCATTGCCTTGCTTTGCATCAGCCTTGAGTGTTTCTTGATCAATACCGATAAATATAATAGAACGCCATAATAACAGAATACCATTATTCAAGTCATTTATATCCATATTGGACCTATAGTCTCTGAAATTATAGAAAAATAATATTAAAGACCTAACCTTAAGTATTTAGGTATATTATTATTAATAATAATACCTATATCTGATACAATTTTATATTATGAAGTTGGTTTATTAAGGAATTAAATGACCATAATAATAATTAGTATAAGTAAGGTTTACTTTAATAACATAATGTAAAACATACCAAAACTGGTTATTAAACATTTTCGAGGTGTGTAAATTAAGTAATGAGACTGGCAACGTAGCGCCCGATCTAGCAACACTGCGGAGACGGGGCGGTAGGTTAACCTGTAATGCACCTTCAGTACAAGTCTGAACTTGTCAGAGTCGTTTGTTTGTTTTTTTGTGACAGTTTGTGTGTTTTCGTAAACCGGTTTTTTCTTGTTCATTTTAAAAATGAGTCACATTAATTTTGAGCAACGGTGTGCTATCAGGTTTTGCTTCAGACTTGGACACAGCGTAACGGATACTTTTGTAAAATTTCAACACGCCTACGGAGACGGTATTTTTTCAAGAACCCAGGTTTTTCGGTGGTTTAAGCCATTATCAGAAGGAAGAGAGTCGATTGAAGATGAACCACGAAGCGGAAAGCTTTCGTCTCCAAGAACCGATGAAAATGTCAATATAATAGGGGGCGTTCAGATCGTCGGTTGACGACAAGCATGATCGGGGAAGAGTTAAATTTGAATCACCCCACTGTTCATCAGATTTTGACTAACGAATTGGGGATGAGAAAAATATGCGCAAATTTTTTCTAAAAAACCGTTCGCAGGAACAAAAAGGACATCAGGCGTCGTTACTTTTTGAAATCGATTGAAAATTATTCCTATTTTATGGAACGTGTCCTTATTGGTGATGAGACTTGAGTACGACCCGGAAACCAAGCGCCGAAGCATGAAATGGCACACTTCAAGCCCTCAAAGGCCCAAAAGAGCAAGAATGAGCAAGTCGAAGATCAAATGCATGCTGATTTGGTTTTTTGATAGCCAAGGAATTGTCCACAAAGAGTGACTCCAGGTCAAACAGTAAATCAACACTTTAACAGAGAGGTTCTTGAAAAACTTGGAAAAAGGGTCATGCGTGTGAGATTAAACATCAAGAACAACTGAATGTTGCAACAGCACACTTCGCCTTGTCACACAGTCATTTTAGTAAACGAGTTTTTAGCCAGTAAAAACATTCCCGTGGCTCCTCAGCCTCCTTATTCGCCTGACTTGAGTCTATGTGACTTTTTTCTCTTCCCGAGATTGAAAATCACCTCAGGGGACGTCATTTTGGGACCATAGAAAACATTTAAATGGCTGTAACCGACCAGCTGAAGGCTATTTCAGTATATGAGTTCCAGCACTGCTGTGAGGAATTGAAGAACCGTCCCCAGCGCTGTGTGGCTTCCCAAGGAAGTTATTTTGAAGAAGACGATATTGAATTGTAATTCTATTTGATTAAAAATAAAATAAAAAAACCAGTCTCATTACTTAATTTACACACCTCGTGTATAATCATCTAAGGATAGATTGCTGTTTATGATCATTATTAATACAGTTTTTGCTAATTACGTTTTAAAATTGTATTAGAATGATAACTAACTAACCTCTTAGTATTAATAATATTTTTAATTAAAACGCCCTGCCAGAATACAGTCTTGGCTTTTTTCTCAAAATTACTTTATCTGGACATGTTGTCTTTTGAATTACAACGGAGGAGCTCCGTTGTAACCAGCGCTAATTAAATAGTGTAGATAGTTAGATTTAAAGTTACTTTTAATTATTTCCTAATAATGCCAATAGTTATCAAAAAACAGCTGATGTTCACTGTTTCGGTGTCAACAAAAAGTTTTTTTAGTATGTATTTACCATTTTTCACCAAAAACTTTTAACATTTTAATCATCGCATTTCATGCAATTCGGTAATTGCATATGTCTTAAAAAGTATGGACCTTCTGACAGTAGAGATTACACAAATAATGTTGTATTAAAAAGTATCTATTTAGTACTTAAAGATTATGTTATTCGATGCGAAAGTGGTATTACTTTAGACAGTAGGTATATTCCATATTTATTTGATTTATTCAATTCTTCAATTCATGACAGCAAGCCCCACCGAAGAGATAACTCCATCGAGGACCGAGAACGCTCACGAAATCGAGTCTCGGATCGCTTCTTTTTTATTTATCGATCATTTCCGTAAAATTCAGACAATAAACCGGGATGAAGTTCGGCGAAAATAAAAAGTATATAGCGGGAAACATTCTCCATCCATTACTTCGAGCGATTCTCTGTATAGGGGCACTTATAACTTTATTTTGCACCGCCGCTCTATTGCAATTTGAGCCTCTCGTTCACGACGTAAGTTTCGCCTCGACTGCATAACTATCGATTCCACTCGGTCGTTTCTTGTTTCGTTTGTGGGTTTTGTTACGTTGAAACGTAACGACAGTGTGTGCCCACATTTGTCGTGCCTTGGAGAAACATTAGAGCACATGTTTAAAAACAAACACTTACCAGTAAGGGAACCCTGGTAAATCGAAAATTCAGATTTAAATGAAACCTGGTAAGTTTATAGACTTGTCAAATGTAAGAATAATGGTAATAATGGTACTTTTTTAGCGGCAAGGTATGGAACGAAGGTCAATAGGATCAGATTCCGTTTTCCGCCAAAAAAAAATCGGAATTGTCCATTTATGCAAATTGGACAAGTCAGAAATTTTTTAAATTGATGGTTTTTCCTAAAAACATAATTTTTTGCAAATCATGCTTATGAATTTCAGGATTTTTTTTATTCCATAGACTTGTGTAATCAGAAAAGAACATGTACCGAATCTCTTCCTTTTTTTTTTTTTTTCAGCTCGTTCGTTCAGCTGTCATTATGTTAAAATTTAATTTTAACGACATATTAGTGATCAGCAACGACGAAAACTCAAATACAAAACATGCAAAATAAATTACTCCTATATATTTTTTTATTATGATATAATAAAAAATAGTGGGGTCTGCACGGAGAGATTTTTTTTGTAGACCTGTGTTATTTACGCTTGTTTATCTTAATTAGCACAAATATATATTTTTTCTGAAAATAGAGTGGTGCATTGTTAATAATTAATATTAATATATATATATACAGTGTGTAACAGGATAATCGTACACCCCCCTTTTATTCCTTATTTATTGAGTATAATTTTTTATTAATTTATTATTAAATGCAATTTTTTGACAAAACAATCATTTTGGTATCGCCTTCGGTTTCACCGGAAATGCGTCCAATTGTTGATTTGTTAATTTTTTTGTATTTAAATTTTGAATTTTAACATTTTGAAGAAATCGGCAATAAATAAATTTGACAGAGGTAATAATTGCTAAAGTTTTTGTTTGTTATCATTTGTTCAAAGCCATCTTCGTTACAAAAAGTTATTACACTTAAATAAAATACGTAATACTTATATATCATGTTTTGTAAACCATGTTTTAACCGTATTGTAGGTTGTATTTATTGGGCAATCAAAAACACTGCATATGACTATGCAGTGGCTGCCGGTGGAATTTCATATGCTCGTATTTTCATGAACACCATATTTCAGGGGGTGATTACTAAATCTAAGAAGAAGGCTATAATGGCAAAAAAACTTTAAATGAAACTTTTTTTTCACAAAATGTATGCCCCCCCCGGAAGATCTTCGAAACGGCTTGGAAAATATCTGCGAAATATTTTTTTTTTACAATTAACAAATGAATACAAAAAGTTTTTATTCTTGTCCTTTTTGCAAAATTTTCATTTTGCTTAGAGATACAACTATTTAAAATCTCGAACTAAAAAAAGATGATACGTTGGGTGAAATAAAAATTCAAATTACCACACCTTTTACATATATTGAAATTGCAAGAAAATCGTGTTTACTCAGAGATAATGGAAAAAAAATTGCAAGTAGTTTGTAAGCTGTTTCCAATGCTTTCTGGGAGGCAGCCATTTTTTGGAAAAAAAATCGTTTAATAAGTTTAATTTGAATATTTTTTGCTATTGTAGCCTTCTATTTAGGTATATTAACCACCTAAAATATGGTATGGGTTCCATGCCTCCTCATGGATATTCTAACAAATTCCACCAGCTGCCAGTGGCCATATGGATAAAACTCTAATTATACACTACTTATATATACCTACATTCTACTTATACATACACTCTCCATTACTTATATTTTCAAATGGTATTCAAATGATACAATGAAGTTACCAAACACAAAAATGACTCAAAAACAATTTTTCTAAACTTTATGTCATCATAAACTAAACAAACAAATATTACTTTTTTCATTTACTTTTTCTTCATCGCATGGGTTTTTTCGAGATTTTAGTGACTAGGTTTAGGTACTATACGAAAAAGTGACATAAAGACTCACTGTTTCTCCCTTTTCATGCACCTGTCGCGTGAAAGGCTTTCTCTTTCATGCTCCTGCTGCATGACAACGTTGGTGCTCTTGTGGTATAGGCCAGTTTTGGAGACTGATCATCAAGAATTGCAAAGTTTTGACGATAAAATATTTAGAGATATTTCTCTGTAGTTTGTAGTCATCGGAAAGCCTATCAGATTCAAAAGTTTCATTGTACTAAACTTATCAGTTCTTTTTAAACTTTTTCTTTTTAATTTCCACAAACGAATTGAATAAAACATTGAATTCAGATTAGAGTTATTGATTATCTGATTATTATGATTCTTATATTATATTGTTTGATAATGACATATTACAATTTTTATGTAAGTATAGTAGTATAAAACTTAGTAAGTGTTTTATTTAGTTCTTTTGTGAAAATAAACTACCCCACATAGTAAAAATTTCTTTCATAAAATTTCGTTTTGCAAATTTCTACATGACATCAATTGAGGTAACGTCTCTTTCTAAACCCTCCCTTAAAAACTGCGGAAACCTCATTAATCCCTCCCCCCCCTTCTACGTAAATCGTAATAAATTAATGAACCGCCCGACTTTCGTCAATTAAAATTAGAAAGATTTACGCCTGTCGACGAGAAGGGCACACCGACTGGCCGCCCCTTTTTATAGGGTAAAGCTTTTAGCAGAGCGCGATGGTGACAGCGAGAATTACTCGAGTACACATTTCGGTTTACACCGGAAAGGTTCGAGAAACGACTACGCCACTTCCGTCGGGTTATTGCAATGCCAACGTCACCAATAGAAACGTTGCATCACACCCATTGGCGTGCCATCGCTATTTTACAGAAAACTATGTAACAGCAGGACGATGCTCCACCTCATTATTCTCTTCCCGTCCGACAGTACTTAAACGAGAGATTCCCGGAGAGGTGGATTGGCAGAAGGGGAACAATTGAATGGCCTCCGAGATCACCGGATTTAACTTCCTTAGACTTCTTTCTTTGGGAATTTAGATGTTAAAACTGTCGTGTATGAAACACAACCTGCTGACGTTGATGACCTCAAAAGGCGAATTACAGCAGCATGCCGGTCAATTCACTTTGTAGTTTTCCGAAATATTAGAGAGTAGTTGGAAAATAGACTTTATCTCTGTTTAGAGCACAATGGATAACATTTTGAAGGGTTTATAAGACAGTAAGGTAAGTAGATCATATCCGTTTCATTTTTGAAAATTTGTCCTAGCAAACTAGAAGTTGTTTTTGTAAAGTAAAATAACCATCAAATACAATTATATAAGAATCAACTAAATGAGGGGTTTCGATAACGCCCTTTATCAGCCCCCCTGAATCATATTTTTTAAAGTTTATTATCTAGATCATTCTTATTTTTTTTGTATAATGTGAAAAATATAAAGTTTTCAAAAATACATATATTTTTTGTGTTGATTAATAGGATCTTTATAAAAAGAACCATTTAACTTGAATTGTTTTACAAAAATACATCATTTTTGTAGTTTTTGCAATCTTTATCTAGTTCTTTCAAATAGAGCGCAACCGAGTAACAAAGCGATTTTCATATATATGGTGCACAAATACATAAGCTATTACATACATAAACACTGACGTGTTACTATATTGTGCTCACGGTAAAAAAATAAATGAATTGGAGTTCGGATAATATTTAATAATGTATTGATTTTACTATATTTTCTTTCCAAAACTTCAACTTAGCCCTTGATTTTCTTTTAGTACTTATAGACGAGACGTTGTGACCAGTGTTCCTAGACGACATGGACAACTGACGCATGCGCAATAGCGGGGGGGCGGCGCCTAAGCGCACATTGCCGGAACTCTGCCTGAACTTTCGTGACGTGCTTAACTTAAGCGCGCTGGGTAGCAGAGTTTGTGCGTTTGAAAGACGCACGGACTGTTCCGCCAATGCGCGCTTAGGTGCCACCCCCGCTATTGCACGTGCGTCAGTTGTCCGTGCCGTTTTTTTGCACCTTGTATAAGTTTGCTTTGTCAAAAAAAAAAACGATAATTATAATATTAATTAGTATATTTTGTCACTTCATTCTTATCAACTGTAAATCAAACATATACCTTAAACAGCTAAATATAGCGATTATTGGCTGATGCTGTATATATTTGTAAATTTTAAGTGTAGTCCTATAAACACAATATTAAAATTAAAAAAAATCGGAGGGGCCGGAAAAGGGTCTTATCGAAACCCCTCCTTATATTTGTAATTTATGGAACGCGATTTCTTGGAAAGTACTACTCAAAAAATAATAAATTAGGGTATTATTTGAAAGAGAATTAAACGACCTTTAATGCGCCACTTGATCCCTTTCCCATATAAGATTTGAAGGGTAAAATCTACCCCTTCGAAGGAATTAAAGTTCTCCCTTAAAAAAAATGATGGGATATTAAGGGTGGGATTAAAAAATTTTTTTTTAATAAATTTGTCATGTTTTTCATTACAATTGAGCAAACCGTGTAGAATCTCGAACTTTTCGAATTAATCGAGGGAAAATTTTAAATTTTAAAATGAATTCGCTGGTAGGTCGAGTTGTCAAAAAGTCAAAGGTCAAAGAGCCGGACCGGCAAACATTACTGTAAAAATATCAAGCGCCAACATTCCATATCAAAATATCTCTATATTTTCTCCTGCTACAATCTACTTTGTTTAGTGTCTAGAGTAAAACTAATCTCTTGCACTTTAAGGAGGCCAACTTCAAAAGGGCACTCGTCTGTCAAACAACGTGAAATGCATCTGAGCTGCGAGTTTTTATTATGCATATAAGCTTGACAAGCGCCACCCAAGGAGCGACTATCCTTGATATTTGAACACGTTCTTGCTCTGAAGCACTTACATTTTATACTTGCCATAAACTGAAATACTAGACGGATGATGTTACTGGATACATTTATTACAAGGGCCATTAAATGAAGAAGTGGTTTGGAGCTTCGGATAGTTTGCACGTAAAAGTATAAGATAAAATTTAAAATGTAATCGGTAATTGATATTTTGTATATTTAGTTCCCATTATCTATGAATACTAGATTTAATAGTAACATTTTAATATAGCAAAATACGTAAGAAGAGTAAGGAGATTATATTTTTGTAGAATCATTTTCACTGTACAATTAAATTAAAAACTGTACAATTAGTAAAATTTCAGCCAACCCAACCTAGTACGGTAAAAACCTTGATATTTGCAGACTCTGTTGTGTTATACATGTGTGTCAGAGAAGTGCATATCTTAAATTGTTTGCAAATTAATTAGACAAACAAATGTGTAGCCCTCATTTATCCCTCAACCCCCAAATAGATTAAGCTCAAATCTAATCAGCTCCAGACCTCGCCATGGTACATACATGTTTCAAATTTCAAATTGATATCTTAACGCGTTTTCGAATTATCGTGTACATAAAAAAGGTTAACAGATATTTTCATAAAGCAAAAAATTAAAGAAGTATAATTGTATTAGTGTAATAGTGTAATATTAATTAATTAGTGTAGACATATTAGGCGGGAAACCGCAAAAAACGCTAAAACTAGCGCTTGAAAACCGCCAGCAGTGTAATCTCAATGACCAAAGACATATTACGTTCCCGCTTCCCGCTGCGATCGGCGGCAAAATTTAACCCGCGCTTTGTCAGCGGGAAAGCGATTTGCGTTTTGCGATTTGGGCGGGGGAAACATACACAAACTAACGGCTGATGACAAATTGTCTACTGAACCGCTGCGGGTTGCGACTTTCAGTTCAGTGTTTCGTGATTTTGACAAGGACCTATACAATTTATCGGGGGTACAATTTATCGGGGTGCTTTCTAATGTCTTCCAAAAATTTGGGGCACTTCCTCGAACGTACACTGTGATACGGGTGCACTGCATATCTGCGAATTCGTGGTACTTTCAACAGGCCAGCTTCAGCAGCACAAGCAGTTACTATATTAACAAAATGTGCGACCTCCATGCTACAAAGTTAAACCACAACTGATGACAAAAGGAGAATGTGACCCTCCAGGTCCCGTCCCCCCTGCCGCGCCGCCGAGCGATTGTTCAGTACAGTATCAGACAGAAAAGCGGTTTTCATTCCCGCTACTTTTGGCGTTTTGCGGTTTCCCGCCTAATATGTCATTAAGACAGAAAAGCGATTTTCATTCCCGCTACTTTTGGCGTTTTGCGGTCTCCCGCCTAATATGTCATTGCACTTACATGAATAAGCGTGTGTTCCAAACAAAGCAAGTGTTTCAGTCTGAATTAAATTTATTTTAAAATATAAAATTTCAATGTTTTCGAGTATATAAATATGTATGTATCTAGCAGTGAGTAGCTTTGTTTATATCCTTTTAACACAGTTTGATTGAAAAGAAATTAAGGATATGGTGAAATAAAGATACAAGTATAGATTAATAACTAATATCAACAAAATCCAATTCCGACTTTTTTCATTAGGTACTTGTTTTATTTAAATTTTATTCTATGAAAGATAGATGCCGCGTACCATCCATCCTCAAAGGAACTTATATTTTGTGTATGCTCCAGTTCATTGTAAAATAAAATAAAAATATCTCTTTGTGTGCTGGACATCTTTGCGTTCTAGAAGAAAATCATTATTTTCCGAATCTTTATGTTACGGGCGATAGTCGTATTTCATTAGAAAGTAAATTTTTCATACTGAATTCTTTGAAAAGAGAAGGGTTATATTTTCATTTATTGGATTTCTATTTTGTTAATTACAGATTTTGTTCTATACCATCCCAAAACATACCTACACTTAAATATTAAAACTACATCATCCAATTTAGTATTTGATTATAGAGAAAACTATGGAATAATTGTGATACAAAAATTTTAAGTGTAAATGTAATAATACTACTTGATCTGTACACTAAATAATAAAAAAACTCAATATCGAATCCGAAATGTATGTAAAGTAAGCCCATATTCTGTAAACTTAAAGCTTAAACGTTATTAATGTTGTGTACATAAAGCTTATTTACATTATTCAATATATTGAGACATAAGCAACATTCGTAGAGTTTGCTGAGATTAAATCAACATTTCAGGTTTTTTATTTCGAAAGCTCTAATATAATAACACTTGCTACTATACTAACGCTTAACGACATTAGAATCGAACCGTCTGCTGTGGTAATATCATTTTTAAAATAAAAATTTATTGTAAATTTAAAAAAATTTAAAAATTTATATTATAATAAAAAATTAAGGAGACGTTTTTATTTTTAAAATATTTTTTTTATTTGGATTTTAATTTTATTTTTAAAATTTTTTTTTTATAAATTTTTTATAAATTTATAATTTAAAATTTAAAGAGTTTTAAATTAAATTAATTTTATAAAATTATATATTTTTTTTATTAAATTGGATAGTATAGAGCCATCAAAAAAAAAAACGTCATCAAAGTTGGCCGAGAAAAAAGAGGTATTTCTATTCTTAATCGAATTTATAACCTTATTTACTTGTCAAGACTGTCACATCATATGACAGCCATTGTCTATTTTACAAATTGTGACAGTCACTTGTCAAAAGTTTGACATAACCGAAGAGCTTAGACATGACCGCTATTTCCATCTCACTCGTTCATGGCCAAAGTTGATGACGTTTTTTTTGGATGTCTCTATATATTTAAGATATACGCACGCGTACTCTCTATTGTTTTTCCGAATATTGCATTACCCATCTCTTTCCACTGACTTATTTTTTGGATAATTTAAATTTAATTTAAATATAAAGCTTTGATATACCAACAGTGTGCAATATTTATCAATATTTAATAACTATTTTTAGGGAATACATATATTAAAAATTCGCACATACAAATACATTAAATATGTATATTTGTGAGCATTGTATTTTATATACATATATGGGGTATTCCACGTCAAGTCGGACGGTCAAAAATATTTTTTGCTCGAAACCTATTGGAATCGATGGCGCTTCCTTCGAGAAGTACTCACCCAAAAGTTGGGCCTCCTAAACCCACATGCCATAGCGTCAGTAGCAATTTAAAAATTTAAATTTTCGTTTTAACGCTTTTAAGGTTTCAAATCAAAATTTTTCGGATTTTTTAACCATATTTTTAAGGGATGAAAGTAAAAAGTTTTTTTCTCAAAGGACGCCGCGATTTTTTTTTTAATTTTTTTTGTTTAAAAAAAAGTTTACGCTTCAAGCTTACCTCATAATTTTTTCCAAGATGGGCCTTGCACAATAAACGACGCAATATGGGTTTGATCGCCGGTATCGCCATAATTAACGTTTTTCTCTTTAATATAATAAATAAAATTAAAAAAAAATGCTTTAAGAGTTTTCAGGGTCTCTGATTCTAAATCTGTAGTCAATTTTTAAAAGTTTAAAATGATGGATCCAAGGAGTCGAACAACTTTTTTAGTTTTTCTATTAAATTCATATTTTATAAATAAGAAACTAACAAAACTTAGATATATTTAATATCATAATATATTTTTTAAATAACCTTGTAATCGTCAAAATAATTAGATACAGAATGAGTTTTCGCTCGCACGAATCCATTTTGTAAATCTATTAAGCAATGCTTATGTTTTAATTTTATTCTTTTTGTAGAGTGCTCTATTTTTCTTCATTTAATTTATAAGATTTGGTATCAAAATATTCAAAATTTATGTTTGTTAATCTGTCTGTTTTTTAGCCATTCATACAATTTCAATGAAGTTAAAATTGTGTTCTTACATTGCAACCTTGCTCGAATAGCACTACGATTAACTATAGCTCCTAATTTTATTTATTATATAAAAAGAGAAAAACGTTAATTATGGCGATACCGGCGATCAAACCCATCTTGCGTCGTTTATTGTGCAAGGCCCATCTTGGAAAAAAATATGAAGTAAGCTTGAAGTATAAACTTGTTTTTAAACAAAAAAAATCTAAAAAAATAGCGGCGTCCTTTGAGACAATTTTATTAACTGTTCATCCCTTAAAAAAAGTGGTTAAAATAATCCGAAAAATTTTGATTTCATATTTAAACGATTCTGCGTCAAAAAAATACACAAAATTATGCCTTCGGTTATTTTTTTTTTCAATGACGTATATTAGCTAGATAGATTGAAAACCTGGCGTTAAAACGAAAATTGCAATTTTCAAATTGCTACTGACGCTAGGCATGTGGGTCTAGGAGGCCCAAATTTTGGGTGAGTACTTTCCGAAGGAAGCGCCATCGATTCCAATAGGTTTCGAGCAAAATATTCCTTGACCGTCCGACTTGACGTGGACTACCCCTTATATATTATTAGTTATGAACGATTTGATAAATAACAGGTTATAATTATTTCTAGTCTAGTAACTGAAAATACAGTAAAGGATCATTAATGTCGAAGTTACGTTAAATCGACATTTTTAATAAAATTGATATTTTTTGTTTTGTTTTTATTCCTTTTCGACTTTTCGAATGTAGTCAATTGGAATTACCATTCTGGACTGTCCTATATACACCCTGTATCTCACAAGGTCTATCGAATTTTAGGCTTATAAATTATTCGATACAGTATAACGAATCTCTGAAATACAATTCACGTTAATTATATGCTATTAAAATATCATGCGCTGAATTACAGTGAGCGATAATGGCACGTAATTAACTTAATTGATTTTCGTTCTATAAAGTAGACGTATCAAATTACAAATCTGTTTCAAATAAAACCATTGTTATCGGAAGAGATCCATACTAGTTATATAAAGGCCTGCTAAAAAGTCTAGAGACATAGCTGTCGCATAAAAAATGATTGAATATACCTAGGACTATTTTGGTATGTTATAATTAGGTATACGTATTTTTGTATATTTTACTGCAATTGGTGGATACATTAGTTAACTTGTTTTTATACATGGCCGCCTTCCTAAATTTGTTTAAATTTATATACATTTGTTATTATTTATTATTACTTAACCGTTCAAGGACAATTAAGAATTCACACTTTTTAGGAACCCTGTTTATTCAAAGTAATCTTCCCCGGATCTGTTGAAATTTAGTTTTTAGGTTTTAAGATTTTTTGTGTTATCTAATATCATTCAGAATTTTGGCGTTATAATTATTTTTTAAAGACATTAAAAGACAAACTGCTATAATTTCTTTATACTTTTTAGAGTTTAAAATTTTAAAAAATGTAAGGGATTAAGTAAATGATGTTTTGCTGAATGATATTAAGCCTAATCACTTAACTAATCAAATTTTTAATCATGTTTCATCCTCTCTTTATTCATCTACCATCTCCCACTTTTTCCTCTCTTATATTTTTCTTTTTTTTTCTTCCTAATGATTTCTATTTCACTTTTTTTATCTGCTTTCACTTCCTTCTCAAAGTATACGTGTTATCCATATGCATAATTCAGTGCATTGAATTAGAACTTAGAACCATAGGCGGATCCAGAAGGCTTCTCGGGGGGGGGGGGGCATTTTAGTGATAAAGCAATATATGAATTGCGAGAGGTCATATTGGCGCCGCAGGCGAAATTTTGAAAATTTTCAAGGTCATGCGTTTTCCTGGCACTTCAAGAATTTCCAATGAAAAATCCATTTATACAAAAAATACCGACTATCACAAGAATACTTTTTGGAATTTCTAAGGGTGCCAAGGGGGGGGGGGGGCATGGCCCCCATGGCCCCCCCCTGGATCTGCCAGTGCTTAGAACTAGCAACTTCTGAAGTTTATGTTAAAAATAAATAAATAAATAAATAAATATGGTAATCACGGCAGAACAAAAAAGCTTTAATGATCCAAAGCTACTTTAGAATTGGTAGCTCAAACCCAAATAATACATCACAACTGGCATTTTACCCTGTGAATCAATTTTGTAAAATATATACAACATTGAAGGATAAAACTCCTTTAGAGTACTCTTCCAATGTTGTTTATAAAATAGATTGTAAAAATTGTAATAAATGTTACATTAGTATAACAAAACAATATTTAAAAAACAGAATTTACCAACATGAATACGACTGTGGGGAAAAAAACAAAAACAAAAAATGAAAAAACTGCCAATAATTTTAACGAACACCACAATTTCGATTTTACAAATGTACAGATTGTTGACAGCGAGACCAATTACTTCAAAAGCACGATTAGTGAAATGATACATACACCCTAGGAAATTGCACCTTTACATATTGGCGATACATGTGTAGAAGAGAATAAGTTAATAGACGCCAGTAAGGACAGACAAAGACAGTTAGATGCTACAGTGTTTCACGCTTGTGCACGTATTAGAAACGTATGAGACCTGCGCGTAATAGAAAGTGTAGAGGGCTATTACCTATACGCCTATCGCCGAATTTGAGTGGGACTCAAAAGTGGGAGTGCTTTTTCGCAGCTATGGGGGTGTACATCGACTTAGCTGTATGAAACGAAATTCTTACGTAATTCTGACGTTTACAATTATCCCATACACTTAAAAGAAGTGTACGAACATAAGTGTATTTATTTTAAAATTTTTGTATTACTTACCGGTCTGCAAGAAAATAAAATTAATGTTCTATAAAAAATAAAAAAATAAAAAATATAAATCAACCCGGTTATAAGACGAAAGAAAGAAAAAATGACTATTGAATAAGTGGCACCCTGTTATGGCCCTTTATTTGAAGACTTTATTCTTTTCTATCTTTTAATGCTCGGCTTTGAAATCTTGGACTTTCTAACCCTGTAATCTCTCAATGAAACAGTCAATATGAAAACGGACACAGCTAAATAAAACACAACTTATTCTTATTTATTAAGAAAATACAAACAGATAATACAAGAACCGGGCTAACACTCAATACTGTAAAACATTTAATCAGTCCGATATAAACCGTACTACAACAGGAACACAAAAATGTCAATAGACATATGTATATAAGGTAAGTGTACCCTATATGGCCTACCTAAGCTATAATTATTTTTGTATTTTTTGTAAACGCAAGTAACTCATCAGCGATGACTGGGGATTAATAGCTAACCAATAAGCAATACCCAACGGAAATTTCAAGCAGTTTGAATAATTACGAAGCTCGCAAAATCAAAAAATCTAAAAGAATGCATTTAGGCTATATTGAGTACATATGTACCCAATATGGCCTATAAAATTAAAATGTAGTATAACTGTTGAATCCCAAAGAAAAGGTCCATATTTCGTTTTATTATTATATTTAAAGAGTTTGACTTTGAGAAGTTTTATTTCGTTTTATTCTTTTATAAAATTCAAACTCCAGAAATAAGAACAATGAACAAATTTATTTTTTAATAATGGCTATTCGACATGACTGACAACAACAAAAAAAAAAAAAAAAAAATTTCATATACTTATACCTAATATACCCAATATGGCCTACCTAGGCCAAACTAGTTCCTCTAGCAACAGTATACATTTTACGTCGAGAGTGATTTAAATTTATTGTTAATAAATGACACGCATGCATGACTTAAAAGAGGACATAACATGCTAGCTACCAGTCCAATATTAAATTTTATTAGCAATATATTAATATTAACTATAAGAACTTACTTGTTTGCAGTTAGATTGAACGTTTTTTCAACAACTGCATGCAACGATTTGCATTTTTGTATAGGTCTGTACATGTGTAGACGAAGTGGAAATGATATAAACGAGCAATATAAGTGTCTGGAATATCCTGATGTTGCCATCACTTGAATTTTTTAGGTATTATTCTTGACTCAATCAATAATTATTCTTGACTCAATAATTATAACTTCATTAGAAACTTGATAGAAGCTCATGTGTTTGTACTTTAATTTTTAGCCTTGAAAAAGACAAAAGACAAAAAAACACGTTTTACACGAAACACCGAACTACTACACTTTTCTCGACGCGCGTTTCGCCAACCAAGTGGGCATCTTCAGGAGAAAATGCCAACTTTAAAACTAAATTCTAGCCTACACACTTGCACTATTTATACCAAATAAAAATTGTCACGGTTCACTGAACCGTAACTGTCTTTGTTTATCAGAGCAAACAGTGGACTGGTGGGTATCGGACCATTGTCCTTGTTCATACTATTGTTACACTTAATGATTTCTAAACTTTCAAAAGCATCCAACTGTCTACTGTTTGTTACATTTCTAATTAATTTTAAATTATTTATGTCTATCCTATGGTTGTTGTCAAAAGAGTGTTGGACAACACAAGATTTTTCTGTTCTGCCATATTTCAAATGAGCCATGTGTTCTTTAAATCTAGTCAATATAGATCTATTTGTTTGCCCAATATAGAGATGCCAACTTGGTTGGCGAAACGCGCGTCGAGAAAAGTGTAGTAGTTCGGTGTTTCATGCAAAACGTCCAGTTTTTGTTTCTACGCCGAAGGTTCCAGTACCCTTTCCAGGATCTTGAAAAAGACGTCAATAAAACGTCGAAACGTCGACATTTAAAAAAAATACAAAGTTATATACTTTGTGCTGTCCTCCACCCCAGTAATTATATTATCTACCAAGACATAAATCAAGTACATTAACATTACTAATGAATTGGTAGAAGGGTTGACAATGTTTCGACCAGTTTCGCTATGTTTTGACTAGATTTGTGTCTTTGTTTAGAGAAACAGGAAGTATGTGCATAGAGAGCTGAAGTGAGGCAAATTGTTACTGAACATCTACAAACCCCTATTCCACATTTAGGCCAGCAAGTAAATAAAGTAATCTACAGAATCTGTAATTTAATACAATTCTGAAATGTGACCTGCATGCACGCTTATCGTCTAAACTTAGACCGAGAATTGTGACCAAACGAAAACGTCTTGGAAAAAAAACGCCTTTATTTTAATTTAAACATTACTAGATGAGTAATTATGTTAATTACTTTAAGTATTTAATAATCGATTGAATGTATTAATTATATAATATTTTTTTACATCCCAATTTGTTAAATTTGATAGAAGCCAAATAATCCATATATACGTACCTAAGAAGGAAGTGTACGTGGTCTAATTTGGTTAAATATTGTACTGTTTGAGTTGTTAGCAACTTTAGAGTCCCTCCTTATATTTTCAATTTTGGGGAATTGACGTTCCACGCCGTCCTCATTCCAGGTGAAGTCGTTCGCCTCGTAAACCTTCTTCAGCGCCGGCTAAATTAGAGGATTGTCCTTGTTATTCCTTTTTATTGCGGGGAGCGGCGTCGACCCCTTAATATTTTTACAGGGTCTGGCCGCAGTAAAAATGCCGTATAACAGGGATGTTACCCGGGATTTCCCGTCGGTTAGGTGTTTTTGAACAGAGTCTTAATTCTGTTTTATACTTTAGCCCTACCCGAAATTCGCAGCAATACAATGTAAAGGTAAAAAGGGGGAATGGGGAAAAACTCCCCCGCTACTTCATTGTAGCCGAATTTAAAGAAATGGAGTTGGCTGCCTGAACTGTGTGACTAGCGGACACATTTAGTTTTTATATTTAGGCACTCATGTTTTCTTCTGTGTTGGGTAACTTTAAAATACAATTGAGTTGACGCTGAATAATTCCATTGATTGAAATACAGTTTGAATGGAAGAGTAGTGGGCCAAATTGTACATAGACCAATAAGATAACTGCAGACAAAAAGTGAGGGTATTCTCCGTCATCAATTCAGTGCAGTTTAAAATGGAAATGGAGAGGTGTAAAAAGAGAAATTAAACGTGAATGCGAATCACAGCGGTACAGAGCAATGTTATGTATCTATATATCTTTCCTTTTTTTTTATTCTCTCCATTGTTTCTCTTCTCTTTTTTTATTTAAGCTTCACGGGTTAATTAAAAATATTTATGTACCTAAATAGTGCCCTAATAGAAAATACTTGTTTTTGCGATTTTTTTTAACATACATTTTTATTTTTTTAAACCAAAAATTGAATTAAAAACTGCATTTAATATTAATGATAAGTCTTTTTTATCAATAAATGAAAGGAAAGGTACCCAGAAATATACGTTGAATATGAAATATAAGACGCAAGATAAATACGGCGTAAAGAGGTAATTTTGCCATTTTGCCATACATTTTCACCATTTTGCCGAGATAGGTAATAGTATTGTAAAGGTACAAGTATTGTAGGATATAATTAATAGGGTAACATTATGTGATGAAGGTAAAATTAAAGTAAATCAAATTCAAAAACAAAATACTTAACAGTGTTCCAGCCTCAAAAACATGTTTTTGTTGTTGGTGGCGAAAACAATATTAATTTTAAAAGTGAACTGAACTTAACTTTAGAATCTTTAAAAACATCGGTAAAAAACACCTCTAAAAATAGATTATACAAACTTTTAAGTGCTACTGTAGAGAAAATAAAACGACGATAAAAAACAAAATGACGAAACTTCAACGGGACTGTTATAAATAGGATAATAAGTTAGTTAGTTTTAATCACCCCTTTGATCATTGGTACCAGCACGGCGAATCTGGAAATAGGGCAGTGAAAAATGTGTTGAAGTTGTGATTATGTGATTGTTTTTACGCTAAAGATTTCAATGTCACTACAATATTTAATTACCTTAAAACTTAATCGAGCATACATGTCATTGCGTTCCAGTAATACTTTACATAGAAGATTGTCATATCAAAAGAAGACGTATGTCGACGAGAAATAAGTGTCAAAATTGCTATTAGTCAATTAAAATGACCTTGTCACACCAATTGAAACTTGGTTTTACCCGAATATGCATCCAACTACATAACCCATAAAAAAAAAAAAAAACCGGACGTTTTAACGAAAAGTCATGAATGTACGAAATGAAGTTGTAAAAATTGTGATCAAAAGTAAATTGGGCAAACAAAAAGATCTATTTTGACTACATTTAAAGAACACATGGCTCATTTAAAATTTGACAGAATGGAAAAATTTTGTGTTGCCCAACATGCTTTTGACAACAACCATAGGATAGATATAAATACTTTAAAATTAACTAGAAATGTCACAAACAGTAAACAGTTGGATGCTTTTGAAAGTTTAGAAATCATTAAATGTAACAGTAGTATGAATAAGGACAATGGTCAGTTGTCCGTAATCCCACCAGTCCACAAAGACAATTGTTACGGTTAAGTGAACCGTGGCTGTAAATTAAGTATAAATAGTGCAAGTGTGTAGGTCATAATTTAGTTTTATTCTTCTCCTGAAGATGCCAACTTAGTTGGCGAAATGCGCGTCAAGAGAAGTATAGTAGTTTCGTGGCAAACGTCCAGTTTTTTGTTTATACGCCGAAGGTTCCAGTACCCATTCCAGGATTTAAAAAGATGGCATTAAAATCAAGAGAGAAGTACTTTTCGTTTAACTGTACACGTTTGTCTCTTCGTATTGTTACCAGTAAAAGCAAAATGACGTGAATGGAATTTAATAATATTTCCATACGGTTACGCCGCGCAACCGTTTCTGAAATGAACTTTTGAACCTTATCCGTACTCGATGTAGGTAATGAGAGCCATTTTTCAAATCCGACAAAGTAGGGCCCGCAGGGACCACGCGAACCAGACAGAAACATAAAACGTATCGGTCGCAAAGCGGTCTTTCATTACGAGCGTGTATACGCGCGACGTACGCATTCGGATGTCGAAGAATTGCCGTTTCGGAAAACCGCGGCGGAATATCAACTACGTCGTCTCGCACAGTGGCGTCGAACACATGAAGGGGCAGACCGGTGGAAATTCGAAAAAAACAATACAACCGTTATTTGACGTGACGTTTTCAATGGCTACCCTCTAGTTCATAAGGAATCGTGTTTTATCACTGGAATTTTTACCATTGGTGTTAGTTATTACTAGAGCTCGTGGGTTAATAATAGATTCCAGGACCGGGCTTCACACGACTGGAATATTATCATATTAGCCACATAAATAAAGTACATCGCCAACTCCTATATATAGTATGTCCCCGGATCGAGTTTAAAAGAGGAAAACATTTTGTGTTTTTGATTTCTCAGAAAAAGTCACTCTTGATGATTTGCCCTGCTTGATTTCAAACCCCTAAAACGCAAATTACTTTTTATATAACTCAAACGGTTCTCGAGATAATACCATTTTTCTTCATAATTTGGACTTTCACAAAATTTTAAAATTCAAGTAATTCTAGTTGGCGGATTTAACCCAATAATTTCGTTGTCTAGGATACTATATGCTACAAATTTACTCTGCGGTGGTCGACGCATCATCAATCGAATAAATTCGATTTACGAATTGTTGACGTCGAATAAATTTGTAAAAATGTCGGGACAGCGTCCGTCCTGTGTTACGGTCGAGCGTTTGATAAACAATTTTCCGGAACTTGACCTCTAATGGCAGTGAACTCCAATGTACCGTATGTGACAGTGTATTGACGAGGCACGTAAAAACAGCTGTTTTGCAACATGTTGCTACAGACAAACATAAAGCTCGTGTAAGTGGTCGTGTGAGTGCGCGGGACACATCGAAACAATTTAACTTGGATTCAATCAAAATGACGGTAGCGTGTAATGTTCCATTCGTAAAATTAAATCACCCCGAGTTCAGACAATTTGTGCAGAAGGCTGCGAGTGGAAAGTATTGCGAAGTTAGTCTGCCTGCAGAAACAACTCAGACGATTATACATAGCCACTGTGTGAGGACCCACAAAAAATCGGAACTGCACGATAAATCTATATATTGATGAAATAACGGATGTTACTAACCTTGACTTTTCCACGTTTTGTCATATTATGGATCTATTTACAGGTAAATAAATGGATATCTTTGAACAAGATATAAATGTGCCCTTACAAAACTTTATTTATTTTAAATATGCCCAGTTACGTCTGTAGACGTTGAACGCTCTTTTTTCATCTTATAAGTGGAGTTTAAGTGACAAGCGCCAGAGCTTAACTCCTGAACGGATGCAACAGTTATTAATAATTTATGGAAACTCGAGTGGCAGTACGGAGTAGTCTGTGTTATAACGTCGTTTACCATGAGTATGCAAGTTCTGTGTCTTGTGACTATAGTTCCTTTGCCGATTAGTTGGGCTACAACAATCACGCTACATATACATGATATGACCTGTTTAATATTTTGTAACGTTACTGATATATATATCCTGGAGCCGCCCCGGTAAAGTAGACATCTATTATTAACTTCCGAGCTCTAGTTATAACAGTTATTTACATTGCTAGTGCAGTATGATAGGATATTACAGCCATGAGTGGGGAATATTGTTAGATGAGGTCGTAGATCGAGTCGTAGTAATCACACGAGGGTAGTAAAGAGCTTTATTTACAATTATATATGTAATGTTGACATTTATGACTTTTAAGTTTGAAAATATTACTTTTGTCCTTGGACTTTCGACTCACGGGTGGAAAATTAGAAAAACATCCTTTTTGAAAATATTTTTTTTGCTCGAAATGAACGCAATTATATTTGAGATATACAGTGAGCAACGAAAGTGATCATACACCCACTTTTTGAAGTTTGCTTAAATTCTGATAATTTTTGTATTACAGCATTGATTTTTTTTGTTGCTTCTGACATGATTATAGCTTGTGATATTCTGCGTCTAATAAGCCAAAGTTGAAGGCGGTATGTCGATTGTGTGAAAAGATATCGCTAAAAAAGTAAAATTTCAATGTTTTCAAAGAAACGTAAATAACTTCGAAAATAGTAAATCCCTTTCGAAGTTGTTGGACTCGTATTAAAGGAAATCTTCTGTGTATCTATTTGATTAACCGAGTCATTTTGAAAAAATGTTTCCTAGATATGAATAAAATCTAAAGTTGAACAAAAAATATCACGAAAATTCAAAATTCTACCATTCTTAGTATCGATTTCGTATAAATCACTGTTCCTGAAATTTTAATAAAACACAGAGAGATCTAGAGGAATATTAATCCTAAATTTTTGTTGGAGTAATGTGTAGCGTACAGGGCTTTTTTGAATTTTCGTGATATTTTTTGGTTCAACTTTAGATTTTATTCATGTCTAGGAAATTTTTTCAAAATGACTCAGTTAGTCAAATAGACACACTGAAGATTTCCCCTTTAATACGGGTCCAACAAGTTCGAAAGGGATTTACTATTTTCGAAGTTATTAACGTTTCTTTGAAAACATTGAAATTTTACTTTTTTAACGATATCTTTTCACACAATCGCCTTCAAGTTCGGCTTATTAGACGCAGAATATCACAAGCTATAATCCTGTCAGAAGCAAAAAAAATCAATGCTGTAATACAAAAAATTATCAGAATTTAAGCAAACTTCAAAAAGTGGGTGTATGAGAACTTTCGTTGCTTACTGTATGTTTTTAACATAAAAGCTATTTTTGTATTACATTTACAATTTGTTATACTTTCGATTTTAGACAAAACACCACTGACACATGTCTCTTGTAATACCACCAGTGACACCTGTCTAGTTGAATGGGAAATTTCATTATCGCTAGTGGATGCTCGCAGAAAAGTGGATAGAGTTTCGAAATCTTCTGCGACACAGCAATTAGCAATGACATCAGGTATTTTTTCAAACGTATTTACGCCAATCGGATGTCCAACCAATTGCATTCATTAATTGCACTTGTTATTCGAATATTTCAGGAAAATACGGCGGTGGTTAAAACATACTGACGCAGTTCAACGTACTTATAGTAGTTGTTAGTGTATTTCCCAATAATTTAGTATTTAAAAGTTTTAGTATTTAAAATTTTTATGGCCACTAGTTCATTGCTTCAATGTCGTCCATTAGTAAGTTACAAAGATTTTCTCGCTCCAGATAATCCAAAAATTGTAGTAACTTTGACCACCATGTGTTTGTCATTTGGACCCTCGTTTATAAACCACTTGACTTGTTCGAATGTAAGAAGAAAACTTTTTTTTTTGTTTTGGAACGAGATCATTCATCTTTTTGAGAGTAATATTGTCTTATGATGCTTGCTTACATAAGCACCGTTTTTAACGAACTGATTTTATCATTGAAAATTTACTCTACAGAGTTGAGTTTCATATATATATTATCTATTTTTTGGAGGTCAGAATGCGATAAATGTAGATATGTTTCAGCTTCGATGCAGATGACTCTAGACACTAACAACTATCTAACAATTGTTGCAGGAACTTGGACAATCGCAATGGACAGCAATGTTTTACTTGCCGTAGGTAAAGTAAACAAAACAAGATGTCTAGAGAAGTGCTTGTAGATCTGACGTGCTTGGAGGAGGAAAAATGAGTTAGTGTGCAGACAGTTGCTTAGCAACCCACATTATCTTCCATTCTTATATTGTTATCAAAAAACAATATACTTAAACCATAACAACTATATACTTGAATAAATGTATCTTGAATATTTTACAATTATATAATTGTAATATATTGTATTGAATATTTTACAATTTAGGTAGATATCAATAGGTACTCAGCTGGTCAAAAATTCGAAGATAAAAAAACTATAATTCAAAATGTCTGTTGCCTCCTCCCCTTCCAAGTGGGACGCTTCTGATCGCAATAAAGAAATCTTATTTACAGTGACCGATTTGTTATTGCAAGCATAATTATTGTACCAAGTTTAATTTTTTCGGTAACAGCTTTTTTTGAGGTATACATATGTTAAAAAACTTGCTTTGATAGCGCCATCATCAAAGAGCTTTAGCCCTTAGGAAGCATTTCCGTATTAAGGTAAATTAGGTTAAATCGACAAAAAGTCACGTCTAGTATCTAACCTTTTCATTCTGCAAAAGAGTTTTTGAACAACCCATATAAATGATCCTCCCATAGCCTACCCTTCCGACAATTTAACTTCTTTGTACATTGCGTTTGCTCTGATACCACTAGGTCAATATAGGTCTGCATCAGTAACTGTCCCCTTTGACGGTTTGAAAGGGCGATGCCTATGGCAACACACATAAGCAGGGAGGGATTGGTATGAGGAGCAGGCCTTTAATATAAGAGGAGGTCGCCCTGGGGACGAGGAAGGAATTTGTGTTAAAAAAAGCCGAAAGAATTTCTCTTTGGGCAAAAGTACAGTTCGTACATATGTCGATTCACACAGTTTTTGCATGTGGGTATAGGATCAACTAAACATGACCGTATTATGTTTCTTTGAGGTAAAAAGTTATAAGAAAAACATTGATACAAATTTACAAACACCTTTTATGTTATACATATACTTATGTCCTAAAGTATGCAAAACATCTTGTCTGCGAAATATTATTTTTGAAAGCAATTTAGACAATTGGATTTGAAATTGGGAAAATAGGTAACTGTTCCGACAAAGTTATGACTTGACACCCAATTTCTGTTGGCGACTAAAACCGTAATATATGTAACATTGTAATTACAATGTACCTATATATTAAAGATATTCAACAATGATCAATGGCAATTTGACAATTTCCAGATTATATAGTTTGAGGAATATCGGTGTCCAGAACCAAACTTCAACTTCAATAGCTTCATAAACAGTTTCTAATTAAACCCATAACTGTAATAACCTAGTTAATTATTCAAACTGTGTTAATACGGTAGCTCAAATTTCAGTTTATATTGAGATCACTGAGGGACTTAATAAAAGTTATATAGCTAACAAGTGGCATTTATTTCATTATTGCAGCGAACCACGTTGAAACTGACAACGTATTCCCTAATGAACCAACTTAAATTAGAGCTTGTTAATAGTTTGTTGCTTGTCTAAGCAAAGGTTTCGCATTTCTTAATTATGCAACTTTTTATCTTGTTTCAGTTCATATCTGTGAAACCTTCACTTTATAATAAACGGTAACTTTAGAAAGCCTGATATGCGGCAATATGCTAGAATTCAACGTAAATTATTTGTATGTGGGCACACGATATGCCAAAATTATATTAAAATTAATTTAATATCCTTTGAGTTGTACCGTGATTGTCGTTATAGTTTTGATGTTTAGTTGATATCTTCGTTGATATTATACTGTCAGCTTCTTCAGAATGTTTTCAAAGATAGGTGTTGTCTCTGGTCCTCGTTATATACGAGGTGTAGCTATTAAATAACCGAACTGATGCTGCTACCAGCGCGCTGCGAGCGTGTTGCGATAAGTTTGAACAGAACTGTATCTGGTGATACTTTCCCCATCCTGAACTAATTGGACAGGCCAGTGGGTCGCTCAGTTTGACTGTAGCAGTCGTTTGAATTAGTTTACGCACCACCAGTAACGGATCGAAAAAATGTTAAGTGTTCAGATGAAGCAACGGGTTAATCTCAACTTTGTTAAACTGGGGAAAACTTTTACAGTTGCTTATGCAATGTTAAAAGAAGTGTACGGGAATGAATGTTTATCCCCTCACACAAGTTTTTGAATGGTTTAAACGGTTTAAAGAGGGACGTGAAACGATCGACGACGATCCGTGCCGGAACGGACCTCAACGTGATTAATTGTGATGAATCGTGATAGGGTTCTGAAATAACAGGAATTCTCAACGATGTGTTCCCAATCCGAAACAAAGTGCAAAATGTGCCAAAACTCTTCACTCCTGAGCATTAGAAACAAAGACGCCTGCGAACAATTGCACAGACCAGGCTTGTTAAAAAAGCCAGGATGAGCAAATCCAAATTCAAAGCGATGATGATCGTCTTTGATATTCGAGGCATTGTTTACGTTCACTGGGTCCCTGACGGTCAGACGGTCAATCAACATGATTACATCGAGGTTCTGAAGGCCCTTCGTGAGCGTGTGAGCAGACGAAGACCAGATTTGTGGAAGACCAAGTCATGGAAGATTCACCAAGACAATGCACCGGCCCATTCTGCTTTGTCAGTGAAGGCGTTTTGTGCAAAATACGGCATTACTGTGTTGGAACATCCACCATACTCGCCCTTGGAGATACAAACAATTCGGTGGTGGCACAATAGTTGTTTAATGATCAGGATCAGGGTCAGCATCAAAATACTTGACAGATCTACCTCGCTATTATCCACATAAAAGATTCTCTGGAGATCATGAAGAAGAAGAAGAACTTAAACAGAGAGGGTATGTATCATCTGAGCAATATATGGAGACTGGCTTTACTAAGCACCAGCTATCTAGAACGTATCAGATAATGCAGTACGATACCGAGCACAAGTGGGCATTAAAGTTAGGATCAATCGAGCACGAAAGAGCAAAGGAGCAAGCAATATCGAGGTTATAAAGAGAAGTAGAACACAAAATCACTTAGATTTCATGTTTGACCTACAGAATATATGAAAATGATAGGATACAATTGATAAACTAGCGAACGCCAAGATATTGCAAGTTCTCTGGAATGAACTACATATAGGTTACCTTGAAGTAAAGTATCTCAATAGATATATAAACATAATTGCTCATCAAATTCACGATGAAAAAGAATTTCATCACAAATGTATATAACTCGTCTTTATATAATTAAATTTCACAAACCCTGGCCCGGAGAGAGGGGAGAGATATTTTTATAATAAAAGAAGGTAAAAAAGTTTATTAATAAAAAATTTTTTTTTAAAGTGATTACTAGCAAATAACGGATTATAAACTTCTGCCAATGTTAGAAGTGGAAAATTGTTACGCCACCGTAACCTGGAGTCGGGACGTTGCACACAGTCAGTAAAAGGTCCTGAGTAGATTGACAGCAGTGCATTGGGAGCCAGCAACCTTAGTGGGAATTATTCTAATACGGGGCATTGGGAGCTCTTGAATAAACTAGTAATTGAGCAAATTTGGTACTTTTACTAAAATTCTTAAAAAACATTTTTGAACTTACAAAAATTATAAAAATTAGTAAAGTGGGCATAGTCTAGAAGGAATTTACAAAAAAATATGAAGGTATATTCCGTCTGTCTTTCTAAATGTTACTTATATGAGTGACAAAAAAATTTTTTTCAATAATACATGTCAAGTTACGTGAGTTAAGGTCATCCTGTCCAGGACAGCAGTATACTTTCAGGCAGCCATCTAATTCAAAGAAAAAAATAAATTTTTCCCGGGGGGGATGTCCCCTGAAGTAGTAAATCTAGCGAATTCAAAAAATCACGATAAAATTACAAAAAAAAAACAATAAATTTTTAAAATTTTTAAATCGAAAAAATTAAATATTAAAAAAAAAAACTAATAAAGAATTTATGATTCCACTACGTTCGCTAAGAAATATATAAAAAGGATTAAAAAAAAGATTTAATAATTACTCAAAATTATCTGACAAAATATTAGAGAAAATATTTAAAGTATTTAAATATTTAAAAGAGAAAAAATAAATTAAAGGTAAATAGAGATAGATATTTAAGCTAGAAGATACCTAATTAAGTAGATAAGGATTAAATAGGGTTACTTTTTTTTAATATAATATTTAGAGATTAAAAATAATGAAATTTTGTAAATATCTAAACGCTACGTCTTTTTCTCTTGCAATTTACCTGCCATTCCTTATGCGTATTTAAATTGGCAGGCAGACAGCCTCGCTTTGAAATGAGACAAAGATTCCCCTTTCCCATTCCGATACGCTTTTAGCCGTGTTTCGTAAACAAAAAGGAATACGTCGAATTTTAAATTTCCACATCGTTCGGCAAATAATGCACCGCGGTCGTTTTCATATTTATGTCTGTACTACATCGGATTGCCATCAGATATCGTATGAATACATTAAAACGTTTTTTTTTATTCGGGCGTCGCCTCGTTTCTCCAAAGAGGTGGCATAATGAATTCCCAAAACGGATTTCCGCCACCCCCATCTTGCCGCCATCCGATCAATTAACCACTACCCTGACCGACTCTCCTAGGATAAATGCCCTCCATTGTGTGCGATGGACTCATTTGAGAACAGAATTTAGGATGGGGTAAGCGGATGACGTCCGCAGAGGTGAAATATCGCCGGTGATCTCAATGGAATTTATTACGACACAGAAATAAAGGGTATATTTTATATGAGTATTTTTTATCACCTAAGTAATATTTTGGAAATAAATTTAATAAATAAGCACCAAAATACCTCTACCGGAAATAAAATCTTTTAGCACTAAAAAAATCACAATAAATAATAAACGAATACCTAAAGTAATGAATCATCAGATGCTCCAAAAACATTTAATGGCCTCTAAAATTATTCATTTGTACCCAGTAATAATTAATAGGTTTAATAACATAAGATAAATTACATTAATATAAACAATAATTTTCAAAAATTATGGTTGAGTACCAAACATAATAAATGAGCCGAAGGCAGTTTTTACTTCCAATAGTATATAAAACGCTTTGTGCATTGCATATACCCACCAAATTGCTAATAGCAGCAATAATAGCCGATTTCAATATATATTTTGATTTATTTTTGACCGTTGACAGGGCCTTTTTATATAAAATTTTGATTTATAAAAATTATAATAATTTTATGTAATATATATTATTATTGCTGCTTCTGTTCTAGGTATTAAATATACAGTGTGGAACTATTTAATGTAATATATAATATTATTGCTGCTTCTATTCTAGGTATTAAATATACAGTGTGGAACAGCCAAATAAATGGAAGTAGGGGAAGTAGGGGGCTTGTGATACTTGATTTGAAAGGTCTTTTCATTTTCTATTCAAAACTGCTGTGGTTTTAAATTTTGTTGCAGAAATTAACAAGAAAAAAAGATAAGTTTCTCCAGCGTAGGAAATTCGTTACATTAAAATAAAACTTTTATAATTAACACTATTTGTCAATTTTAGGTTCTGAAACTGGTTGAGAGAAAATCCTCACTGGATGAGGGAACTACACACGCAAAAACCCTGAGAAAGTTAATGTTTGGGCAGGAATAATTTGAGAAAATATCATTGGTCCCTTCTTCATTGACGGCAATTTGAATGGAGAATTAAGAGCGCAAATAATGTTGTAACGACGATGGCAAACTTGTATCCAGCTGAAGGAAACCCACAACTTCCAGGTAACACAATATGGTTCCAGCAGGATGATGCACCAGCACATTACGAAGTCAATATCCGGCAATATATCCACACAATTTTTCCAAATCGCTGGATAGGGAGACGTGGTTCTGTAGAATGGCCTGCACGATCACCTGATCTCACGCCGTTAGACTTCTTCCTGTGGGGATATGTAAAAAGTATGATCTACAAAACCAAACCCGACGATTTAGCTGACTTAAGAAGAAGAATAAATAACACTTGCAATTAGGTCGATTACCCCGCAGATGTTAACTAACGTTAGAAGACATTTCTATTATGTCTAGGATGCTGCCAATATGCTGGAGGCATGCATTTTGCATTTTCAACACCATCGGGTGTCGAATGGAGATCGCCACTTGACTGATAATCCCAAACCGAATTGTTACTTTTTACTTATACTTTTTTGGAATATGTATCTGCATATGTATTTCTTTTGTATGGTCAGTGGAGGTCACCACTTGGTTAATATTAATTTTTAAAATACGTCGATAAAAAATCGAATTGTGTGTACTCATTAATATGTATGGGACGTTCCATGTCAACCGGGACACCGTTCTCTCCAAAAGTAGAAGCAAGGAAAAATACGTTTAAGGTCTCAAAATGTTCATATACTCAAGAGCTTTCGAATAAACCATGACCATTTTTGGGAAAATTTCGAAATTCAAAATGGCGGCCGTAAAATTGCGACTATAATTAGAAGAATTACTGAACTATTTTATTTTAATTTCTAATTATAGTCGCCATTTTGAATTTCGAAATTTTCCAAAAAATGGCCATCGTTTATTCGAAAGCTCTTGAGTATGCGAACATTTTGAGACCTTAAACGTATTTTTTCTGCTCTTTTAGAGAGAACGGTGTCCCGGTTGACATGGAATGTCCCATATATATTTTTTGTATCTTACTTGGTTTGATTAGCATTAGCCTCCGCATTAGAGGTCTTTCTGCCGCACCTTGTATTACATATATTACCAAATCTCTTAAGTGTTATTATTCAAGCAAGATTTTCGGCGCCAAAAACAAATATTTCGTGATGAAAATGATAATTTGGCTACAAAACTTTACAATGTGGGTATTAAATATGAATGATCATTTAATTAAAGTTCTTTTAATAAAGCCATCTGTACTGGAACGAATTCTGAGAAACTATAGAGCCATCAAAAAAAAAAAAAAAACGTCAACGACCAAGAAAAAAATAGAGGTATTTCTATTCTTAATCGAATTTATAATCTTATTTACTTGTCAAGACTGTCCATCTATTTACTTGTCAATACTGTCCGCTATTTCCATCTCACTCGTTCATAGCCAGAGTAGATGACGTTTTTTTTTGGATGTCTATGTATCATAAGGTATATTTTTAAAATTCAGTGCCTGACAACTTTGTTAATACTTTTTGAGTCCAAATAACCGTTAACAGGCGCTCTGAATGTGTTCCCACCACATAATTCGCGATTGGTTCGTCCTTCACTTTCACATTTGGTTCCTTTTTATTTGTGAGAGGGATTTATTTACCAGCCCCCCTTGATTCATTTTGTAATATCTCTAATAGTGTGGTTTCTACTGTATATGTTTCATCGAAATCCCCCGTACAAATGATCATCTAGTGGAGCTAGAAACACAAAGAAAACAAATATAATAGGTATTTAGTGTCAGTTAGATTTATAACACAAAAAATATTATTTAACGAATAAATTAAATGTTTAAAGTAAAGTGAAACACTTAGAATATTAAATACGCTATGTGAATTTATAAAAGGTCGAGATTATTGCGTACTCCGTGAAATTTTAATATCAATTAATTTCTTCACTTCCCAGAATGGTATGAAATTAATAGAGGAAATGTTTAACCTCTTAGCTATATAAAAATTTTTTGGAAGTTTCTTAACTAGTCCCCCGAGAGAAATAAGAACTGACGTTTATTGTTGCAAGAAAATAACATTGTTAGTAACGTTGTAACTAAAATATTGTTGCAGAAAATTGGTATAGCCCAGAGTAAGAATTATATTATATTCAGGTTTATGAGTATTTATGCAAATATAACGACTTCTTTTAGGTTTGCACATTCTTGTATTTCCCGTTACCTCGTGGAATGGACCATTTCAGGTTAATTACACATTGGCATATTTTAATAGGCAGGGCGTTGTGACTTATGAGAAGTTATTAATATTAAAGTCAATAATGGTGTTATTATACATATATACATTACTTTTTTTTTAACTAATATAATTATGTTTAATGTAATAGTAATTAATTTAATAGGGTAGATCTTTATAGGTTATCGGACCTACAAAGGTTGTAATGTCAAAAAAACTTCAAATGAAACTTACAAATAATAATAATAATAAACTGCCTCATCCGGAAATCTTAGAAACGACTTGTAAAATGGTTGTGATTTGTTTAAATCTACAAGTAAATACTATCGTTTAGAATACAATTAATTCATTAACTAGGAAACAAATACCTAATTGATGTTTTAATTAAAAGGCGTTGAAAACATTGATTTTATATTCAATAGTCACCAAATTTTTATTATAGTTTTATTATTTATAATATTTTATTTTAATTCTTACGATAGCTGCAATGATATATTTTGATGAATTTTAAAAAATGGGTTTAGAGGACTACAAACGCTGGAATTTTGGTCACCATAAACAATAATTAAAGTTAATTTCCTTTGAAACCGAAATGCCGAGTTGCGAGTGGCGATATTATTTGTACAGGGTCTCCCAATTTAACGTCTCACCGTCGATTTTTTTTATTCACTTCGTTGTCCTGAATCCGCAGATATATAGTTTTGTATAGTTGTATGTATATAGTACATATGTAGAGTGTATATTTACAAATAACAGATATATAATTTATTTCAAATATTTCACGAATAATTTTTTGAATGCCATAAAGCAAAATTGTAGATAGATTTTTTGAGATACCTTGTATGTTATGAATTTGTTCAATTCCTCTTTTTCCAGAGTCCAGCGAAAATTAGTTTTGTATATTTATGACTAGAAATTACTGAGTTGGATTTTTTTCTTTTGTTTATCAAGAAACTGTTATTAAAATCGTTTAATTAATTAATCAGAAAATCGTAAAATAAATTGTAACTCCGTTATTTATAAAAATAAATACACAGAACTGTACCAGTAGATTCGGGAAGACGAAATAAAGATATGACAAAACCAACTCACATAAAAAAAACTAACGAAATAATAGACACTTTAGGTGAGATCGGAAGTCAGATGTGCCAACAGACACTTTTCTTTTACTACTTTTGTATTCTCTTTAACCTTTTCCGTACGGGAAAAAAATCAGTACAAATCGACCGTCCAATTAATATGAAATATATATATAAAATCAATTAATTTGATCAAACATCAAAGCCATCACCAACTGCCAAAGCATCACCGACTTCCGTGGTGGTCGATATATCGACCACTCTCGGACGCAATGGAAAGTAATCCCGGAAAAATTAAATACCCATGACGCTCCAATCGCAAAAAATCAAAATAACCCTTTCCATATAAAGTTTGTGTCTATTTAGAAAGGGTTTATTTAAGGAAAAGTAAGTCAGAAATATTCTTGAACATCCTGGACACGTGTGCTAACGCAGAAAGAGATTTGACTACAAAAATATGATTTTCCGCAGTTGGAGGCAATCTAGGACAAGAAAAAAATTTTTGGGACAAAAGTTTCTTATTTTTACTCCTAGACTCTTCTTTTTCCGAAATTTTTTCTTGAATTTTTAGCTTTTTTGGGTCCGCACTTCCGTCTACCCTAATTTCACGCAGTATTATTTTATTTTATCTGTTTTCAAAACATCAAAATACATAGATACACCTATTTTACCGTAAAACTACTAAAAAGCTTATTTGACCTTGAGATGCTCATTTTCACGGTCAAAGATGTCACCCAGATTTGTTTTCAATTTTTCCTGTATTCAGCTCATAATTTGCCCCTAAAATATAACAAATTAAATTTTTTTTGGTGGTCGATATATCGACCACTCCCGTACGGAAAAGGTTAACAATAACCAGCACTAAACTTCGACTTAAAAATTTAATAAACTTAACATCGACCTAATAACTTTATATTTTTTACAAAATCAGTTTTTTGGGGATACATTTTTAATAACACACTGTATAATAATCACGAGCACCTTAAAACAAGCACTTCTTCTCGGACGACGCGCGGAAAAGCTGCTGAGAGACTTTGAAAGACAATCCCCCATTCTTCGACACGCTCGTGTTATCTAAATCCCCACTCTGTCCTCCAAATTCGGAACACCTTGTACCGTTTAACCCCAATTCCGCTATCTGGGCGACGCGTCAACAAGAAGCCCGCATAAAAACGCGTCTCCAACCCCGATAACAAATTGCCCAAACACTTAAAAGCGGGTAATGCAATTCAATTTGTTAATAACGATAAGATAACGACAGCTATATGCCCTGGACGCTGTTTCCCAGCTAAATAACTTAATCTGGACTTAACAAGTTAAACCTCGGAAACCCCTGCGTCGGCTTCGATTTGATAGCGTTCGGAGGGAGAGAGGGCGGGCGGCTTTCTAATTGAGAGTTAGTAGGCAGTTTGAGCACTCGTGTCATCCGATGAATTGATGAATTAATTGACGCGACGCCGACGGTTGAAATGCAGGGAGTAAGATCCATCTTTGAACGTGAATGGACAAAGGACGGATGTCACTGACTGTAAGTGTGGTTTCCTGTCCCTGTATCGAATATTACGATATTTTGAGGCATTATAGTGCAACTGCATATAATATTCATACAGGGTGAGCCGAAAGTTCCAGTACGGCAGAATAACTCGGCAAGAGTGCACTTTAGGGGAAAATGTTGAGTACAAAAGTTTTAGGATTATACGAGGGCAAGTCAAATATTAACCGGAATTTCCTTTTCAAGGCCAGACGGCGTATCGGAGGGGGCCGCCGCTTTTCCCCGAATTCAGTCTGGATAGCTAGAGAAAGTGTACGTTTTGAGGTTTGTTAAAGGCTTTTGGCTCTATGAAGAGCCAAAAGGCTATGAAGAGGAAGGAGAATGGTTGTAATGAAGGGAAGTAACGAAACAAGGGTTCACCACTATACACCAGACTAAGTTTATAATATACAGGGTGGACCATTTTAACATTTAATAGGAAATAACTCGGCCGCTAAGCGAAAAAATAAAGAAAGTTGTACTTGTCAACAAGGTGATGGCAAGGTGGAATGAAGGTCAAATTTTCGAAAATTGTTAAATAACGAGGGCTAACTCGGGATAGAGATTGGAAACAGTAAAATGTTTCGGTTTTTAAGGTTATTTCAAGGTCAAAGTGATTTATCAATCGTGAAACCCCACTTTTGACCTCTGATTTGAAATGTTTAACGTCAAGGTCATTGGTATCAGGAAGTGACCTTATTCCACCCTGACAACTTTAATCAGAAAAATGTTACTGTTTCAAATCTCTACCCGAGCTAGCCCTCGTTATTTAACAATGTTCGAAAATTTGACCTTCAATCGACCTTGTCATGACCTTGTTGACAAGTACAATTTTGGACGTAAAATTTCCCGCTCTTCAAATCCGGGGTCAAAAATAGTTATTTACATTTGAAAAAGTTGTTTTGACCTTCAAATAACCCTCAAGGTCAACTTTAGTCGAGGTCAAATTTAAGGTTACGGTCGTACGTCCCCTCCTTGCCCAACAACTTTTACATATAGATTTTTTTATTGTTTGGGTTACCGTCCGAGTTATTTCC
Source organism: Aromia moschata (assembly GCA_029963805.1). Classification (NCBI taxonomy): domain Eukaryota; kingdom Metazoa; phylum Arthropoda; class Insecta; order Coleoptera; family Cerambycidae; genus Aromia; species Aromia moschata. The sequence goes on from JAPWTK010000462.1 coordinate 154,011, forward strand.
TATTATAGGTTAAAATGGCCCACCATGTATACTTGTATATAATAAATACTTGTTTGGACCACTAAAAAAAGCTCTGGGAGGCGAGAGATTTAAAAATGAGGAAGAAATTGAACAGTTCGTGGACAACTGGCTGCTGGCACGGCAACACATGGCATGTGTTTAGGAAATGAGTTGAAGGAGATGTTAAATGTTAGTTGAATGAGACGTTGTTAGTTAAATGTTAGTTGATAAAATGTTAGTTTATAAGTTTTATATTATAATAATAGTTAAAACGAATTTTATTGTTGGAAAATGCCGGTTTACATCACGACTGTAGCCCTCGTAGTATACTATATATGATGCTGTAATTCACATTGGAATATCGATATAGTGAACTAATTCATGAAAGGCTTTTCCATCACCGAGGTTGTTCACTATTTAGAGTACAGGTAACAATACAAAATAATAGTACATTTTGCTTGATCCTTGTGTTGTAATGATTATACACGGTGTTGCTTGTTTATACATGTAACGCGAATAAAAATTACGATGTGTTTTCTTCGAACTGCATTCTACCGATACCCGAGTCCAAGAGACGGGAATATTACAGTTCAATTTACAGTTTGCTGTAAAATGTTCTGCAATGAGTATGAAAGTGCAAACGAATTTTGTTTGTAAAGCCCGATGCTGTTCCATCACACAATATTGGAGGACAAGATATCTGCATTATGTAGAACACAAATAACCTTTAGGTACACAAAAAAAACTATTGAGAACTATTCAGCTATTTATGAGACGTGCTGCTTTGCCGATTTTCAGAAATGTTACATTAGGGTCAGGTCTGCTAAGAGGGTTAGAATAATTGCATTATTAAGTTTATATGAAGTGGATAAAGAAAATCACAGCCAATGAGAAATAATATTTTGTCGTACCGAATATTAACAGTTGACCTGCGCAAAAGCTTAAATCATTAAGAGGCCTTTAACGATAGACTTGTTGCAATGTGATATGGTAACATTGTTTGGTGTGGTGTTACGCATTAAAATATTTTCCCCTTTTATTACGGTTTCGGTCCATCGTTTCATCGACAGTTATCCACATTTTCTCGTCTTTCTAATCTTATTCCATCTACTACATTATATCACTGCTTAAAGCTACTGCTAGTTCAGAGCTTTCTCTCTAACATCATTAAAAACGATAAGGATAGAAAAAGATAATTTTATACTAAGCTTATGTTAACACCTTTGCTTTGTCAAATCCCTTATAAAATGATTTGTAAAATCTCTAAAGAAATGGATACTTCCTTGTATGACGCCGGTGGTAAAGGAAACGTTATTTATTATTTATTTGTCAATGAAAATCTTGTATCTTTATATTTTGTACGGTATTTGCTTCAAATTGGTTTTGTTAGAGTGTCAGGAACTTTCAAATGTAAATATTTTGTACTTATTTTGATTTCAGCATTTTATGCACGTAGTCCAATAAAAAGGACATACTGTACTAAAAAAAATAAGGAAATCAAACTCCGTTTTGATAAAATAAACACTTATCTATAGTTTAATTTGATCAAATAAAATAAAAAGAAAAATTTCTAAATTTCAACATTTCAAAGTTCATGCACTAATGGGTTAAGTGATTTAACCTTTTGTTTGTTCAATCAGCCTGCTCGTTAAACCTAATTGACATTTCTCTAGACGTAACTCGATCAGGCATTCTCCCTTTTAACCGTCTGATATATTTCCAAATGGATGAAATGTCGAATAGTCGTTGAGTTAATTAGGACTGTAATTCGAACATGTATTTACTCTTCTTATATGTTTCTGTTAGTGTCCAAGTTAATGTGAGCTTACTGGAGGATTTAGTATTGGCTCGCAATTGTTATTGTATCATATTACGAATGAAAACTGCTTCATGCTGAAAAACAGTTTTCTTTTCATTTTCTTTTCTTACAATTAGAATTGATATTGACTGATAAAGTGGTAAAAATAAAACTTCGTAGGTAAAAAAGTAGGAAATTACTGATTTATTGAGAGATTCATAGCTGATAAATATAATTTTTAATATAGAGGCTTTTTTAATGATCTCATTATATATTAAAAATAAAACTGGGATCTCAGAGGATTTTATAAAATGAGTTGCAACATTGTGAGCAAATAATATTGCACAAAGGAAAAATTTAAATTAAAATAAAGTTTAATTATATTCGAAGGAAACAAGGCTCCATTAAATATTATATGAAACAGCTAATTTGCTTGACATGCTGTTACCAACAATATAAATAATAGTCGTATTGGTAAAGGCTGCAAGGAATTAGACTTGAGAAACAAACATAGAAACAATCACAAAATTACCGTTACTAATGTTAAATTACAGATAATAAGACTGGAAAATAAAAACTAGGTAGATAGAGGGATGCAGAGACAAAGACAAATTATCGAATAAACAAAGTAGCAGTGTCACTTTTACTGTTTACATTATTCATTATACACGGTGTCGATTTGAAAACTTCCCATCCTTAATATCGTCATTTCACTAAACAATATTGAAAATCGGAAAGACAAGTCAGTTTTATTTTCAAGGGGAGTGCTTTATTAATATTTGCAACCTATGTGGTTCAACACTCTGGGAGGGGTAGATGTTACCTTTAAAATCTTAAACGGAAAGAGGGGGGGGCAAATGGTACATCATTTTGAGTTTGAGGCTTCATTCTCATACCACTTATACCCTAATTTTTTATTTTTTGACTAGTAGTTTCAAAATTACAAACAGAATTTAGTTGATTTTCATTTTATTTTAACCCCCTCCCCCCCCCCCCCCCCCCCCCCAATTTTCCCCCCTTTTTTTTTTTTTTTTTTTTTTTTTTTTTTTTTTTTTTTTTTTTTTTTTTTTTTTTTTTTTTTTTTTTTTTTTTTTTTTTTTTTTTTTTTTTTTCCCTTCCCCCCCCCCCCCCCCCCCCCCCCCCCCCCCCCCCCCCCTCCCCCCCCCCCCCCCCCCCCCCCCCCCCCCCCTCTCCCCTTTTTTTTTTTCCTCCTCCCCCTTCCTCCTCTTTCCCCTTTCCCTCCCCCCCCCCCTCCCCCTCCCCCCCCCCCCCCCCCCCCCCCCCCCCCCCCCCCCCCCCCCCCCCCCCCCCCCCCCTTCCTTTTTTTTTTTTTTTTTTTTTTCTTTTTTTGTTGTTTTCCTTTGCCCTTTTTTCTCTTTCTCCTTCCCCTCCCCCCCCCCCCCCCCCCCCCCCCCTCCCTCTCTTTCCCCCCCTTCTTTTTCCTCTCTCCCCCCCTCTTTCCCTGCCTCTTTCTCCCCCCCCCCCCCCTCCCCCCCCCCCCCCCCCCCCCCCCCCCCCCCCCCCCCCCCCCCCCCCCCCCCCCCCCCCCCCCCCCCCCCCCCCCCCCCCTCTTTCCCTCCTCTTTTTTTCTTTTTTTTTCTTTCCCTTCTCTCCCCTCTCTCTCCTCTTTTTCTTCCTTTCCTTCCCTTTCCTTCTTTTTTCCCTTTTTTTTCTTTTCTTCTTTTTTTTCTTTCTTCCTTCCTTCCCCTCCCCCCCCCCCCCCCCCCCCCCCCCCCCCCCCCCCCCTCCCCCCCCCCCCCCCCTCCCCCTCCCCTTTTTCCTCCTCCCTTTTCCCCTTTTCCCCCCCTTTTCCCTTCCCTCCCCCCCCCCCCCCCCCTCCCCCCCTTCTCTTCTCTCCTCCCCCCCCCCTCCCCCCCCCCCCCCCCCCCCCCCCTCCCTTCCCTCCCCCCCCCCCCCCCCTCCCCCCCCCCCCCCCCCCCCTCCCCCCCTCCCCCCCTCCCCCCCCTCCTTTCCCCCCTCTCCCCCCCCCCCCTCCCCCCCTTCCTTTTTTCCTCTCTCTTTTCCTTTTCCCTTTTTTTTTCTCTTTTTTTTCTTTCTTTTCTTTTCCCCTTCCTCTCTCTTCCCTCTTTTTTCCCTTTTTTTTTTTTTTTTTTTTTTTTTTTTTTTTTTTTTTTTTTTTTTTCTTCCCTTTCCCCCCCCCCCCCCCCCCCCCCTCTTTTTCTCCCCCTTTCTCCCCCCTCTTTCTCCTTTCTTTTTTTTTTCCCCCTCCTTCCTCCCCCCTCTTTTCCTTCCTTTTCTCTCCCCCTCCCTTCCCCTCCCTTCTCTCTTCCCCTCCTCTTCTTCCTTCCCTTTTTCCTTTCTTTTTTCCTTTTTTTTTTCTCCTTTTTTTTTTTTTTTTTTTTTTTTTTTTTTTTTTTCTTTTTTTTCTTTTTTCTCTCTCCCCCCCTCCTCCCCCCCCCCCCCCTCCCCCCCTTTCCCCTTTTTTTTTTTTTTTTTTTTTTTTTTTTTTTCTTTTTCTTCCTTTTTCCTCTCTTCCCTCCTCCCCCTCCCCCCCCTTTTTTTTTTTTTTCTTTTTTTTTTCTTTCTTCTTTCTTCTCCCCCCCCTTTTCCCCTCCCCCCCCCTTTCCCCTTCCCCCTCCCCCTCCCCCCTCCCCTCCCCCCCCCCCCCCCCTCCTTCTTCTTCCTCCCCCCCCTCTCTCCTTTCCTCTCTTCTTCTTTTTGTTTCTTCTTTTTTTTTTTTTTTTTTTTCTTTTTTTTTTTTTTTTTTTTTTTTTTTTTTTTTTTTTTTTTTTTTTTTTTTTTTTTTTTTTTTTTTGTTTTGTTTTGTTTTTTTTTTTTTTTTTCTCCCCTTCTTCTTTTCCCTCCCCTCCCTTTCCTTCTCCCCCCCCCCTTCCCCTTTCCCCCCCCCCCCCCCCTTTCTCCCCTCCCCCCTTTTTCCTCCCCTCTCTCCCTTTTTCCCCCTCTCTTCCTTCGTCCCCCTTTTCTTCCCCCCTTCCCCCCCCCCCCCCCCCCCCCCCCCCCCCCCCCCCTCCTCCCCCTTCCTCCCCCCCCCCCCTCTCCCCCCTTCCTTTCCCTTTTTTTCTTTTTTTTTCTTCCTCCCCCCCCTCCCCCCCCCCCCCCCCCCCCCCCCCCCCCCCCTCCCCCCCCTCTCTCCCCCCCCTCTCTTCCTCCCCCCCCCCTTGCCCCCCGTCCCCCCCCCCCCCCCCCCCCCCCCCCCCCGTATCACAGTTAATGTAACCAGGCTCGTAAAATTCCGGCGCTAGTTTTCCGGAAGAAAAAAAAAAAACCCAATAACGCGTTGGACAAATCCCTAAAGTCTGGAACCCACGTTATGTTGTTTGTCTGTTTTGGGCCAAAATTTTATAGTTAGATATATTAAGGTGTGATTAAGTGATATTAGTTCCAACTCTTGAACAGAAGCAAGGGTCCCCCTTGAAAATAAAATTCATGTGTTTCCGATTTTCAATATTATGTAGTGGAAGGCCGATATTAAGGGTGGGAAGTTTTCAAATTGACACCGTGTATATCGATGTCTCGGTGCTAAACAATCGCTCACATTCCTCGGATTTACCTACATGCAACAAGTATTTTTTTCTTCACCATATATTATTCACATGCATACTTTCAGAAAGTTTAACAGTTTAAAAAACATATGTCTAATGTTAAAGCCGTCCCTATCATGAAATCCGTTTTTCCGATGTCTCTTGATGAGAGGAAAATATTATAAATTATATTTTAAAAATGAAAAATACCTCTTGCAATTTTAAGGCAGTTAATCTATTTTATGACTACAGCTAGTAAATGTAGTTACGTTACAGAACATGCCGTGGAGTAAAGATGAACTAAATCTGACAACTTTCGAACTTTCGGAATCGATAGTCCATCGGCGAAGTGAGCATAAACGTAGTTAGAAGGAAACCGTAAGCCATTCAAATAACGCCGATCCGCTATTAATGACCGGCTTCCTGGCTGCGACGAGGGTTCCGGAGAATTTAGGGATTTGTCCAACGCGTTATTGGGAGCGCCGGAATTTTACGTGCCTGGTTACATTAACCTATGTGGGTCTACAGCTAAAAGTTTCAACGCCATTGTAGCATATAACACTTTTTACACTGAGAGAAGGGTTTCATTATTACTAGACGTAGCATGAAGTATACAAATACTCGTATGTAATGGTGGCACTTCACTTGGCGTAGCGTATTTGTGTTTGAGTATCTTTGTATTTGTCCAAACATTTGATGTATTCGCAAATATTCCAAACATGCCATCCACACATACAGCAAAACACTCAAACATGCCAAATATGTTTGAATATTCAGAACCAGTGAATACAGTGACGGACGTGTTGACAGCGACAGCAGCTTATTGCCTGAATGCTTCTTATTACCAATACATGTTAAATCTACATAAGTACAAAGTTACTAAAAGACCATGACGAACACGGCGCTGATGGAACCAAGTGTGGACGGTTACCGCAAATATTCGCCTCATTTGACCTCTTTGATGCGTGATTGAAAACCGACATGTGGACGGAAACGCGTATTTGCTGTTAGCGCTATTCGCGTTATTTGTACAAATAAAGCAAATATAGCGAATAGCTTCTCTACACATCGCCGTTTTTGGGCAATTAAACCAATATACGAATACGCTACGCCAAGTGAAGTGCCGCCATAACTTATTCAGTTGCTTTCAGTAGGATGAAAATACTTGTGTGTAGTGTTTATAAAATGTGTGCCGTTTTCTTTATTCTCACTATTCTGCATTTTGACATTTTTTTGTCGCTCCACGATATACTTTTGGGTTTCTTTGTGTCTACTGTAATGTGCTTTATTCAAATATGAGCTCGTTTTTTACCTATTAGCCATATATTTTTAGAGAAGGAAAATATGAGAAATCCAAACCATAAGCAATGTAGTGAATTTTCGAAACAAAATAACTTTTTTTACAAATAATGCTTTATTTTGTATCGAAAAAAGTATAATACAATCAATAAATTCTTTTGTTGTTTTTTTTTTCGCTTGTATTCGCCGGGATCGGTTTCATGTTTGAGTTCCCAAGACTAGCCCGCTAACACGTCTGGGGTGTATTTTCCACTATACCGCTTTTCCATTTGAGCAATTTGCTGGTGAAATATTTCGCCGTGTTCGTCTGAAACTGTACCTAAATTGTCAGGGAAGAATTCCAAGTGGGAGTGAAGAAAATGTTGCAACATAACGCCTTGTAAGATTGGATAAGTTCTTCAACTAGATATTTCTAGTTCTCCGATTTCTTGTTACCTAGGAAGTTATTACATACATTTTTGAAGGCAGTCCATGCCTTATTTTCTTTTCTCGAAAGTGTAGTTTCAAAATATTTGTCTTTAAAAAGTTGTACTTGATGCCCAACGAACATTCCTTCTTTAAGCCTTGCCCCACTTATACGCGCGAATTTCCGTCTTAAATAAAGTAAAGCATTTTTCTCTTAATGACTCGACTTGATGAGTTAAAAACCTAAAAAAAAAACGTATGTTTTGCATTACACGATTATATTTACAATTTTATATAAAATCGGACTATTGAAGGAAAATTGTGTGTGGAAAATAAGTGATGTCAGTTCCCCTGAGCGTGCCTTAAGTAGGGCCGGTCCGAACAGGGACTATTCAACAAATACAGGGTTTGTCCGGAAAGTAATGTCAGTGATTTTTTTTCCCGAGACTGTACGCGCCAGCTCGCGCTTTACGTGCTTGGATTGTGGTGGGGGATCTGGCAACATGATCCAACAAGCGTCAGTTGGCTACCGGTCGTTGTAGCGGTCGCATCACTCGTTCTTTGAAAGTCGTTACAGTGACCCGGTGCAAGAAAAAATGTTCGCTTGAGCAACGGATGACGATCAAGTTTTGTGTGAAACTGGAGAAGAGTGCTGCGGAAACCATTACAATGTTGAAGAAGGGTTTCGGCGTCGATTGTCTTTCGGACAGGCAAATTTTCCGGTGGCACAAGGCTTTCGCAGAAGGTCGGGAAGATGTCAACGACGAGAACCGCGCTGGATGGCCATCAACCTACAGTTCCGACGACAATGTGAAACGTGTGCGTGACTTGTTGAACACTGACCGTCGTCTAAGTGTCCGTTTAATTTCCGAAACATTAGACATTACGAAAACCATTGTTCACGAAATTGTGTCGGGGTCTTTAGGAATGAGGAAGGTGTGCGCGAAGTTCGTGCCAGAAGTGGTAACGGACGATCAAAATGCGAGGCGCGTCGAAACCTGCCAAGAACTTTTGGACACCTGCGAAGACAACCCGGTTTCCTTGATGACGTCATTACCGTGGACGAAAGTTGGGTCTTTGAATACGATCCGGAGACGAAGTGGCAAAGTGCGGAATGGCACACGTCGAACTCCCCTCGCCCCAAGAAGGCCAGGATGTCCAGGTCAAAGATCAAGACAATGCTGATTGTCTTTTTTGATTGCCGGGGATTGATCCATCATGAGTTCGTTCCGCAGGGGACAACCGTAACCGGAAAGTTTTACGTCGAGGTGCTGAAGCGGCCGAAACGCAGGGTGAATCGCGTCCGCCCAGACATCTCAAAATCCTGGAAGCTTCACCACGACAATGCGCCTTCGCACACCTGCTTCCTCGTGGCCGATTACCTCGTCAAGGCAGGCATTGTTCCCCAGCCTCCCTACAGCCCCGATGTGGCCCCCCAGACTTTTTTCTGTTTCCGCGCCTCAAAGCCCCAATGAAAGGACAGCATTTTGGGTCGGTGAAAAACATTAAGAAGGCTTGCACCGACCCTTTAAAGGCGATTCCGAAAAAACGACTACCGTGCGGCTTTTGATGCGAGGAAGACCCGCTGGACCCGATGTGTGGACGCAGGAGGAATGTATTTTGAAAGTTATTAAAGATTTGTACACATAGAACCAATAAAAACCATTTTTCAAGGGTATCTGACATTACTTTCCGGACAAACCCTGTATAACGCTATTCTCCATGGCGACTTGCCAGTAGCGTGTCAAAAGAAGTAGCGGCATGAAAATATATGTTAGGAGTTTTGAGGAATTGGGGACGTGATTCAGGAGCAAATATGTATGTATGTGCTCGGTATTATCCAAATCCAAATCTGGTCAGTGTTATCTTACAGCACAGTTATTTTACAGCACAAAACAATTCTTCAACACAGTTCTTAAAATATCACCCGCTGACACGGGTATTGTAATAGAGGGATGAACAAATATTCCGGACCGGCTTGATTACAGGCGAACGAAAAGCGCCAGCAGATCTGGGTTTTTCGCTATCCGTGACAACTAAAATTACTCTATTTCCCTGGACCTTGTCTGTCAGTGACGTCATTAGTTGTTATATCGTGCCATCATCTGTAATTTTCTTAAATGGAACACCCTGTGTATTACTGCTTGTTTTGAATCCTTAACTCATTTAGAACATTGAAATAAAATTTACTAGTTGAAATTATCTTTTAAAATAGATCCTCCTCCGCCATTTTTAACTTACTACCCTTAAAAAAGTTGTATATGTATCTTAGTTCAATTAAACAGAAGTTTATTAATTTCAGTTTTATGGTTCAAAAAATTCCTGGGCTGGGGGAGGGTACTTTAGATGTGCATTGTATATTTTTCCACATTTACGGGCGTAAAATGTCTTTTATATAACATTATGTACATCTTTAAATAAGGAAAAAGAACGTTTCACTTCACGTCTCGTTGATAATGTTTTAACATTTCATCGGATGCACTATTAGTCCTCAACATTTTATATTTTTCGCACGATTTTTTACATGAGTTCCATTTTATGTAGGTTTAAAGACCTACAATACTCACTATCACTCTGACTGTATATTATCAATATGCTTTTTCGAATTAATGTCTATCTTCATCTCATTTTATATTGCACTGAATCCAGTGCAATTATTTGCAGTTATTTTATAAACGGAACACCTTACTTTATTCATGTCACATTCAGATAATTTTAGAAAGTCTGAATATTAGGAATTATGTATAAACCATTAGTAGTATACGTATAATATGTAGTATACACGGTGGAGACTTTTAACTGGAATATATTCGCTAGCGGGGTGGTGAATGATTTTTAAAAAATTCCCGAGACACGTCAACTTTTAAATGTATTTACCTACATTTTGCAAGTAATGTGAAAAATATAGCCCTTCAGGGGTGGCTGAAACCACCCTCGACATGATTTTTTTCAAATGCAACCCTATGGCTTGTGACCCCTCATTGTAAAGCTGGTGGAAAGAAAAATCCAACGCACTGATCAAATTTTAATTTTTAGTATGTTTGTAGGGTTGCATACAATTAAAACGTAATTTTATAGTTTAATTTATTTTTAACGCAACAATTTCGTACTCAAAATGTGTGTTGTTTAGTTTTGGAATGTAAACCTTACTTTTCATATGTCCCCACAAAAAATTCCAAGTAATTTTTTGCCACAACTGATATTTGTTATTTTTTGCTAGTGTTTTTAAACGGCGGCAAAGATTAATTTAGTTTGTATGCTGTATTCAGAGTTTGAAACGAAGTGTTATTTCAAATTGGTGAAAATGTCTTATTTAACTGAATCACTAAAAATCGAAATTTTGATGATGATTGGATATGGTGAGAGAGCTCGAACTCAATGCGAAGTTGTTCGCTTGTTTCGAGAAACGCATCCTGACTTGCCACCACTAAATCAAGGTACCATTAGTAAAATTGAGGCACAATATCGAGAGTGGATTGGGAGGCGAGGTAATATTGAGTGGCCAGCAAGATATCCAGATCTTACACCACTGGATTTCTTTTTTGTGGGGACATCTTAAAAGTAGGGTTTACATTCAGAAACCCAACAACATAGCAGATCTGCAGGAAAGGATAAGAGAGGAAATCGGAAAAATAACACCGCAAATGTTGCATAATGTAAGGGACGAAACCTACCACAGACTGGGATGCTGCCAACAAGTGAACGGTGCACATTTTGAACAATTGTTACGTTGAAAATAAATTTAATTTTTAAATTGTTTTAATTGTATGCAACCCTACAAACATACTAAAAATTAAAATTTGATCAGTGCGTTGGATTCCTCTTTCCACCAGCTTTACAATGAGGGGTCACAAGCCATAGGGTTGCATTTGAAAAAATCATGTCGAGGGTGGTTTCAGCCACCCCTGAAGGGCTATATTTTTCACATTACTTGCAAAATGTAGGTAAATACATTTAAAAGTTGACGTGTCTTGTGAATTTTTTGAAAAATCATTCACCACCCCGCTAGCGAATATATTCCAGTTAAAGTCTCCACCGTGTATGTATAAACCACAGTAGACATTACAGTATCGAGATTTTTTACAGTGAATAATACACCGGTAACAACCCTTGTTAAAGGCACGATTAAACAAGAATAAAAGGCGGCCGTTGTTAATGTCGCGTTATCACTGCAAAAAAAGCAGGAGTGCATTTCATCAGGCGTATGTAAACCTGAATTTACACGTGTCAAGTAGCTAAAGCAAGTTACTAAATCAAGTAGCTAAAATTTAAATCCGTGTGTTTAGTGAGCGTCTACATTTTATAGTGCCTATTCTTGGTTAGTTGTTGATTAGTGCTGATTTTAAACATGGCTGGAAAAGTTATGCGAGTAGCAATGCGGAATAATTGTGTAATGAATATATGTGGTGAATTATCAAAAATAATTGCAGCAGAAATGAACAGAAACAAAAACAAGCGTTGTTGGGTACGAAAATGGCTGAGTCGGAGAGAAATATATGGTGCTTCATATACCAGAATGTAGAAATTGCTTGTTTATATAGAAAGAGCTTGTTTATTTTTATAAATAGCAGCCCTTGTATCCCATAGGCGTTGCCTTTTACGATATTCTTTTACAAACTTTAATGCAATCTCTTCACTCCAACGAAACATTTTAAAATACGGCACAAATAATAATTTCCGCACTCTGTACTAATGAACCTGACTAACTGACCCGTCTACACTCGTTTAGTCGGCGTTTTAGTTGCTGGAATGCAGGGGTGGAGAGGCTACTTGCTCAAGTAAATAGAAATTGTTTCTATATAGTTGACCAAGAAGTTTACTAAATTAGGTACTTGCGCAAGTACTAAATCATGTTGTTTACACCATACAAGTAACTAAATTTAGTTACTTGATTTAGTAACTTGCTTTAGCTACTTGACACATGTAAATTCAGCTTAAAGGCCGGTACCTGACAGTGATTACCTATCACTTAATTCATTGTATGAATATAAGTGGTAAATACCACCACCACCATGTCTTTCCACTGAAACTGAAAGAACCGTGTTTCCGCCTATGTGAAGACTTTGCAACCTGTATTCTATGAAACATCTGAAATGTATGTAAAAAATTAATGTAACCTTAAATAAGCGTTTTAATATCATTATACGTAACAGTAAATAATTCGCTTAAATACACTTTCTAAATTCAAAATTTTATTACGCTACAGTTGCCAGCGCGCTTCTTCCACCTTATAATAGTATGTAAATATATCAGAAGCTTTTGACCCCATTATGACAACGAGGCGATTTGAAAATCCACGCGGAAAGTCGAGACTTGAAACTGAAAGGCTTTTCGTTCCACCTGCTTGTTTGTTTATTTAAATTTTTCTCATTCTATCTATGCCATTTTCTTTTATGCCGAGATTCAGAAAAACTAACCAATTTCATGGCCAACATTTTTTCCTTTTAGGAACGGAGCAAGTACCTAAAACCTCTATCAGGAGTGTAATATTATTTATATAGTATATCAGAATATTGAAAACATTGTTCTTAAAAAATGTTTTGCTTTCTAAATCCCTAAAATTACCTTTTTTATTATATCAAGTTCAATGCGCTTAGCCGTTTTAATGACCTCTATTTGCAAAATGAAATAATTATATCGTCAGTTTAAAGGTACAACTCATTAAGTAACACCGAAACAATTGCAAGAAAACTGCAATCGTCTAACAAGAGATGAAAAAAGTTGTGAAAAAAGATGAAAAAAGAGATGAAAAACACTGATGCTATTACCAGCGCGCTGCGAGCGTGTCGCAACAAGTTTGAACAGAACTGTGTCTGATGATACTTTCCCCACCTTGAGCTTGCTGGACGAGCCAGTGGGTCGCTCAGTTTGACTGTAGCAGTCGTTTGAATTAGTCTACGTACCAGTGACGCGTAGAAAAAATGTTAAGCGTTCGGATGGAGCAACGGGTTAATCTCAAATTTCTTGTTAAACTGGGGAAAACGTTTACAAAATAAATGTTAAAAGAAGTAATCCATTAGTAATGTTAATGTCCTTGATTTATGTTTTGGTAGATAATTATTGGGGTGGAGGACAGCACAAAGTAGACAAGTTTATATTTTTAAAATGCCGACGTTTCGACGTTTTATTGACGTCTTTTCTTTACTTAAATAGCCTTGAAAAAGACTTCAATAAAACGTCGAAACATCGGCATTTTAAAAATATAAACTTGTCTACTTTGCGCTGTCCGCCACTCCAATAATTATCTACCAAAAAGAAGTGTACGGGAATGAATGTTTATCTTTATCAACATGCGCAAAGTTTGCGCAAAAATGGTGCAAAAGCTCCTCACTCCCGAGCAAAAGGAATCAAGAATGAACATTTGCGCTGATATTCTAAACAACATTGACACTGATCCAGGCTTGTTAGATACGCTGACAATGTAAGGGACAAGATTCGAAAGTGTGGAAGTGGTTAAAGCAAAAGCGAGGGAGGTTCTGAACCAGCTGACAGAAGCGGACTTCCAGCACTGCTTTCAACAATGGAAAAGTCGTATGGAGCGGTGTAGAGATCGCCAAGGGGAGTACATTGAAGACGAAAAAGTTGCTACTATAATTGGTAACGAATAAAAAGTGTTATGAGAGCAGATCGGTTATTTAATAGCCACACCTCTACATCTTTGGAACTCCTTGAGTAACTTTTTTGTCTCTTGTTTTTAGAAAATTGCAGAAAGTTTTTTAATTATTGGCTAGATATGATTTAATGAGTTTTACCTTTAAACCGACGATATGTTCAATTATATCATTAAGGTATACATCTCTGATGTGTCTAGTTTAATATACATTTAGTATGTATGTATGATGCAATTGATTCAATTGCATTCCCAAAAAACAATGCAGTGAGGACATTTATTTAGATGAAATTTCATGTCATCAAAAAAACCTTCGAAATAATTTTTTAATTTTTTTAATAACTTTTTTTTTAAAGTAATTAAAAGCTTTTTTTTTAAGTTATTTCGTCATCTCAAGTTTTTCTTCAGATGACGAACATAACAAGAATATATTCTAGTTACGACGTCAAAAAACCAATATAAGATCACATTTGCGCAACAAGTTTTTTATATAATATATATATATATATTTATGCTATACAAAAGCAGTTCTACTGCGAAAATGGAAGCTCACTAGATTGTGGTAAATATATTGTTTTATTTGGCGGCTTGCATTTCGCATTGTTCGCTTTCCCAAGACTGCACTCCTGCAACTAACCGCAGTTTATGCATGCTGCTCCTTCAACTTGAATAATACGTGAAATTTACACAACTGAAAATACGTGATAAATATGACAATATTCATTCACCATGAACATGACAACATTCCACACCGCCTTACCTTCCACACAGTTTTTTTAGCTGGTATTATTTGCTATCCCTAAGTCAACATACATAGGTCAATCCGTATAATCGTGTTCCTTTTGTTTTTTGTGCGAACTACAATCATAGCATAGCAGCAAAAACGCCACTAAAAGTTTGACATAACGCTAATTCATACTTTGATTTTATTGTGCAGTTTAACGGAAAACGACAATATAACTAGCACACTTGAAAACAGTTCATAGGTACTTGAAATAATAATTTTGTGTTAAGATATATTAATTATTGTGTATTGGGACAGCGTGAGGCAGCGCAAAGTGAAGCACTTTACGGAGAGTGCCTTTGTCTTATGTGGCTGAAAATGATGCCTCATAAATTTGTCATGAATTCAAAGCGACATCTGTTTGAGTCAATGTGGAAGGAATAATTACGTCAAGTGCCATTTTTATTATGCTCCTGTTATTTTTGTTTAATTATGTATACATTACGTCGTTTCACTGCATCCAATTTAGAAGAAAAAAATTAAAAGGGTGATAATTTAAAAGGAGAGATTTTTATAACTTAAGAAATTATGTTCAGTTGATTGCATTTCAAACGTATCGCTTACGAATTTTCTTGATTCGCATATGTGCCCAAAAACGGTTAAATGAGCGTATGCAATATAAAAGTGGAAAAAAACAGTATTAAAAAACAGTGTTCGCTCTTAAATCAAAGAAATGATAAACCCAAGGCTTTCAACTTCAGAAATCTGGAAGTTTGTCCACAAAACTCTAGTTTACCATAATAAAAGCACTGAGTTCTCGACAGTCCGCAAACCTATGCTTCTAAATCTAAAAAAAAAAAAACATAAGTTCATTTGGAAACGCTTATAAACGATATAAAAAAGCAATATTTCTATACATTAAGTGATATTTTTATATTAATTTCCTGTATAGGGCAGTTGGGTCCTTGTAGATTGGTCCCAGTAGTGCCATGTATTTCAATAACTCAAATAATGCTTTTTGTATCGCATGAACCTGAATCAAATTTCCACATTGTCGTAATCCTCAACCTTCTTCATATAATACGCAAAGTATAACAAGTAAGAAATTAAAGCTTTCTTCATAAGTACACAATTTATAAAGTAACATCTCTACAGGGTGTTTCCTAAGTAATCTGAAAAATTGAAAGAGATACTCTTCAAGTGATTTAATGAAGAACGTTAAAGAAACAGAGAAACAAAGTTGCGATTTGTAAATTTAGATAGTATTGTGACTTGTCGCGATTATGGCTTTGTTATGAACAACATGTGTAATTTTTAGGTTAGTTTAAATTTGTTTACGAATTGTGTCGCTGTGCGGCGTCTCTCCCTACGAAAAGGAGAGTTGCCGCACTTGAAATAGGGAGAGATGCCTCGTCGCTTATTTTAATTTTTGAATAAGTATTCGGTATATAACAGCACCGTAAAGATTAAAAACTTGACTCAGGCCGTTCTTAGGTATATCAACAGTAGCTACTACTTCAAAAATGCCACGCAAGTACAAGAGATCTGTAACTGCTCCATCGAGAGTACCGTGGTCGGAAGAACAGCTTCGTAAAGCTATTGAAAAAGTTTCCACTAATAAAATTAGTGCCAGAGAGGCCCATAGACGCTACGGTGTACCCCCAGAACGCTGAACCGAAGGTTACAGACCAGGAATTTTGAAAAGGGATCACTTGGACCTCAAGGTTAGTACATTTTTGATTGGCTGCAATTTTGTAATTAAAAAATAATTTATTTTTAGGTGTTCTGGGAAAAGATAATGAGAAAAGGCTTGTGGCACATATCCAGCGTTTATCAGCAGCTGGGTTTGCACCGGACAGGCAAACAGTCCGTACACTTGCTTACAAGTTTGCAGAAAAATTGCATATACAGCATACATTCTCAGCTGAAAAAGAAATGGCAGGTTTTGCTTGGATGCAGTCGTTTTTGGAAAGACATCCAGAACTCTCCGTTAGGCAAGCAGAAGGTTTGTCCCTATCCAGAGCACGTGGAATGAATCGAGATGATGTCAGACAATTTTTTAATCTGTGGAATCAAGTTGTAACAGAATACAACTTATTAGAAAAACCGTCTCATATATTTAATATGGACGAGACTGGAGTACAGCTTATAAATAAACCAGGAAAAGTTATCACGACTAAAGGAACGAAGGATGTCCATGTTCTTACATCGAAGGAAAGAGGTGAAAATGTGAGCGTTGTTGCCTGTTGCAGTGCTGATGGGCGTTTTATTCCTCCCGTGTTGATTTTCAAAGGAGTCAACAAAAAAGCCGAATTTTCCGATGGTTTGCGATCCACAATTGCGCTTCTTGATTAAAATAAGTTTTGAATGGACGAAAGAAGCTTCTGTCCAAGGCTTGAAGAGCTTGCGTAGTGACTCGGTAAGCAAGAATGATTATGTCATTATCGTCTGCTCTGAAGCGCAATATCCGTGCTATGGGCCGTATGTCCATCCAAAACAAGAAGATATTTTCCGTTTGGTTTGTTGGGGATGAAATGTTCTTTTAACCAGAGGAGGAACAAGTCAGAATTAATAAATGAGGATTTCTTATTCATATAAACCTTAGAACCGGCTGGCGGTTCTAAGTTTCATCCCCAACAAACCAAACGGAAAATATCTTCTTGTTTTGGATGGACATACGGCCCATAGCACGGATATTGACATGCTTCAGGTAGCAGACGATAATGACATAATCATTCTTTGCTTACCGAGTCACTGCACGCAAGCTCTTCAAGCCTTGGACAGAAGCTTCTTTCGTCCATTCTAAACTTATTTTAATCAAGAAGCGCAATTGTGAATGAAAAACCATAGCAATAGAAATTTGACTAGGTACCAAGCAGGTGACGTTATCGGAAAAGCTTGGATTAGAGCAGCCTGCATAGCAAATGCCATAAATGGATTTAAAGCTTGTGGAATTTATCCTCTTGATCCAAACGCAATTCCGGACCACTTTTTAGCATTGCAGATGCTGTAGATTTCGGAAGAATTTCTGAATGTACCGAAAGTGATAATGAAGAACCCCTAGCACCGCCATCACCGCGGCACACATCAGTCACACCTAACTTCATGCCAATTGAAGAATCTCAGCCTTCAGTGTCAGGAACAAACAAAAATTCGGCTCCATCAGAAACAAAAGAGTTCACCCCAATCAAGTTATTGCACGAAGTATCACCGATTACAGTTGCGCCGATTCCATTGTTCAAGCGTAGAAAACAAGGTGCGTCAGTAATAACTTCGCCATTGAACATCGAAAACCTAAAGGTCCGAATCATTAACAAAACAACGAAAAAATGTCGCAACACAGAAACATTGACATGTGAATCCAGAGGGTCCCTAAAGAAGCAAGTGGGTAAGAGATCAAAAGTGAAGAAAGCAAGAGAGAAGTGGAGCAGCAGTGATGAAGAGCCTCTTTCAAAGCAAGGAAGAAATGACGACAACAGCGATTGTGAGTGCGTGGAATGTTTTGAACTGTACTTTAAAACAACTAAAACCGTTGGCTGGCTTCAGTGTCTGGAATGTAAAGAATGGTTGCATGAAACGTGCACCATGTATGGGGAAAAGTGTAATAGATGTTCCAGAACGGCCATGATGAAAATGAAGCGAACTGCCACAATTTCATAAGTGCGGCATCTCCCCTCTTCTCCCGCGGCGTCTCACCCCTCTATGGAGGAGAGATGCCTCATTGCATATAAAGAAATTTTGTATTTTTTAGACTTGTTTCCCAAAGAATGTCAACTTTATTTTGAGTTATACTTGTACACTTATATTCATCGTTTAAGACGCTAGCTTGACGAATTCAGAAATAAATAATTTTAAAAGTTACAGAATTTTTTATAAAAGCGCGGCGACTCTCCTGGAGTTACCCTATTGGTGTGACAGAAGTATATCTGACAAAACAAACTCGGTCAACAGGCTATTGCGATTTTGTAAAAATTTTACACGATTGTTGGCCTTGTTTGTACGATTATTAGTAAAGTTACCTGTTCTACCTAAACCACATCGTAAATCAAAACATGTCAAGTGACGTTTTTTGTTAACTACTGAACGGAAATTGAAAACGGAGATAAAATAATTGGATGAAAATGCCAGAAGGACAGTGGCGTACGTACTTTTTTTCAAACAAAATATATTATAATGACCACCCATACGCACGCCCCTGTTAGTGTTGGAAAAAAAATGACATGATGCCTCATATCACAGTGTGGAAGTGACACACATTTAAAAAAAAATAGATTCTACTCTGGAAATGTAAAAACAAACTAAAAAAAATACTTTAACGTTCTGTATCTCAAAAACTAAGCCATTTAGGAAAAAATGTTTCTAAAAGGAATGGATTTTCTTCATGAATTCACTTGAGGAAGTATCTTCTTCATTCAGACGTATATGCCTAAGCACGTTAAGTCCGTCCCTGTCAGTATCGTTGTGAAATCCATTTTTCCGAAGACAATAAGAAATTAATTTAGTTTAAAAAAACACTTGCATCCACACAGCAAAATAATTATACTTTTTGAAAGGTACAGTTAAGTACTATTTTTTTTTCAGATTCTACAATATTATTTGAAAAGTATACACATAAAATTTCAGCTAAAAATATTCAAACAAAAAAAATGCAATTTTTTTTTGTAAATTTTCAAAAAAAAAATCAAAAAACTCATTTCATTCAAAAAATTTCGATTGTTTTCAAAAACAAAATTTTTGCGGATTTTTTTTTTAGCAATTTTAAATATAACAAATGCATTTTTTACACATACCATCTTATTTATTAATGTTTCAAGTATCTCAATTTTTTTAAGCTGATCGCACGAGTGGTTTTAAAATGACAGACGATCGAAATTTGTATAGGGTCAGATTGACCCATGCATGAAAAAAAAAATGTGTTGTCGGAGGGTTAATAATATTAACGAATATACCAAATGGTTTCAAATTATTGATTTTGAAGGTACAAAGCACGAATCATTCCCGCTCGTAAATGCAGCACTTGTCGGGCGGCAGCCAAGTGCGCGTTTTCCACCGAGCTACGTGCGGATCGAGATTCGCGGCTTGCTCGATGAATTGGCATTGTCGGGAGTAATTGGGCCGGTATCTGAATTGTGCAATTTGGCGGCAGTCACGTGCGCCCCCGACGAGGAACGCCGCCAGCCTCGGAGGGTTATTACGTATTCCGGGATACGCTTCCGGAGGGTTCACGACCACCCTCCTCGTTGCCCTCTTTACTCCAGGGCCACGTGTTACCGGTGCACTTACTTTGCGCGCCGGTGACTCGCCGCGAAAGTTGCGGAGGACAAGTTTTTCGAAGTTTTAAGGGGGATTTGCGACTTACTTTCGGCCGTGGCTCTCGACGAGAGTTTGCGTTAGGTCATTAATCAGGGAAAAAGCCTTCATTACTGTCAGTGCATTTTATGAGACACTTTATGGAATATTCGGAATATCTATCTCATTCTATAATGTACAATTTGGTTTACATCTTTAAAAACTTACTCTTAATTATCATAATGATCTTTTATTGCTATCAGATATAGATGACTATGATACAATTATTAAACAATTATTTATTTAGTCTTTGGAATATCATTATGATAATTAAGAGTAAGTTTTTAAAGATGTAAACCAAATTGTACATTATAGAATGAGAAAAATATTCCGAACCCGAAATAGAACTAGATTTTTAATATTAAATTTAGACTTTATTTTTTTTGACAAAATATTACGTAAGAATGGGTCTTGGAGTCCTCCCCCCCCCCAAATAAGGGCATGTAGAGATATTTCTAACGCCCCTTTCGAGACTCTTACGTAATTAATTGAATGGCCCCTAAGCATTGTCTTGATACTGTAGATTGTGAAATATTAAGAAATAAAAGTGAATAGAAGAAACTAAAAAAAAAAAGATAGCAATTAGAGGTGAAAACAAATATTTTTTTGTAGTGATATAATTGTGTGAAAGCGTAATTATAACTAGGGTTCCGAACGTGTGTTGTAACACAAGGCCGGACTCGTAATCGGTCATGTTATTGACGGAAGATGACAAATGAGAGATCAAAAAGACATGAGTAAAAATGTGTTAATGTATGTACATACCTATTGCTTGTGTCATTCAGAAACACCGACTGTCCTCATTGTTTGAGCGTACGTTGCCACGACCAGTAGTCTTTCTGCATTTATTATCGTTAAACGTGAGCGATTTGGCCTATATATATGGTTCTAGAGGGAAAATTATCGTTCTACATCTACTGAAGTTGAAGTGCAAATTCAAAATAGTTCACATGGACAGAGGACGACACAACATTATTTCACGAATTTCGCACAGTTGTTTGTATTACTAACAGTTTTTTGTTGTCACTAAGATCAGTAAATTATAATTTTTTTACATCTACAGAGGACAATATACGTGTTACTACTATTTCTATACTTTTAGGCGTTATTTGCAAAACCCGTTTATTAGCTATCAATATCGGAGGCATTAACGACCTTATTATAGCAAAATCTGTTGTTTCGTCCTCTGTCAGCTACATAAATTTATTCCGTACGTATTCTTTGATATTTCCCCCATGACACGTTGATATGTCTTCTGTAAATATGTTTTACGCAATGTATGGCTACTAGGTAAAGGATAATCGGATACATATTTGGCAAAAAAACGTCTAAAGTAAATATTGTCGACCACGTTCAACGCAAGGCTACATGTGCAAAACATTATGCACAAATCAAACCAAAATTTCTCTTTTATAACCGTAGCAGGTATATATTTTTTATGATATTCGAATCTAAATGTCTTTTACACTCTCAGCGATAAAGTTGCTAAAACACCGAGAAAATAAAAGAAATGGAATTCCAAGAAGTGAATACCTATATGAGGACGACGAATTGTAAGAGTGTGACAACAGATGCGGAAAAAGTAAGAGAAAACAATATTACTTAGTAAGTCACTATTTATTCACTGCTGCATGCATGCTCAAGTTCGACCCTGGCATGTATCATTTGGTTCTAGCCCTAGTAACGACTGTGCCATTATTGCAGAAATCTACACAAAATGAGGTTATATGTAAATACAGTATACGAATTCACTAGTGACTAACTCGCGACAAAAAATTGTTTTCAATGCGGCGGTCGACCCGTTTACATTGCCGGCAGATAGAACACTATCGGAATCACTCGCCGTCTTACGGTGAAAGTGTATTACGGAGTCCCGGGTTCCCGCGAAGACTTCGTTCGGGATAACATTCTATGCACGGACAATGGCGTGGGCATATAGGGGCAAGAAATATATGCTTAAAAAATACGGTTTATACTTCAATTACTATAATTGTATAGTTTAATTGTATAGTGCCGGCTCTACGTGACAGCACACCTTCTCGGACCTTAATTACAACAAAATGCGCAATATCCCAACAAGGGGGCTAACTATTTATTAGGTATAATCATCAATTATTGGAGGGAATCGTTTTTTGGTGTGTTTGTAACACGACAAATAATGTTTATTTATTAATCGTGGCAGGTGGATTTTGATTAAAATAGTGATGAAATAAATAAAGTAAAATCCTTATTATGCTGATTATCTGCCATTATGAGTCATTCAAAAAAAACGTCATCAAATCTGGCTATGGATGAGAAATAAATAATGACTGTCACATAATGTGCCAGCCTTGACAATTAAATAAGTTATAAACCTAAGATTAAGAACAGAATTTTTTTTATATTCAGCCAACTTTGATGGTGTTTTTTTTTAATGGCTCGTTATAATCACATTAGTAACTAGTTTCAAAACTTTCCCTTAACAAAATAAAAATTAACTAACAACTTAAAAATAATTCCTTAACAACTTAAAAATAACAGCGAGAAGTCAGTTAGAAGGATCCTCAAAGAAAATGAAATATATCCTTATAAGACTGAATTGCTTCAGGAACTCTCAGATGATCCAAGAGATACGTACGGAATTCTGTTAAGAAATAATAAATTGCATTGACACACACACATACAACCTGACTGTAAGCCATATTTTATATTCTGATTAGGCAGCGTTTCTCCTTAATGGCTTTGTTAACAAACATAACTGAAGGTATTGGTCCAATGACAATACCCATTGGATACGCAACGCCCGTAACAATTAAATGTTTGGGCAAGCTTAATTGGAAACGATATGATAAGGCCTTTCTTTCTCAACGAATGCCTAATCTCTACTAAGACTACGCAATAGAACTGTATCCACTTTAATCAACATTTTTCTCAATCAAGACTAAAGACCAAGTATTAAGAAACAACGTCAGGTTTCAACAAGATGGGGTACCACTACATCTTAGTATATGCGGCAAAAAATATCTTGGTGCAAGGATAATTGGATAGACGCATGGAAAGGATGCATGGAGAGATAGCAAGGACACATGGAAAGGCCCTCTGGTCGCCAAACCTGAACCCTCTAGATTGGTATCCGTTGGGTCATTTAAAAATGTGTTGTTTATGCCGGAGACTTTAACAGATCTTCAAAACTTTTCCAGAACGTGCTTTCGGAGTTCACAGATACACTTGGATACTGTTATTTGCCTTAAGGAAAGGGTTAATTGGAAGGTACCAAAAGTCAGATGAAACCACCATATGACTTAAGACATCATTTGTGACAATAAGTGTATATCAAGATTTATCGTTTTCGGCAGAGTTTTACTGGTTTTTTAAGTTTGATAGAAATTAGATAATAACAAATAAGGTATATTTTTAGGTTGGATAAATTTATTTTGAAAAAAGTAAAATAATTTCTCACAAGGTATATCTTATAGATGTTTTTTTTTTTTTTACGAAATTGTTTAACGTATTAATAGTATTTTTAACTAGAACGTCAGACATCAAACTCAGTATCTTCAATATATCATTGCGAATTGTTTTCTTCATTAGAAAAGTTTTGGAGTATCATTTCCCCCATCATTTCTTTTGCAAATGTAGTTTCTTTTGAATGTACTGTAGTTTTTTCATTAGCTTTTTTTAAATCCTTGGCTGATATAAATAAAAATTATAATATCTTTGCAAAAGTTTTGGAGTATCATTTCCCCCATCATTTCTTTTGCAAATGTAGTTTCTTTGAATGTACTGTAGTTTTTTCATTAGCTTTTTTAAATCCTTGGCTGATATAAATAAAAATTATAATATCTTTTGCAATAACCTTGAAATACTAAAAGTTATTTCGATAAAAATACTCAGCCTCAGCAAAATGAAGAAAACAGGGAACATACTTCCATATGCAAGTCTTGCATCAATTTATGCGTTCCTTTTCACCAAATTTATTAACCACGAAACCTTGATGTTTTCTTTAATTTATGTTAAGTTAAATGGGGGCCATTTTTAATCAAGGACGAACAACGAGGTATAAAATAATATTGACTCATTACAAAAGGAGTATTTTAATTTTTAATGGTATAACACATGAATAGAAATCAACGGACGTTTCAATAAACAATGAAAACAACCACCAGGTGGCGTAACGCTTATATTGGATTCCCTATTACTTTTCGTTCGTCTGTAATTAAGCCGGTCTTGAATATTTACTCATTGCTGTATATGCATTGCTAAAAACCTAATTTCTTCTTTTTCGATAGTGAACTACATGATATATTGATACTCAGACATTATTCTGAAAAATAATCACAGATAAGCAGGTGGTCCAAATATTGTAAGGGATTTCCACATTCAACTAGGCTAGAAATCAAGTCATATTAATTCTCAGATTTGATATTCCCAGCAACGTTTTAGTCACACATAGAATACCAAAATTGAACTTCCCCTAATTCAATAAGCGCGTACACGATGTGTATTAATAGGTGAGACACGTATTAATGTAATAATGGGCGTCGCGAATGGAGGCGCTACGAACGCGTCACGAGGTGCGAAGTCGGCTTATTTAATTTACAATCGTAATAAATCGAGTGCCTGACATGAATTACTCCGGTACGCCATTCATTCCTTTGCAATAAATTTAGCGCGGGTAATATAATTGACAGATCGGTCTTCCGAAACGTAAAAGTGCGAATGGCAACAAGGCGCACGTGTCATAGTTCTTCGTCGGAGTAAAGGAGCGACAGTATAAAATCGATGGCAAAGTCTTTTAAAAAGTCCCAGTGGGTTTGTTTTTATGTCACCAGTGGCGGCCGGTGAAATTTGACATGTTCGTATTTTCGTAAGGAGGCATGGGACCCACACCATAATTTAGGGGTGGTTACTAGAAATAAGTAGAATTGCAAAAAATTTTCAGGGAAAACTTGCGATTTTTTCTTCCAAAAATGGCTGCATCCTCTGAAGATCTTAGAAACGGCTTGCAAAATGTTTGCGAAATATTTTTTTTCAGAATCACAGAGTAAATAAAAAGTCTTTTTAAATTTGTGATTTTATATTTTGAAATCTGTAAAAGTTATGGTAATTTGAATTTTTTATTTCATCCCAACATTTCGTCTATTAGATTTTACAATAGTTTAGTAGTAACTTTACGCAAAATAAGCATTTTGCAAAAATCACAAGTATAAAAAAAATCTAATATATAAAAGGTCCCATGCCTCCTTACGGAAATACGAGCATGTCAAATTTCACCGGCCGCCACTGTATGTCACAATGGACTGAATACAATCCAGCAGCAGGATTCTAATATCCGAAGTCGATAGTATCGAGTCGATACGTTCGGATCGAAGGTATATTCGAAATCGCAAAGAAATCGATTCTAATTTGTTTTCGACAAGGTCTAAGAGTAACATTCGTAGTTTTCGTAGTATCGAGTGCGATTAGGTCCGAGAAATTCTGATATACCTATATAACGACAAAATCACCGTTTGAATTTGAAATCACTGATTATTTTTAAATCTTCATATATCCGGTTTTTCTAAGTTCTAATAAGTTGTCTGTAATATACCATATATTGGTAGAAAGCACAAAGGCTGCACTATGGTATTTAGGACCACGCCCACCAGGAAGCGTGGTACCTCGATGGAAAGCCCTTGGATTAGAGGAACATATTGATGGGGGTCGGGGGGCGAGGAAACCTGCCCTTGAAAAGTTATGGGCAATAATGTGTTACGCCCTTTGCCATTGACTTTATATGGAAGAAGGGCTTAACTTATTTATCTACCTAAACTAACCTAACCTAACCTAACCTAACCTAACCTAACCCAAATAACAAATAAATATTATTTTATTCTAATGATGTATTCAGTATACAGTATACAAGTATTCAGGTTTAAATTGAGATTTTATACATTTGATGTGTTCGAGTAAAATTGACATTTCAATTTGAAAGAATCGCGTCACCAAACGTACTAGGGATGGGCGATGCCGATCCGATATATCGAAGTATCGATACTTCGTTTGTAATACATCGAGTTTTTGGCATCGATAATTCTCTCGAGCGATATTCTAAAATATCGATATTTTCGTTGCGATACCGAATAAGTATTGGAAAATTTTTACCCGGTAAAAAAACTCATGTTCGCCCTGTGTTGTTAGTTGCCAAAACAATCGTACAAGAGTGAATTTTTATTGTTTGTTGCGGGATTTTTTACAAAAACTTCGAGGAACATCAAGTAAGTATTTAACCTAACTTAACTCTCTGTCTGCTTTAATATTGGCAAGAGTCTGTTTATACATCGATACTTCGTTTGTAATACATCGAGTTTTTGGCATCGATAATTCTCTCGAGCGATATTCTAAAATATCGATATTTTCGTTGCGATACCGAATAAGTATTGGAAAATTTTTACCCGGTAAAAAAACTCATGTTCGCCCTGTGTTGTTAGTTGCCAAAACAATCGTACAAGAGTGAATTTTTATTGTTTGTTGCGGGATTTTTTACAAAAACTTCGAGGAACATCAAGTAAGTATTTAACCTAACTTAACTCTCTGTCTGCTTTAATATTGGCAAGAGTACATACAGCACAGGCCATCTCTTTACCTAACTATCTGTACACTTTTCTGCTAATGTTCAAAATTTTTTAGCAACGATCTCTGAAGAAATTTGGAATTTACACTCAAAATGAGTGAAATACATTTGCAAAAAAAACTGTTATTATAACTTTATTTATGTATGTTAGTTTTTAAAAAACTGTTATAGAAAAACTTGTTTATAAAAAAATTGTTCCTTTTTTAGCAAAATGAGAAAACGCTTATTATTAGGGACAATATTTGTGATGCACGGAAAAAAGATATGTAAACATTAATAATAAATAAATAAATCACACCACAGAAATGAACATTCTCCCTCTAAGAGTCATTGCGACTGTGCAGAGGGAGAATACACATGGAAAAGACGTAGGACACACAACCAAACCCTGTGACAGGTGCCAATTGCCACAGGCGGGATTCGAACCCGCGCGGATAATAGTTCTCGGAGTAATCGCCACCTTCTCACCTGGCGCTTTACCCACTGAGCTATCGCCGCGGTAATAAATAGTAATAGTGAAATGACGATGGAGGGAGTTTTCATTCAATTCACCATTAACACAGTAAAAATTGAATGAAAACAATCCTTTTCCAGTCAGTTTACCATTCTTTCTATAGTGTTTACTTTTCCTTTTATAAAGCGTACAATTAATCGAAATGCTTTTTTAAATTTATGTTATTGATCAAAACCAAAGAAATGGGTATTTTTATTTTTGTTGATCTCGCTTGATGTTGAGAGAAATTTGAAGTTTTAATTTATTTCAGAACTAGCGACCCGCCCCGGCTTCGCCCGGTTTACGACATCACATTAGAAACCTCTAAAATTATCAGTGTTTCTCTATGATATTATGCATGTATTATACATATAAACCTTCCTCTTGAATCACTCTATCTATTAAAAAAAACCGCATCAAAATCCGTTGCGTAGTTTTAAAGATCTAAGCATACATAGGTAGGGACAGACAGCTCGACGCGACTTTGTTTTATACTATGTTATGATGTTTATTCCAGAGCAATTCTTTTATCCTTTTTAATAAATATTAAAAAAAATAAATATAAATCGTTCGTTAAACTGGATTATTTTCCTGCTCATCAAATTATTTTTTTAAATTTATATTCACATTAAAATATTCTAAATGTTCAAATATTGGAAAATTATTTTTTTGATTACCAATATATCGATTAATTTTGATAGATGTATCGATACCCGGGTATAGAAAAATTCAAAATACTTGCAATACCGAGTATCTTGCAATACCGAGAAATATTTTGCTTTCGATTCCCATCACTAAAACGTATGTAATTACAATCGGTTTTAGTTAGAAATGCTCGATTCGCATCGAATCGAGTAATTAGAATCCCACCCCAGGTCCCGCCTTTCCGCGGAACAGTCTTGCCAGATTACTTGTAACTATCAATAATACGCCTTTGACCCACCGCACACGACAGACAGTCGGTCAGCGACTATTTTGTTGGAAGACACCGCAGACCGACCGACAGTAGGTGAGAAATCGGAGATAACTCGCACACGTACAGATAGGCGGTGGCGCGTTTAGATAGACCATGGACAGGACGATGTATGTGCAAAGATTAATGTACGTTGCAATATACTAAAACGTAGAAAAAGAATAGTATTTTTTACGATGTTTTATTTACCCCCTTACTAGTCAAAGTTTATTGAAATGAAAGTTTCATATACTATTTGATGATCTTGTATCCAACACCAGATTGTGACTATGCGATATGCTACTAACAACGCATTGTATTTCTCCCAGCGCCGACTAAATTGTAGTTCGTGTGCGTTACCTCATAAGAGTGCATTTGTTCCATTTGTTACCGACTCGTCATAGAAAATCGAATCGGTGACAAAAATGGAACAGGTTCCAATTTTTTATTCGGGCCGTCATTTTAGTCGTCTGCGGTGTCTCATTTAAACGTATACGTTGCATTCAGACAAAATTGTAGGTGACCGATAGTCGGTCGACCCACTACTTGACCATCTGCGGTGGGCCTTTAACCTTAGTAAATGTTAAATTTTTGTTTTCAAACTATTTTGCTGATCATGGTGTTTAATAGAAAAGTCTAAGGACACACACGTCAGTATAGTGATAGGATATGAAAATATGAAAATAAGAGGTACGTTTGTTTGTTTGCAATTTAGTGATTATTTAAAAACACTAATTTAATTGTCAAGTTGTGCTGCGACAGATTAGACCCCTCTCGGCACCTCGGAGCTCCTATGTTAGATTTTATTAATCTTTATTAAGATAGGTAGAGATAGAAAGAAGAGTAGTGTCCAAGAATGTGGAACACTCCTATATCTGCGTACTCTATGGAAATAATTTTATTTGAGATTAACCAGTTAATAAGTTGAGAGATCGTCAAGTATTTATGTAAGTAAACTATTTTCTTTGGGTACAGATAACTTCTGAGTACTTTAAGTACTAGTTTGAAAAGCACTAGTGTGTCCACCACATACAGAAAAGTCTGGAACTATATGTATTTTCACTGCTGTAAAACGAGGAAAACTTGTTGTGTTGAAGAAGTTAAATTTTCAAAATAAGTTAAATACAATTTGAAATATAACTAGTTGGCGAAACACAATAAAAATGAGAAAAGCTATATAATCTACAAAGTTTTACTAGCTTTTCTTCCTTAAATGTTCTGTCTCACTTCACTTTGAGATTTGAAAAGGGCCTGGTGGCCTTCCCAGTATCTCTCCAGATCTCACGAATGGTTAGCCTTCCATCTCATATTTTGGTCCCGTCTATCTAAGAAAGACGTTCAGTTCAATTTCCCTTCACTCTGTAACATACATAATAGCCTAAACAGTACTGTATACACCTTTCTTGTTCATGACCAGCTTTGATAATGTTTTTTTTTGAATGGCTTTGTACTTTTCTGTTCGGTATTGAAGTCAACCTTTCAATAATAATTGTGTAACAGTAGATATTTTACAACACGCTGATAATTAATTCTACTTACAGACCAGTGTTGGGCGGAAACTAACTACATGAGTAGCTATCTACAGTGACAGCTACTCGATTATAAGTAACGTAGCTACAACTTTCAACCTTACTCCTTGTAGTAATTAGGTCGAAATAGTGACTGGGACTGCAAACTACATATTGAGTAGTTGCAAACAACAACTACAACTACTAACTGTAGCTGCTTGCTGCAACTACTTTAATGGAAGCTACAGTAGCTGTAGTTTGAAGTTATAAGCAAGCAGCTACAGCACTCATTACTTACTCGAATCACCGAAAAATGGGGAAACCATAAGTATTAACAAACAAACTATGTTCTGTTAAGAGAGTTATCGAATTAGTGATTATTAGTGAATTACTTATGTAGTTTAAAATGTTTTGCAACATTATAAAATATAATTATGAACTTTCAAAATTTTGTTCGCGCAGGTATCAGAAATATGATGTACCTCTAAATCTGAAGAATATTTATTCATTAATCGCTATAAAATCATCCATGATATCTATTTCACCATCATATTAATATATATGGATAGATATAGGTAGGTATAATGATTTGACTACTTCGTGAAAGGTAGTCTTGCAATTGCTTTGCGCGTCGATTACAAACCATATCCGAACTATACTACTCGTAGGTTCGTGTGTCACATCATCTTCACATTGTGAGGACGTCTTAAGTGGGTATCGAATGTTAAAAGCTTTTCCAGAAACATTTCTTTAACCAATAAAAATAACGAAAGATTGCTTCAAATTTGTCACAAAATTAAAAATGCGTGATTAAATTCTAAAATTAAAAAAAATTAATTTTTTAAAAAAAATGAATCAATGGGTTCAAAATTTTGAGGTTGCGGGGAACTGTCGTAGAACCTATTCACACTGAAATTAAAATAGCTGTAGTGCTCTGCTTATAGCTACAGCTACAGCTACTAGCTGTACAACTACTTTTTCACAACTACTAGTTGTAGCTGTTATTTCAAGCTACCGCTACTGTAGCTTCCGCAGAAGTAGCTGCGGCGAACAACTTTAATCTACTTAGTGTAGCTGTAGTTGCAACTACATCCCAACTACAGTAGCTGTAGTTTTATAGCTGTAGTTGAAGCTACATTTTGCCCCACACTGTTACAGACCTGTATAAAACAACAAATGTATAAAAATTTAACGTCTCATTTCAATTTTAAAGCAGGCTCCCGCTCTGTATATACTGGAAGGCTCCTACGCAGCAACCTCGCGGAAAAATAAATATGACAAATTACGTTTTTCCCTTTGAATAATCCCCGGCAAAACAAAACACCGCATTAGGGAGTCTACGTCGATAAAAAATCGCTAATCTTCATTCGTCATTCGATAAAGCCCGGGCAAGAAACAAAGCCCCCTGTCCGATTGGTTCGCGACCCAGAACCCTAATAAATGACGGCTAATGAAAACCTCAGGAACTGAATACGTTTAGCATCGATTCGGCCGGCAAACAAATGAGCAAAGTCTGTTCCAGATTTATTTTCGATGTGTTAAGTAATAATTTAGTCGAGTGCGGATTTCCGCGCCGAGTACAGGGGCGGACCCAGGTTCATCATAACGGATTTCGTTAAAAATTTAAGCGGTGTTACCATTGGACAGACGTATATGTATGTGTTTACTTGTTCGCTGGTATTGGAAAAGCAAGAGATATGTGGTCTTACCTTACCTACCTTACTTCAAACTTTCAAAAAAAAAACGACAAAATGTTTTCAAAAAAAGAGCAAAAAAACGTGGAATGCTTTATGGAGAAAATAACCACAAGCAGATAAAAAAGATTATACCGGGTTTTCTAACTAAGACGGTTTGTTCTATAACCGACCGTGTTATTGTAAATTTTAAAAAAAAATGTGTTAAACAAAATTTGCCCAAAATTATGCGATGCGTATAAGTAAAATATTTCTAATTTTACAGGATGTTCTATTTTACATGACTGCTATACAACTTTTTTATTTTAAATGGAACTTCCTGGATTATTGCACATTTTTGGATGTCCTACTAAATTTTGTGACGATTTTGTTGACAAAACATTGTACCTACCTAAATCTGTGGGGAATTTGGCGACCTCATTCTGTATTAAGTTTTGGTTTATTGTCTTTTAGGTTCGGGAACTAACAACTATTTGATTTTTGCCATCGTTTCAGAGATTTATTTCTGTAAGCAACTGTCAATTTTACTTACATCAATGTTGTTATTAAAGTCGTATAAGGTGATAAATTACGAATATAGGCAGTTCAATCTACATACATATGTAACAAATGTAACAGAATAAAAACAGAAGAACTATTTGTAGAACAACACACTTTAAAAATTATTATAGTAATTAATAAAGTTGGCACATACGAGTAGCGTCACAAAGGCATACGCATCCATGACTAATGTATTGCCATTAGAAAGACCATTAGTTACTTTTGAGTAACTAATGGCCTTACATACGTTTGCCATATTTTACTATCAAATTATATCACTGCAACATATTGCATATAACGAAGGTAATACAACAGCACCACCTGACAAAGGAGTATTGCAATCAAACAATCAAGTTAAATTGAGGTAACCCCCATTCACATGCTGCAGGAGTTGCCTATGTATCGGGTCACCATAAGCCAACCTTAGTAATAACGGTTTTGAGAGAATCTAATCCGCCGTACACATCATATAATTTGTGTTAGGGAGTGGGAGGCAATTTGAACTACTCAAACCCACTAAGAATACTGCCTCCCACTCACAACACAAATGTGATATGCGTACGACAGGTGGGATTATCTTAAAGGTTTTATTACTAATACTATAGTTATATTTAAAATATGTTGTTCTGTGGATAGTTCTTTATTTTTGTTATGTTACATTTGTTACACGTGTATATATCGAGACATAAAAAAAAACGTCAAGTTGGCTGAGTAAAACATTTAAATAGCAAAAAATTTAAGGAAACATTTAAATAGCATCGAAACCACAAAACTAAGAGAATTGTGGGTGGGACAGTTCGTGTCGTCATGAATAAAAAAAAAATGTTAAACAAAGTTATTTTATACCTGACAGCAGTGGCGGTGCGTGATATTTCAGTTAGCCATATCTTGAAAACGACGCATGGGACCCACTTTACTTTTTAGGTGATGACTATACACCTCTTACAGAAAGGATTTATAGTGAAAAAACCGTCAGCAAAGTTTGCGAAAAAAAATTTCAAAACACTGGAGCACTCCCTGTGTTCTCAGTAACGCTCTGTGGGATATTTGCAGTATATTTTTTTTTCATAATCTAGAAACAAATATAAGGAGACGTTTTTCGATTTGTTGCAAAATATTTTTTTTTTCAAAAAGTTATGGCCATTTTAATTTTAATTTTATAGGAACATTTTGTTTCCCAAAATTAAAATGGCCATAACTTTTTTGAAACAAAAATATTTTGTAACAAATCGAAAAAATATCTCCTTATATTTGTTTCTAGATTATGAAAAAAAAATATACTGCAAATATTCCACAGAGCGTTACTGAGAACCCAGGGAGTGCTCCAGTGTTTTTGAATTTTTTTTTCGCAAACTTTGCTGACGGTTTTTTTACTATAAATCCTTTCTGTAAGAGGTGTATAGTCATCACCTAAAAAAGTGAAGTGGGTCCCATGCGTCGTTTTCAAGATATGGCTAACTGAAATATCACGCACCGCCACTGCCTGACAGTATTTCAAGAGTAACAAACTTTTTTTTCTTCAGAATTAATTATTCGTGGTGAAACGAGCTGTGCAGGTCGCAACTCTGTAACTTTTATGGTTTACATGCTATTTAGAAATATCTAGAGCACTGCCACCATGATTTTTTTTTAAACAGTTGAGTATCTCCAATACGATGGGTTGTAGGTACCCATTGTAGAACCCATATATGTATATGGGCACGATGCGATGGATGTAATAAAGACGACTCACAATTTACTAGTGTATCAAAAATAACAACAAAATAACAAAGTTGTATAATGGTCATGAGAAATTGACCACCCTGCATTACTATTTAGTTAGAGCTTGGCAGAAACGAGGCGTGCCACAGAGGCGTACTTCGTAAGTGAATAGCATTTCGAAGGTTGCCATAGTTTATTATGAAATTTTTTTTTGGTCGGGGTTGGGTGGGGGGTATCACATACATTATCACTCTGTTCAACATATTATATATAGCGGAGGTTGTACAATAGCACTAGCTATCCGGGACTACTGCAATACATACGAATTGAGGCGACCCCCATCCCATGCTACGCAAATTGTCTATGTGTTGCATCGCCGTATGCCAACTCTAATGAAATATTTTACTTACCCTACGCCGTCTTATATTTGGAAACTTTTATTTAAAATTTCTTTTCTTTTTACAATAACAGAGTTATGGAAGAACCCGGTATATCAGAAAACATAGCATTTTTGTATAAACATACCTACGGGTATTATAGATACAATGGACTCAAAAAAAAAACGTATTTATTGGATAACAAGAACTCTGAAGAAGTTTTGTTTCGCCAATGAAACTCCATAATTCCTTTTCCAAACAATTTAACAGTTTAACGAATAACGAGTGCAAAACATTACTCGCGTTTTGCGGGGTTGTTTGTGTGTTTTGGAAAACAATTTCGGGCGGTTATTTTCCTAGGGCTATAAGCATTTTCTGTTTACCATTCGAATTTTCCAGTTGTTTTATAATTTCCTACGCAACTTCGATCGATGTTTGTATTGAAATTCGTTCTCCTTCCATCTATTCCCCATATTCGAAACGGCGTTGTGTAAACCTACATACCATTTGGCTCGTACAAATTATATCAATACAGGGTGTATCATAAATATGTCTATATGACAGATTTGTTATAACTTCAATCAATACAGTTTGCTAACAACCACCACCGATATTTGATAATGTATTAGAAGGAAAGCTAGACGAGACATTTCGTTAAATCTGGTGACTTAAAACACTCTTGAAAATATACAGGAGGCGTTTCATGGCCATCTGAACTAACATACCTAGAGATAAAATTTGTACGGACAACCTTATTTATATCAATGATTTATCAATGGAATATTTTACATTATTTTGACAGCGAAATTGAGGAATTGAAAAGGATGTTAAATTATTGAATATGGACTACTTTTGGAAACAAAACTTTTTATTAAAAGCTCAAATTAATATTGGCATTTATACCAAATATGATATACACCAAATTTCATTAAAATATCTTTGGAATTAACAAAATGACAGCCCGAAAGTACCAAGATCCAAGATACCATTGACACCCGGTGTATTAAAGAAAATCCTATTTAATATAAGATATTAATTTGACAGTTTGGTGTATATCATATTTGGTATACCCAAATGCCAATTGATGGTCTACACGGCATATATCTGCAACTTCCGGTTTCATCGGAAATACATGCAACTTTTGATTTTTTAATAGGACACCCTATATAGTTTTACATATTTGGAATCTGCAGGTTATGTTTAGTGAAAACGATTGTTTTTTTGCCTTCTTCATCGATTTTCTTTTTTTTTAATATATTGAAATTGTTTAAAAGAACAATTAAAAAAAGCCTAAACATGATTGATTGAGGTTTAAAAATATGCTGTGTTAATAGTCTTGTCACCGTCCAGTATCGATTAAAGGTCGCAAAAACAGTTTTTTTTTTTATAATTACTTGAACAACTCAAATGGACATATGCCACTTTCATAACTTCATAAAATAAAACTTTTCGATATGAATCCAACGACGTATTAAATGTTGAATTTCGATAATAAATTATCGTAAATAATTACAAACTCCTAATAATTAATTCATTAATTATGCACGCATTCCGGTAAAACCGGAAGTTGCACAAATATGCTGTGTAGACCATTAATTGTCATTTATACCAAATATGACAAACACCAAATTTAATTAAAATGTCTATAAAACCAAAAAGTAACAGCCCGAAAGTGATTCCGTTGACACTCGGTAGTTTGAGTAACTATTGTAAATAGTATTATTTTATACATTGAGCTCTGGGACTCAATTCTCAATTTTGTCGTTATTGTCAGATGTACGAGATGGTATAATAGAATTAAAGCAATATTTTTAAAACTATAGCTAGGAATTTGAAATTAGCGTGCTCCTTTCATTTTACACTTCTACAAAATAAAACTTAAACACACAAACAAATTTTGTATGTGTTAATAAATTAAGAAATTAGAGACTGTTACATATCTCGTGTATCACCCTTTTGTTGCACATGCATATGCTGGAAAATACGAGGTTATTAACGGAGGACACTATTTCGTTATTTTTGTTACATTTTTTTGTTTCATAACAATGTTTTTTTTTTTAATTTTCTGGATTTTTCTGATGAAGCAATCCTACTTCTATACCGATAGACAGCAACTAATTGTCACCTAATATGATATATTGGTATATTCTGAAAATTTTACATCTTTTGTTCTGTTGGAACGTTGTTCTGATTGGGGTTGGAAATTCAAAACCATTATGAAGACGAACCGAAAACAAATCAAATGTAGTTATGAAGTGTTTTTCATATTTTTAACATCTATCAAAAAAAACACTCTTTCAAACATTTGAAAGATTCTTTAAAAAATAATTTACAAGAAAAACAAATTATAAATTACAATAAAATTGTATGTCATCTACAAAAAATATTAGGTATTTGTTATGAAACGATACAAACCATCTATCTCCCCTTCAGAGATTTGCGGCGTCACACCATTATACTCATGGCCGAATCCTGTCGTCCTTTATTTCCCCGAAAGGAGCATCGATATAATTACCGCTAAAAGGAAGCCGTCTTCCTTAGCGGAATCCTTATTAACATATTCCTGTAAAAAGTTCCCCTTCATTTGCGAGAGCCAAAGGTTGATTGTGCACGCGAAAACGAGATAAATATCCCTCCGTTTAGGTGATACCAGCAAGCTAGCTACCAGAGACGTACCCATGAAGGGAATAATGGAGTAGGAATACTACCTCCCCTTTTCCTAAATAGATTCGTATGCTTTACTTTGACTTTTTATACTTATGTGATAATATGGTAGACAAATACCACACAGTAGATTAGATTAGAATGAGCTGGAGATGATTCTATTAGCCACCGCGACCTCTTAAGGTCTATTGTAGCACTCCCAATTGTTTTTTAGAACACCTCATGCAACTTGGCCTTTTTTATCAGACCATCCACAGTATAGCTATTAGCTTTTGGCTTTTTTTTCCCAGAACATGAAACCTGTCTTCACAATGACATATGTGACATGTGAACCAAGGTTTCGTCTTCTTCCAGGCAGAATCTGCATGTTGCCTTCTCTGCCAAAGCTACTATAACTAGACTCATATGACTACTAAGTCGGCAATGTCATGTTAGTAGACTTACTAGAGACCTGACAACCTTTCGATTTTAACTCAATAGGTCTTCTCTGAATTTAGTGACATGTGAACCAAGGTTTTGTCTTCTTCTAGGCAGAATCTGCATGTTGCCTTCTCTGCCAAAGCTACTATAACTAGACTCATATGACTACTTAGTCGGCAATGTCATGTTAGTAGACTTACTAGAGACCTGACAACCTTTCGATTTTAACTCAATAGGTCTTCTCTGAATTTAGTTGAGCGTTCTGTTATGAACTGTTTCGTCAGTCATTGTCCTGGAAGTGGGGGAATTGGCGTTTTCATGCATGATTTTGCCACGCCACAGAAAGGTTCTGGTTTCTGGTCTTACTAGAGCATCTGAAGCGCCTTCAATGGCTAGTTTATCAGCCTTTTCGTTCCTTTGTGTCCTTTATATCACAGTCCCGAAGCTAAAGTTGGATTTTTAGTTCTTTTGGCTTCTTAGTTGTTCTAACGCAATCCCATACTAATTTCGATGTAATTCTGCATGGAGCTAATTGCTTTCGGTGCTGCTTGGCTATCGAAAAAGATGGCAATTGACTGGCTCTCAGTTCCCTATCATATTATTTTCAAAGGCGGTATTCTTAAATCGCACATACACACATAAGTTACTTTTTTTTGTTTACAAACTTTAAAATTAAAACTGGACAGATACAGTTTTGCGAAATGTTTCTTAGTGGAACACTGACCAAATTAACATATTTTGGGACTCTCGAATCAGACTGACCTAATCTGACGAATTGTGAAAATATTCTACGTATTTTCCTTAGTTTTTTTTCAGATTTCTTCCTTCAGTATTGAAGTGTTCGTATTATTACGATATAAATAGGCCACAATATCCTAGAGACAACAACAAACAAAATAGCAAAATGTGACAGGATGACTACAATATATCTCGGTGAATGGGAAACAATTTTGGGGCGCTTTTTTTTGGCGGAAAAATTTTTTTTTTTTTTTTTTTATTTTTTCTACAATACTGGCCCTCGTTTCCGAGTTATAGTAGTACACAGTACAATTTTAAAACTGGTACTCAACGGCTTATACAGTGTGTTCACAAAAGTTGGAATTACATGAGAAAAATGGTTATATTTTTTATAATCTAATTTTGAATGGGTAAGTGTATGTTTAAAGTGTATTATTTTAGGATACGATATCATATATCACATGGCTTGATATATAATGCGAATAAATGTTAGTTTTGAATAAATGCGAGTTTTTGACCTTGTAGGTATCGGAGATGGCTATTAAGAGAAAATGGTTCTTTAGTGGTCCCACAGTTCCTACCTGTTTGTAGAATTTGTGAATAGACCTGTGTAAAGTTGCAAGAAAACTATTTTTCTTTACTGTTTTCGATATTTTTATCAGAAATTTGATTTTACCGTAGTCTCATTTGTGTAAAATAATGTATTTAAATACATTCCACATTTATATTATTAAAATCTCTATTAATAATAATTTTCCTATTTTATTTTATTACGCACTGTATTAAACTGTTGTCATCAAAATTAGTATAACAACACCGAATAATTTTTCTTATAATAGTTACTCTAGAAAAAAAAATCAGGTCCGCCACTGCTATCTAATAAAGGATGCGGCAGTATTCCAGATTTAAAGTTATAACTTCGTAAAGGTTGATTCAGTAAGGAACAAAGTAAACAGTTTTTTAATCCCATTAGTTACTGTCTTTCCGTTCTAGAAGGGACCATTAGGAAGGTCGGAGGATGATGAGGTCATATTTTTCGATAATTGGCGGTATCGTCATTTTCGTCTAGAAAATTGGGTCGTGGAAATTGCAAAGATGTGCGAAGAACCGTTACTATCTACAATCTTACAATTCTTTTTAGATTGAGGTACCACGACTTTTGGTTAGTGTAAACATAATTTTTAAATCAATTTTATCAGAAAACGGTACGTCATACGATGATCATTCAAGAAAAAATGCGTATAAAAAAGTTATGATTAAACTTACAACAACAATAACATTTTAAAATAGTTTTCAGGTCATTTATTTTTAATTATGGCAAATAGATACCACATAAAATGTTATTGAGTTATTTATAATGTTTTTGAACATATTCTGATGAATATCTTTTTCTTATGTTACCTTCAAAGGAACAACTTCAAAACCCATGTTTATAGGAAATAATATCTTTTTTATTTCCCTATAGCCCAGGTTTTTTCGGAGGTTTAAGGCATTCTCAGAAGAAAGAGAGTCGATTGAAGATGAACCACGCAGCGGAAAGCCTTCATCTTCAAGAACCGATGAAAATGTCGATAGAATGACAAGAATGATCGGGGAAGAGTTAAATTGGAATCACAGACAGATTTTGATTACCGAAATGGGGATGAGAAAAGTCTGCGCAAAAATGGTTCCAAAAAACCTTATGCAGGAACAAAAGGACGTCGGGACAGAAAACTGTCTTGACTTTTTTGGAATCGATTGAAAATGATCCCCATTTTATGGAACATGTCATTACTGGTGATGAGGCTTGGGTGTTTGAGTACGACCCGGAAACCAAGCGCCAAAGCATGGATTGGTACACTTCAAGCTCTCCAAGACCCCAAAAAGCAAGAATGAGCAAGTCGAACAACAAATACATGCTGATTAACTTTTTTGATAGCCATGGAAAGAGTTTGTACCTTCAGGACAAACAGTAAATCAACACTTTAGAGAGAGGTTCTTGAAAAACTTCGAAAAAGAGTCATGCAAGTGACCAAACATCAAGAACAACTGAAGATTGCATCACGACAATGCGCCTTGTCACACAGCCATTTCAGTAAACGAGTTTTTTGTCAGTAAAAACATTCCTGTGGCTCCTCAGT
Source organism: Aromia moschata (assembly GCA_029963805.1). Classification (NCBI taxonomy): domain Eukaryota; kingdom Metazoa; phylum Arthropoda; class Insecta; order Coleoptera; family Cerambycidae; genus Aromia; species Aromia moschata. The sequence continues at coordinate 193,498 of JAPWTK010000462.1, forward strand.
CTCTTTATTCGCCTGACTTGAGTCCTGGTGTCTTTTCTCTTTACCCGAGATTGAAAAAATCACCTCAAAGAACATCATTTTGGGACCATAGAAAACATTCAAATGGCTGTAACCGACCAGCTATTCCAGTATATGAGTTCCAGCACTGCTATGATTAATAGAAGGGCCATTTTCAGCGCTGTGTGGCTTACAAGGGTTATTTTGAAAGAGACGAGGAAAGTAACCAAATATGGAATACTATTTTGTTTTTTGAATATAAAACAAAAACTTAATAAAAATGAAAAAGTTTAATAGTAATCCTAATCAGTCAAATATTTTTACGTAAGTAATTAACATCCTTGTGTTAACTATATTAATTAACAATATTAAATCGAACATAAAAACAAAATAACAAATGGGGGTCTAAGTATGGAATATAAGCCTAAGGCACAATTTTAATAACAAAAATAAACTGAAACTACTCTGATATCAAATAATCATGGTAAAAAATATGAAGTAACTCTATTTAGTAACAAAAATAAACTTAAACTTCTATGAGATCAAATAATTATGGTCAAAAATATGAAGTACCATAAGTCAATTTAGTTGCAAAAATCACAGATCCATGTTTCAAACTCTGGACCAGCGCAATCAATATATGCCCAGAGTGCACACATTATCACTTAATCCAAGTTTCTCCTCTAGTATCCTCGGAAAATAGTCTTTGGCAGAACATACATTCTGCATCAACAGAGTCAGGAGATTCTTGGCCCACTCATTAGGATCACTATCTATATCAAACTGGATAGCATCCTCTTCCTCAGACTCTTCATCTCCAGAATCAGTCTTTTAGCTTTTTCTTTCTTCCAGTTTTCTTCTTATTCTTCGTCCTGGTCAATTTATTTTCTTTTTCTTGTTTCTTATTATCATCTATCAAATCATTTTTATCATTAAATTTTTGGTTGATTATGAAGACGACATTCTAGAAATAAATATAACATATTATTATTAAAAGAAATTGCTGCAAGTAGGAATCACCTGACGCATTAGGACCCAAAATGGAATATTCCATATTTAGACACTAACGACTGTCCATATTTGGATTTTCATACCGGTTCAATCTTGTATTAATATTTTTACAAGCTGCTGTATTTTAATTACAAGAGGTCCCAATATATTAAAACAAACATAATACCGACATGCTTTACCATATACCACACATATATATATATATATATACATACATATCACCGAAAAATACTGATTTTTACATATCTTTTAAAGTTTCCAAAAGGCGACAAAACAATACACTCCTGCCACAAGCAGAGCGTTTGCCTGACTGACGCGGTAGTGTGAGTATGACAATAAAGTGAGTAAATGACACAGAATATGGTCATGTATTGCGTTTCGACCTTTTATTTTCTGAGAAATCGTGGTATTCCATATTAAGACACCATTCCATATTTGGTTACTTTCCTCTGCTGAACTATAATTCTATTCGAATAAAAAAAAAATCAGTCTCATTATTTAATTTACATACCTCGTATATAAGCAGGTAGTTTGTCCTATGTACCTGCAGGTAGGTGAAACTCTGTCTCCTTATTCAGTTTCCCCTGAGCATATTCATTCTTGAACTGATGCATTTTCAACTCCACTTTTTTCCGTCTCATTATTAGTTTTCTTTTTATAATCGTGTTCTCAGTTGTTTCAGCAGTAGAGTTTTTAGAACAGCAAGAAGATTTACATTTATGCATCCAGAGCTTATCGTTACCGCGTTGTACACCTTAAATTGTAAACTTTAATACCTTTTTCACCTTCAGGCCGTTCCTTTTTATCGTGCTCATTTCCTGTTCATCTCTGTTTTCCTTCCTTAGAACGCCCTTTGAACTGCACACAACAAACCAAAGAAACACATTAGACGGAACTGTTATTACCGAACAAGGCGGCTGAAAAGTAACGTTTATCTCTACAATTCTCTAATTGACCATTCCGCCAAGAAGTTATCGGAATACGTCTCGAAAACGCTTTCGTGAACAGCGCTGGAATTGGAACGTTTTTAGTAGCTTAAGTTATTTTCTGCGGGTTAGCATACGTGTACGTTTCCGTTTATATAAATACTTGTTGGCCAAAAGTATCTAGACACTCTGTAAAAGTGAGCGATGGCGGAAAGAGTCCAAATTATAGATTTAAGCAAAGAAAATAGACAAAACTTAGGTTTTTTACCCAACTTTTACTATGTACCTTGTAAACCTCAGTGGGAAGAATTGGTGTTTACCCTGATTCACCATAAAATATAGTTATTACTAGCGAGGATGAGGTGTTTAATTAAAGTTTAATTTTTTTATTAATAGCTATATCTCTGTTAGTGGGTGGGAGTAACGATAGTAAAAATTAGAAGCAACCAAAAAAATCGACCAAGGGCTCATTTTAAAGCTTGGAGCGTCTACTTTCCAACGTCGAGTGCGCCTTTGAAAAATCCAATAGGGCGGCTCTAATATGGCGACCGGAAGCCGGAGAAAAATCGAGTGTCCAGCAAAAAAGCTTGTAAAACTAAAAATTCGCAACCGATCGGGTCGTTTTTCGGTTAAAATTGTAGCTGATGGCTGCCCCTAAACAGCTGGTGTGGTAGGTTGACAAACTCCAACATGGTGGATCCAATATGGCGGTCAAAAACGGTGGTGGATCCCAATATGGTGGCCAAATTTTTGAAAATCAACCGATTTGCACCGGTATACGGGGTATTGAGAATCACTTATTACGAATTCGAGGTCAGATTTGCCAAACTCAAGATGGCAGATCCAAAATGGCGGAATAAATTTTCGAAAATCAACCGATTTGTACCAAATTTAATATGCGGGGGATTTTGGGGTAACCGATTACGAATCCGAAGTTCGATTTTCAAAATCCAAGATGGCGAACCCAATATAGTGGATTGTGCTATTGAGTTTCCGCCATACTGGGTCCACCATTTTGAATTTTAGATTCGTAATCAGCGACACAAAGAACCCCCAAAGAAGAAAGTGTTATGTTTGTATTTATTTGAGAACGTAGCACTTTTATTGGGTAGTAATTAACAATGTTACCTTTGATTGTCTTGATGGCCCCGCATGGGGTACATAGATCAAGACAACACAACACAACATAGATTAAGATATAGAGTTTATTGTAGTTAGTGTGTCCGTGTACTGTATTATTTAATCTAGTTTATACACTAATGTAGGTAGTTCAGGAGTTTAGATTATTAATATAAGTACGTAACTCACGAACGTCTGTACGCGGGAACGCGTGCCGGCAATTCTGGACGATGACTCCCACGTCTTTTTACGCACGCGCCGAAGTAAGTCAAATGTTCATTTACATATAATACATAGTATTTCCATCGAAATTAGTAATTATGTGAAACTAATTATTTTAAATATTTTTATATACATGACACCCCGTATACCAAATTTGGTGCAAATTGGTTGATTTTTAAAAATACGTCCTCCTTATTGAATCAGCCATCTTGAATTAGGCAAATATGACCTCAGATTCTGATCAGCGACCCGAAAAACCGTCATATACTTACCAAATTTGGTGTAAATCGGTTGATTTTCAAAAAAAAAAAAACGTCCGCCATTGCTTTGCAGTGAACTTATGTATGTGATAAGTAAAATAAGAATTAATTACTAAGCATCTAGTCTTAGGTCAATCCCTTAGACATGTAGCGTAAAGACACGGAGCTTATTGATACGTAGGTCATAGGTAGATAGTATATATCTTGTTGAGAAAAACGTCGAACTCTTTGGATACCCCAAAACAAGCATCACGTCATGTACATAAGACACTGTTTGGAAATTTATAGAACATGTTTGATATCCTCCTGATTACAACTCTGGTCTTTAATCCATCACTGCAAAGTGTAAGTTGCATATATGTATTTGTATTGCATTATTTGATACAGAATATTACATAAATTATTTCTTACAGAGGTTAAAAACATGTTATTTGTTGTTATTATGCTTAAAAACGATTATAATATAACAGTGCCGCCCGTTTTTTTCAATTTTAAAAAACACAACAAGAAACTTCGTGTATCAAAACAGATAGGTACTTATACTTCAATAACAGAATAATTTGCGTATAAACGTTGTCTTGCAATAAGTCAGCTCGTTGTCGATATCTCCATCCACTGATTTTTTCTTGTTTCCGATTTCATTCAAGAGACATAGCTAACAACGTCTACAAATATTTTCAGCGACGTGTGTCTACAGGATCCTATATTTATTAAGTAAATATTTAATTATGTCACATTTTATATTCCAGTGCCTACCTGGTACCGCATTTATGATTATTATTTTTTTTAGACATACTCATTACATTTTTTCTATATTTTTGTTTTCGTATTAAATTATCATTTTCATTTGAGAAATGACTCATTCTGTCTGGCTCAAAAAATTAGCTCTTAAAGAAAATGAAAGGAAACTAGAAAGGAATTGTTTAATGCCGACTTTTACTGGAATCCAAATTTAGGACTGCGTGCGGACTGTTCCTAGTAAAGAATCAAGTCGCCTGAAGTTGAAGCTAACTTCGATTAGAACACACACTTTTCTCGAATTCTCCGATTTGCCGATATCTCTCATAGAACTTGTATTGCCAAGCAGTGTTGCCAAGTAGATACGAGATTGTTCATACTAAATGAAAAATAAGTTTCTAAAAAAAAAAAAACGATATTTTGGGTAGACCCAACATTCTTATATGTATTTCTTATACAAGGATTTATATTTAGCGAATCGGTTCCGTTCAGGCACGTTGCGTGTCATACACATACCGTCTGTCATTGTTGAGAAGAATGTTTGTCTGCCACGATACACGCCTATTATTTTTTTTACGAGAGTTCACTGTGTTCTTGCAATATATCTATGTATATGTCTGAAAGCGAGTGATATAAATAGTACTGATAATATAAACATCTCCCGTCTTTGTCGGAACGTTAACGCTACGTTCCGTGCCGTGTCTGATCGGATAATATAAATCCACCTTAAATGCGCGCGTAGTGAGAACGGGCGACGTAAAAAATCATTTAAATAATGCCAAAGAATATTTACCGGTATGACGCCGATCAGATGCCTGGAAGAATAGTGAGAACAGCCTTTATGTAGTATTAAAAACGTGGATCAGACAATATTAGAGATCATGAAAGTGTACGGGGTGATTGATGGATAATTAAACAACCCCGCCTCTATTTCCGCTAATATTTGCGATAAAGGTAAGCACAAAAAAATAAAGTTATCGTACGTTTTTTTTATATCTTACTTCCACATCCACGTAGTGGAGTGAAACGTTGAGATTTTAAGTTAAGCATAAACAAAATTCTGCTTGTCTGTATTACCATTTTTTGTGTATACGATGACTCGAGATCGCGTTAAGATATCAACTTAAAATTTGTTGAAACACTTCTTTACCATAACAAGGTAAAGAGTATTTTATGATTTGTATTTAAGAGTTAGTTAAGACTTTAATTTGTCAAAAGCGATCATTAGTACTCCAGAATTTTACAAACATAGCTTGTTTACCATTAATTTTGCTCCGTCCGCGAGATTCCATTGTAACAGCAAAGATCAGCTGACCACAATAACCCGTAAACCTTCATAAATTGGCTACTACTCAACAGATAGCTATATCTGTTTGTCCATTACAATGGACTGTGGTGCATTAGTTGTCACATTTAAGAAACCTAAACCTGTGGGTCCATTTCAATGGACGTTAAGCCTCAGGAGGATATATCATACATTTATTTCTGATATCCCTTACCAACCATACTGGAACATACGAGTATTTAGGAATATTCAGGTTATTAACTAATTAGCTGATTAGCTAATGCCAATACTGTGGTATGGTTGTTTATATTGTTAGGTATATAACTCTGTAACCGTTTACGAATTTTCACTAAATTTAGGATACATTTTGGAGTAGGTATTCTCTTTCATCAACCTGGCAATACAGTAGCGAACGTGCAACACCGCACACAGCTGTAAGGGCGGATTAGGAAGAGCACGAAGTAAGAATTAACCTTTAAACCCAAAATACCGTATCGGCGGTGGGGTAAAAACTAATGGTCCTAAACGCTTGTATTTTTTATCCCGTTTTCTTGTAAAGCTACGCCGAATTGGGTATAGATTACGGTCGAAAACCCGGGAGATTTTATAAGGGCGACTCTCCTGTTGTCTCCGGAGAGGGCTGGCAATAAAGGCACTCGTTTAGATGGAAATATTTCCAAAGAGAACAGCCACTTGGGGGTAAAAATGCGGGACATAAATGTTATCAATTTGACATTCATTTTGTGGTACAGTTTTTTGAATAGCTCGTAGCCGATATACGAGGTGTGTAAATTAATGAAATGAAACTGTTTTTTTTTTATTAGAATATAATTATAATTCAATATTGTCAAAATAACTTCCTTGTGAAGCCGCACAGCGCTGGAGACGGTTCTTCTATTCCTCATAGCAGTGCTGGAACTCATATACTGGAATAACATTCAGCTGGTCGGTTATAGCCGTTTGAATATTTTCTATGGTCACAAAATGACGTCCCTTGAGGTGATTTTTCAATCTCGGGAAGAAAAAAGTCACAAGGACTCAAGTCCGGCGAAAGTGTTGATTTACTGTTTGACTTGGAGGCACAAAGTCTTTGTTAACAATTCCCTGGCTATCAAAGAAGCCATCATGCATTGAGGCCATCATGCATCATGCGTCAGCATGCATTTGATCTTCGACTTGGAGAGCTTGAAGTGTGCCATTCCATGCTTTGGTGCTTGGTTTCCGGGTCGTACTCAAACACCTAAGTCTCATCACCAGTAATGGCACGTTCCATAAAATGGGGATCATTTTATGGAACGTGTCATTTGGAATCAAGCGATTCCAAAAAGTCAATACACCTTTCTCTCCTGATGTTCTTTTGTTCCTGCGAAAAGTTTTTTTGGAACCATTTTTGCGCCGATTTTTTTCATCCTCAATTCGTTAGTCAAAATTTGATAAACAGTGGTGTGATTCAAATTTAGCTCTTCCACGATCATTCTTGTCGTTAACCGACGATCTGAACGCAAAAATCCTGTATTCTATCGATATTTTCATCGGTTCTTGAAGATGAATGCCTTCCGCTGGGTGGTTCATCTTCAATCGACTCTCTTCCTTCTGAGAATGCCTTAAACCACCGAAAAACCTGGTCTCTTGAAAAAAACACTGTCTCCGTAGGTATGTTGAAGTTTTGCAAAACTATCCGTTGCGCTGTGTCCAAGTCGGAAGCAAAACCTGAGGGCATACCGAGAGCACAAGGTGCAGTATATATTAACCCACCGCCCTTCCAAGTCCCATCTCCGCAGTGTTACTAGATCGTGCGTCACGTTGCCAGTCTCAATACTCAATTTACCCACCTCGTATGTATCTTAGGACATGTTTTAAATGCATAGATACAGGGTGTTCAATATATTTTGTCGCTCAGACTTTGTATTTATATATTTTTTAAATAATTTCCACCACAGGAAATGCACTTGTATAGACGCCGAAATCACTACCTAAACCATTATAATAATAATGTAATAATAATAATACTCTACTCTATTCTATACTCTACCATACTCTCTAAAAATTGCCCCGATTGGCCCCTGGGCGAGAAGTGTCCATATTGTATTATCCCGTTCTTTCACTAAATTAAGTTAACCTCACAGCATATTCTCTTATTACTGTTACTATTCATTAGTTCTGTTTTTTCTTATATTACTCATTTATTAGGAAAGCCGGCCACAGACTTCGTGATTTTTCATCGGTTATCGGTGATCGTAGCAAGCCGCGTGTTTTGGATTTCGCGGCCCACATACCTCATGATCAAAGTAGCAGTTTTGTGGATTGTTCGCGATGAACAGGACACAACTTCTTGCAGTGGTGGCAGCAGTTGTAGTTATAAGTAAAATAAGATAAATAAAGTAAGATAAGTAAAATAAGAAGAGAAAAAGGCTTTCGGTTTGGACTACGAAATGGTTGCTGAATGAAAATTTATCAACGGAATTAAAGTTCGAACCCTGAGACTGGTTCAGTTGTTTACAAATGGACGAGGAAACGTTTTTAAACTCATTAAGCTTGGTAACTCCTTTACAAAAAGGAAGAGTAGTAATTTAATCAATATCTTCACAAGAAAGACAGACATTCACGTTACGATACCTTACGCAACAATTGAAACGGACGTTGAGACGAGAGGATACTGCATTTAAACTGACACGTTGTAAGGAAATCCCCACACACCTCGGTTTTAGTCACAAGTACGATGCACCGTCACGAACAAAATCAAGCGTCCACAGTGGGCCGATTCCCGAAAAGCTGGCCAAATGTCGAAAAACCAAGATATTTACTTGACACTTGGTATATAGGGGTTTTTGGAGTCGCTGATAACGAACATGAAATAAAAAAAACAAAATGGTGGCTATAAAATACTAAAAAGTATATTTATAAATCGTTATTTTATGTTTAATTTTGTACACATACGTTTTCAAAGTCGCTGATTAATAATCTGAAGTCAAAATAAAACAAAATGGCGGCTACGAAATACTAAAAAGCATATCTATAAACTGTTATTTTTATTTAATTTTGTGGAACGTGGGATTTATTGGTATTCGGGGTCGCAAATAACGAATCTGGAAACAAAATGAATGGCAGATATAAAATTACGAATACAAAATTTCTAAAATCCATGATTTTTATTTATTTTACGAAAAAACTTGACAAATAAATTAAGAACATTACGTACATCAAGTATATTAAAAACAAAGGAGCAGCTAGTGGCAGCTAATTTTTACAAATTTTGTTACATAATAATATAAACTTTAATTTAAAATTTGTTTCACTGCGGAAATCCGTGGAACTTTTCTCTATTTTTCTGAAACGATTGCACACAAATTTTCACTTTTTATTTTACACTTCAAACATTGCGTTACTTTTGTTACTTTTTTTTATTACGATAAATTACTTAATTTATATTTATTTGTTATAATTTTTGACAAATACGATAATAAACTACATTTTTCCATTTAAAACATCCATTTTGTAGGATTAAAAAAGATCAACTTTACGATTTTCTACGAATTTTTTAATATGACGCTTGAACATGAGCTCAGACGCTCGAGCTGTTACTCGTGCGAAGGTCCTTTTTAGACTGGCTTATAGCTGCCATGTATACTTAATTAGCCCTTATAAAGGGCCGTGACATATTCTTTGAACATTACTCTATACATCTTCATCTATGTACTTCAAATCCCATAAATTAAAACTTCATTTTTCGACTTCTGGCCAGCTTTTCGGGAATCGCACTGTGCGTCGGCAGATAGCCATCATGACGGTGTATCGTGGCAGTTTTCGGCCCACACACTTCGGTTTTGTCGTGATGGGTTGCAATGATCGATGAAAAATCACGAGCTCTGTGGCCCGCTTTAATATTTTGGTTTCATTTTTATTGTCTTTTGATTAACAAAAAAAAAGTAGTTGACTAATGGATCGAAGAATCCCGTACAAAAAATTGATCAATGTTTTAACATATGTTAATCTATTTAAAGTTAAGTTATGTCCACATTATCATTGAGAGGATTATTATTGTTTACATTTACACCGCTCTTAACCATTGTTTGTGGTATAGTATATAATTATATTTATCAAAATTTATATCTGCTACATTTATTGCGATTCAAAAATAATTCGAAAGTAAAGGAGCAGAAGACAATATATGTATCTGATGCGCGCAGTCAGTCCCACTTATTTTGTTTTCTAGTAATAAATAAAACAGTTATTTCATGCTTACTCGACAGCGTCTCTGATAAATGACGGCGGCCATCAATTCCGACCGATAGCGGAAAAACTCTGCCCCTATCCCCGGACTAATCTGTTTACACTAAAAAACCACGATTCAGCCGATTTCCTTAGACCAGGTCTCCTCTAGTCGACTAGAGGGGCTCTCCAACTTGGCTGCATCAATCAAATCCGGACGTATTTTGTTTCCGATCCGAAGTTAACGATCTGTGGTACACTTAGGGGGATGTTTGGCCCGCTTCTCCGCAGTTAAGCCTAGCTTATGTCGGTAGTCTAACTGGGTTCGATTAACTGGACCGAATAACGGAGACTAGTACTCGAATCTCCTACTTTGCCTGTGTTGCTGAATTTATTACCATTACTAATTATGAAGGCCTCATTTTTAAAACGAATACTTGGTGATTTTTAAAAGTGGCTTACTCCCGTAAATATTTTGTATACAGAAATAAAATAATAAAATGTCTCCATTCCACTCTGAGAACTGTGACTTACAATTTGTTCCGTTTTGACACACAATGTAATGTATTTTTTGTTTTACATATTTTGATCTATAGTGGTGGTTAGAGTTCAGTTAAAAGCTCCAGTAGAAGTCGAATAGACATACAAAACCAATTCATATTGGTTTTTTAACAGTCCTAATTGTTTAAGCACATAAATATTGCGAAGATAAATATTCAATGCTATCTCGATTTTTTAAATGTAAAGAGAATGGTTCATAACATTTTTCAAACAGTGCTTCTTGTTACCAGCACATTGATATCACACAGTCCTATACCTACGTAAGTATTCTCAAGAAAAATGCAATCAAACATCAAACATCTGGAAATATTATCACAACATAGGGAGTCTTAAGGGCTTCCAAGAAACATACAAAATGAGCTATTTCAGTAAAAAAATCCTATCTCCAGGTTATTTTTACAAAAAGCCACATTTTAGCATTTCTGTTGACTGTTTTGCATATTTTTTGCATTTTTTTTTGCATTATTATAATATAAGATGTGTACCATGGCTGGAAACGATGTTGAATTCAAATTCGGCAACCCAAAAACACAAAAAAATGAGCTACTTTAGTCGAAAAACGTTCGACTCCCAGGTTTCTCCCACAAAAAGCGACACTTTTGCGATTTTGGTCACTTTTTTGCATTTTTTCGCACATTCATAAAAACAATATGCTTTCCAAATATCTCTTAATTCGGATTTGACGACCAAATAGAGATGTGAAATGAATTTTTCATTACACGATAATTCTGTTTGCCTTCATGATGGTGCAGTTTTGGCGCTTTTTTGGCATTTTGATAGAGATAACGAGCTAACCCACCAAAAATAACCTCGGATTCGGATTCAATGACCCAAAATACGTATACAATAAGTGGCTTGAACCCGGAATTTGTTTTTTTTTTTGTGTGCTTATGTTATTATCCCTGTAAAAGTAGTCAATTTTGAGGATCATAACATTATATGGTGAGGATCATAAAACATACTCTTCAGGTAGACTTATGTTCTTATGTTTTACTAGTTTTAACTGAAAGTTTGTACTTTTTCATAAGTTATTCCCCGATACACATATAACGGTATACTAATAAGACGAAGTCGAAATTGCAACTTCATTAATTATAAGAAACATGTTGACTTATTAAGCGTTATTCGAAGTGGTATTTTTGAGTTTATACTATTATTTGGTGACTTGTTTGAATTTGGTGGTGGTTTGTTTGAATTTGTTATTGGAAAAAGAGAGTTTAATTAAAGACGTCGCGTTAAGTATATACGCAATTGACTAAAGATGCCAGGTCATCATTGCGCAGTGGTCACGTGCAAAAATACGAACAAGAAAACCACAAAACACATGGGGAATAAACGCAGGCTATAAAATATTTTTGATTTCCTAAAAACAATAATTTAGCGAAACAGTGGATAAACGCTTGTGTAAATATTCATTTTCATATTCATTTTCTTATTAAAACATTTACATTATTGTTATCTCACTTATCAACCATAATGCCAATTTTAAAAGTAAATGTCACTGTTCATATTCATTTTCTTATTAAAACATTTCGATAAAATAATTCCAATAAATAGTTATTTTTCACCAAAAAAAAATTACTTCTTAATGTAAAATTTACATCAAATTTTTCTTGTTCGTTTTTTCATTCAATTAACATAACTCTTTTTCAGTTGTTCTTCAAATCGAAAGTGTGTGTCACACGTTTGATTCATATTTTAATACTTTTATTTAATTTTAAGTATAATAGCTGTTTACAAAAAAAAGTTTGGTACGTGTATCATTATAGTAAAATATTCAATAGATTCATTTCAAATAGTTTCATATACAAAACGAATATCAAAAAATTTAAATGGACTCATAGGTACTATCGGGCTATTTTTGCCACAAAATTCTGAATTTTGTTTTCCAACATATACAGAAAATATATACCAGTTTTTAATTCATAATTCGTACTTTATGAATATTATAATATTTAAAAAAATAATACAAATTTAAAAAAGAAAATTTAAAACAAAGTAATTATTGTAAATTTACTAACTGTACGTAAAAATAACAGCTGTTTTCGTGTGTGCTAAACATACGTGAACATGAATAATTTCATCGGCTATTTTTTTAAATGGGTTACTTTAATTGGTTGAAACTGAATCGTGTTTACAGTATTCGTCACGAACGAAAGCAGCTCATGTGTGGCCGAATTCTGGTTCCAACGTGACGTCACGTAGTGTGAAAGAGATAGCGCTAGATATGCGCCAGAGCATACCGTTATGCGTGTATCCTGAGTTATTCATTATTAGTCCAATCAACGAGCGAAAGCCCCCATGTAAATTGGTCACTAATTGTTATCAGCAAACAAAAAATATGGTCGTATAGAGAAAAAAATTCTAAGAAAGATTGCGTTTTTTGCGACTCGAGTTTTAATGGCGAACATAACCAAAAAAAATCGCAAAGGTCAAAAATTGCAAATAAAAAAAAAAGCTTCAAGTCCTACACAAGAAAGTTAAATTAGAAAGTTGTAGGTCTTACAAATGCGCGTTGACAGATGTGAACGAAAAAAATTGGTTCATAAACATTTGAGAAAAATTTAAAAAAACGTCAAAATTCGCGTTTTCGTATTTTTGCTGTATAAATTCCAATTTTATTTGAACAGACTTCTTGTTAAATAGAAATACAGCCCATGACAAGCGGAATATGACACTTTTTTTCAAAAATTAAAAAAAGTTTTATTTTTTTCGAGTTATTATTTTATATAAAAAAAAAACGTTTTCAAAAATCAGCTTTTACAGAGGCAAAAATGATCGTACAGAAACGATCGTGGGCTCATTTTATTTGCGGAGACTTGTACTTTCATGCTATTAAAAAACCAAATTGCTTTTATTTAATTTTTGCATAAAAAAAATGCGTTGTAAAATTATCATTTTTTCGAACCGGTTTGTTTCGAATAACTTTTTTTAAATTTGGTTTTACATTTTTGGCCGTTGCATATTTGAAAAGTGCCATTCAAAACAGGCATTTAAAAAAAAATAAGGTCCTACGACCTCAGGGAGCCGAGATAATTATTTTTCTTTTTTTAATTCCTGACAGCGCTGTATACGTCCGATTGACATCTTTTTTACATGAAATAGATCTCAAAGACTTTTACTTTCTTAAAAAAAAATATTTCAAATCATTTCGCATAAATTAAGTTGACATAATTGTTTGCGAAAGTACAGCGCTGGTTGCGGCACGCACTAGCCAATGCACGACGACAGAGTGGAGGGACACTCCGCTTGGGCGTATCAAAAAATAAACACGATTTCTAATTTATGGCGCTCGCAAAATTATCTTTTCCTCAGCTTAAAAAAAATTATCTCGGCTCTCTGAGGTCGTAGGACTTTCATTTTTTTTAAATGCGTGTTTTGAATGGCACTTTTCAAATATGCAACGGTCAAAAATGTAAAACCAAAATTAAAAAAGTTATTCGAAAAAAACCGGTTCGAAAAATGATACAATTTTACAACGCATTTTTTTATACAAAAATTAAACAAAAGCGATTTGGTTTTTTAATAGCATGAAAGTACAAGTCTTCGCGAATAAAATGAGCCCACTATCGTTTCTGTACGATCATTTTTGCCTCTGTAAAAGCTGATTTTTGAAAACGTCTTTTTTTTTTTTATAAAATCGTTATAACTCGACAAAATAAAACTTTTTTTGAATTTATGAAAAAAAGGTCATTTTCCGCTTGTCTTGGGCTGTGGTTCTAGTTAACAAGAAGTCTGTTCAAACAAAATTGGAATTTATACAGCAAAAATACGAAAACGCGAATTTTGACGTTTTTTTAAATTTTTCTCAAATATTTATGAACCGATTTTTTTTCGTTCACATATCATTCGACGCGCATTTTTAAGACCTACAACTTTCTAATTTAACTTTCTTGTGTAGGAGTTGAAACTTTTTTTTCATTTGCAAAAAACCGTTTTTTTTGACTTTTGTGAATTTTTTTTGGTTATGTTCGCCATTAAAACTCAAGTCGCAAAAAAACACTATCTTTCTCAGAATTTTTTTTCTCTATACGACCATATTTTTTGTTTGCTGATAACAATTAGTGACCAGTTTTCTCCCCGTTGATTGGGCTATATATAAACAATATTTATTCACTGTCCGACTCTGTCTTTAATATTTTAGTGCTATCTCTAGCAGGTGTATACTATTTGCTTTTTCAGACCAATGTAAACGGAGTTCCAAGCTATATCTCGTCTTTGTAATGCTGCAAATATATGCACCTCCGGATGCGGAACGACAGTACACGGTTTTCGTAATTGATATAGGTTCATTAGAACGTAGGCGGCAGACAGGGAATCTGTTATCTTCTAATTAAAACAATTCTATTCGAAACAGCATCGCTTGGAGCTTCGCGGAGCCGTAGCTAGGGGAACCAAGCGCTGGAGATGTGCGTGCCAATTAACGAGACATAAACAATAGATCATGTTACTGATCCCTATTTTACTGTACAACCCTGAGTGGCAGGTCTATCAGAACAGCTTTCATTTTTTAATATTGAAGGCGCTTTCGGGCGCTTGTATATGGAGACCGTCTACGAGAAAACGGTACGATATGCAACAGAATATGCGAGTTTCTACATTAAGCGCTGGATGCACCAATCGTCCAATAAAAGGAGTTGAAAAAGTCTAGGAAAAATAGCATATTTTTTCTAAACACAATTTATTTTAAGGAAATACAAATCAGAATTAAACCACTAATTTATCACTAATTTATTAATATACAATTTATATTCAAATATTTTATTAATTACGGATCGCTGTATTTATTTTTAAGACTGTTTTCTGCCCGCCACCGCAACTACTTATATACCCCAGCCGCCTGGTTTTGGAATCCTGGAACATGTGGTTCCCGATTATTCCATTTCAAACTGATGAAACTGATTTTTTAATTTTTGTATTCGAATAGAATTACAATTCAGAATTGTCTCCTTCAGAATAACTTCCTTGGGAAGCCACACAGCGCTGGAGACGGTTTTTCCATTCCTCATAGCAGTGCTGGAACTCATATACTGGGATAGCCTTCAGCTGGTCGGTTACAGCCGTTTGAATGTTTTCTATGATCCCAAAATGACCATTACATGTTCCATAAAATGGGAATCATTTACAATCGATTCCAAAAAGTCAAGACACCTTTCTCTCCTGATGCCCTTTTGTTCCTGCGAAAGGTTTTTGGAACCATTTTTGCACAGATTTTTCTCATCCCCAATTCGTTAGTCAAAATCTGATGAACAGTGGTGTGATTCAAATTTAACTCTTCCCCGATCATATTCTATCGACATTTTCATCGATTCTTCAAGATGAAGGCCTTCCGCTTAAGTTATCGCCCTTCCAAGTCTCGTCTCCGCAGTGTTGCTACATCGGGCGCTACATGGCCAGTCTCATTATTTAATTTACAGACCTCGTATAGTGCATATTAAATTAAATGTTTACTTGATCAAAGAAAGAAATGCCACGTCTTAGGTGGCGGATGTACATATTCTGTTTTTACAGTCCACCACTATGAATAAATAGTGATTTTGATGTACGAAACCATTAACACATTATAGCGAATTATCCTTGGTATGTTTTTATACACTTTAAACACGGAATAAATACAAATAATTGATCCATCCTAAAAGGGTTATTTAGGGGTTATTTCATCCCTTCAAACCCAGAAAAAAATTATTCTATTCCGTCCAACTTTTCCGGAAAAGGGCTCGCCAGCTGCGAGTTTTCGGGTTAGGGACCTTTTCTGTAAGCCATTAGATGTACACATCGCTTATTTGATATGGGAGGAGCCGTGTACGGCATAGAAATCGTCCCGCTTCTATAGGGCTGTTTGCTTTTCTGTTGCTCTAAGTTAAGGCTCCCTCGCCGAACGTTGAACTTGTGTCGGATTTTATTTAAAAAAAATTCACGTCGCGGGTGAGGAGTTGCAAACTGAATTCGTCTACTTTTCGATACAAGAATATCGAAACGGGCACGGGCACGGGTAGCCGAGTGGGTTAAAGCACCGTCTTTCCAGACGCGATACCTCTGTGCGCGTTGTTCGAGTCTTGGCCGAGGTAGAGGATTTTTAATTGTCTCGCTTTCTCTGTCAGGACATGATATGCAACCATTAGTACACACTAGTATAGGTGTGGATGCATAGATGCCAATCCAACCGCACATGCCCTATATTTCGTAATGTTCTGAGTTTTTTGGGTTTCCTCAGAACTCTAAAGCAAATGCGTTACCGAAATAATCTTAAGTCGCTCCCAGTGCGCAGTGGCAAATATTAATAATAGCCACCCCTTCCCTGCGCAAATCCCTGAGAGGACATCTGGGGTTACTCTTCGGACTAATTATAGGGTGAGTATTATTATTATTATTATTATTATTATATGAACGTGAGACATGATTAAAGTATCAGATTCTCATTTCACTTCAAGCGGCGTCGATCAGCTCGCCCGTCACCTATCGTGAACAACCGTTCGGTCTCGATATCAGGATCACAGGCGATTATTTCTTCTTGTTGTACCCGCAGGTAATTTCAGCCGTACCGCAAAAATAAACCGTGAAGACGTAAAGGTTGGAATAAATTCAATAAAACCATTACGGTACCAGCAAACAAAAATCACGCGGACATGTCAAACTTAATTTTAATTTAGAAACGTGTTATATGATATCATCATTGTCGCAGATAAGACGTCACCTCCTGTTTTTTCAAATAGAAACCTCCGTTTTTAATAACGCCATTTGAAAGAGCATGTTTTTCTGCATACAGAACGATGACCTTTGAGGTAAGTTCAATATACAAATGGATAACAAAATGTTTGAGAAAAAACATCTCGGAGGTTCCTCGGAGAAAACCAGTGGCGGCTGGTGATAAAGGGCACAGGGGCACGTGCCCAGCCCAAATTTCAATAGAGAATATTTCTTTTGTGTTAATTTACTATAAATTACTGTTACAATAATATCAATTAATTGTATACGACAAACTATTCATATTCTATTATTCCTATTGTTTTTATTACTCTTATTATTCCTTTTATACCACAAATAATGATTTTTGTCACATATGACAGACTATTGATCGAGCATCGCGCCACCATACTCTGAATTCCTTATTTCGCGCGCGTGGGCACACAGTTTCTCAGCCCTCGTTTTTAATCGGGCTTTTTTCGGTGACTTGGTAAAGTTGCCGTAGCCCAGCAAACCGCCCCCAAACCCCCCCAAAAAACCCCCAACGGCCCCCCCCCCCCGGGGGGCCCCCCCCCCCCCCCCCCCCCCCCAAAAAAGTTTTTCCCCCCCCTCCCCCACCAACCCCCCCCAAAACACCCCCCCCCCCCCCCCCCCCCCCCCAAAAAACACCCCCCCCCCCCCCCCCCCCCAAAAAAACCCCACAAAACACACCCCCCCCCCCCCCCCCCCCCCCCCCCCCCCCCCAAAAAACCCCCCAAACCCCCCCCCCACCCACAAAAAACCCCCCCCCCCCCCCCCCCCCCCCCCCCGCCCCCCCCCCCCCCCACAAACCCCCCCCCCCCCTTTCTTCTTTTCTCGCGGCCCCCCCCCCCCCCCCCCCCCCCCCCCCCGGGGGCGCCCCCCCCCCCCCCCCCCCCCCCCCCCCCCCCCCCCCCCCCCCCCCCCCCCCCACCCCCCCCCCCCCCCCCCCCCCCCCCCCCCTCCCGGCCACGCCCCCCCCCCCCCCCCCCCCCCCCCCCCCCCCCCCCCCCCCCCCCCCCCCCCCCCCCCCCCCACCCCCACACACACACCCCCCCCCCCCCCCCCCACCCCCCCTCCCCCCCCCCCCCCCCCCCCCCCCCCCCCCCCCCCCCCCCCCCCCCCCCCCCCCCCCCCCCCCCCCCCCCCCCCCCCCCCCCCCCCCCCCCCCCCCCCCCCCCCCCCCCCTCCCCCCCCCCCCCCCCCCCCCCCCCCCCTCCCCCCCCCCCCCCCCCCCCCCCCCCAAAACCCCCCCCCCCCCCCCCCCCCCCCTTTCCCCCCCCCCCCTCCCCCCCCCCCCCCCCCCCCCCCCCCCCCCCCCCCCCCCCCCCCCCCCCCCCCCCCCCCCTCCCCCCCCCCCCCCCCCCCCCCCCCCCCCCCCCCCCCCCCCCCCCCCCCCCCCCCCCCCCCCCCCCCCCCCCCCCCCCCCCCCCCCCCCCCCCCCCCCCCCCCCCCCCCCCCCCCCCCCCCCCCCCCCCCCCCCCCCCCCCCCCCCCCCCCCCCCCCCCCCCCCCCCCCCCCCCCCCCCCCCCCCCCCCCCCCCCCCCCCCCCCCCCCCCCCCCCCCCCCCCCCCCCCCCCCCCCCCCCCCCCCCCCCCCCCCCCCCCCCCCCCCCCCCCCCCCCCCCCCCCCCCCCCCCCCCCCCCCCCCCCCCCCCCCCCCCCCCCCCCCCCCCCCCCCCCCCCCCCCCCCCCCCCCCCCCCCCCCCCCCCCCCCCCCCCCCCCCCCCCCCCCCCCCCCCCCCCCCCCCCCCCCCCCCCCCCCCCCCCCCCCCCCCCCCCCCCCCCCCCCCCCCCCCCCCCCCCCCCCCCCCCCCCCCCCCCCCCCCCCCCCCCCCCCCCCCCCCCCCCCCCCCCCCCCCCCCCCCCCCCCCCCCCCCCCCCCCCCCCCCCCCCCCCCCCCCCCCCCCCCCCCCCCCCCCCCCCCCCCCCCCCCCCCCCCCCCCCCCCCCCCCCCCCCCCCCCCCCCCCCCCCCCCCCCCCCCCCCCCCCCCCCCCCCCCCCCCCCCCCCCCCCCCCCCCCCCCCCCCCCCCCCCCCCCCCCCCCCCCCCCCCCCCCCCCCCCCCCCCCCCCCCCCCCCCCCCCCCCCCCCCCCCCCTTTTTCTTTCCTTTTTTTTCCTTCAACAAGTTGTTATATAATCTCGTTCCGTATGCAGGAAAACACGCCATTTCAAATGGCGCATGGTATGGCATTACAAGTGGAGGTTTCAGTTTGAAAATACAGGAGGTGACATCTTATCTGCGAAAATGATTACATCATCTAAAACGTTTGTACGTCAAAATTTGCAAAGTTAAAAATTAAGTTTGACGTGTCCGCGCCATTTTTTTTGCTCGTCCTGTAATGATTTTATTGAATTAGTCCCAACATTTTGAGTTTATTTAATAAATTCTTTTGAATTTATTTCATAAATTCTTTTGAATTTATTTAATATAGGAGCCCAGTCGTATATGAATTGAACCACAGAAATTATTTTAATAATAGAGTTAATTCACGCGACATATAGCAAATATTATTGATTAGTTGCAAATACCACATAGTATCAAATAAACTCAGTTACTTAATACACAAGAATAAAACAATAGTAATAAACATAAATAATAAAATACGATAAATAAGTACAATAAAAATTATTACACACCCATACACCATTTTACGTTTAGAGCTCAAAATTTCGTTTGTTTTGATCAATACATGAAATAATTTCATTTTTAAACGACCATTCCACATTGGCTGACATTAATTTTGAGCAACGGTGTGTTATCAGGTTTTGCTTCAGACTTGGACACAGCGCAACGGATACTTTTGCAAGTCTTCAACACGCCTACGGAGACAATGTTTTTTCAAGAGCCCAGGTTTTCGGCGGTTTAAGGCATTCTCAGAAAGAAGAGAGTTGATTGAAGATGAACCACGCAGCGGAAGGCGTTCATCTTCAAGAACCGATAAAAATGTCGATAGAATGCGGGATCTTGTGCGTTCAAATCGTTGGTTGACGAAATAATGATCGGGATAGAGTAAAATTTGATTCACACCACTGTTCATTAGATTTTGACTAACGAATTGGGGATGAGAAAAATCTGCGCGGATGAGAAAATGGTTCCAAGAAATCTTTCGAAGGAACAAAAGGCCATCAGGAGAGAAATGTGTCTTGACTTTTTGGAATCAATTGAAAATGATCCCCATTTTATATAACTGGTGATGAGACTTGGGTGTTTGGGTACAACCCGAAAACCAAGCGCTTAAAACTCTCCAAGACCCAAAAAAGCAAGAATGAGCAAGTCGAAGATCAAATGCATGCTGATTTGCTTTTTTGATAGCCAGGAAATTGTCCACACAGAGTTTGTGCCTCCAGGCCAAACAGTAAATCAACACTTTTACAGATAGGTTCTTGAAAAACTTCGAAAAAGGGTCATGCCTATGAGACCAAACATCAAGAACAACTGGATGTTGCATCACGACAAATCACCTTGTCACACAGCCATTTCAGTAAACGAATTTTTAGCCAGTAAAAACATTCCTGTGGCTCCTCAGCCTCCTTATTCTAATGACTTGAGTCCTTGTGACTTTTTTCTCTTCCCGAGATTGAAAAATCACCTCAAGGGATGTAATTTTGGGACCATAGAAAACATTCAAACGGCTGTAACCGAATAGTTGAAGTCTATTCCAGTATATAAGTTCCAGCACTGGTATGAGGAATGGAAGAACCGTCTCCAGCGCTGTGTGGCTTCTCAAGGAAGTTATTTTGAAGGAGACAGTACTGAATTGTAATTCTATTCGAATAAAGAAATTATAAAAATCAGTCTCATTACTTAATTTACACACTTCGGATTTATCTAAACGAATTGATGACACTGTTTTATAATGTTTATAATATTTATAAAAAAAATAATTAAACAAATTGATGACACTGATGATAATATTTATAACGTTTTTTTTTTTTACTTTTTAGTCCCAGAAGTCAAGTTTGGTCCAACAAGCCATTTTTTTTAATAATGACAAGCTATTATAAAGATGTGGGGTGGCAAATTCTAGTACGTTTCATGGTATATTTTATCTATCTCACATGAATTTTTATTGACAAATCGACGAATATTAGATTACAATTTGGTGATGGTGAGGCTCTAAAACACAGGTGAATTAATTTACTGCGTGTTCATTGGTCTATATAGGATGTATAGTTCAAAAAGTAACATAATGTCACATCAGACTGAAATTTTATTCTTCAATTTAAAATAAAAAAGTACGTAGCATATGGAGGGCGCAGTTCATTTAGAAGCATATAGAACAGCTGTGTTTATAATGCATTATTTGATCAACGATTTAAACACCAATTATCCCATTTCCCTTTACTGTACCGGTTAAAAATCTGCACAATAAAAAAAAAAACAAATAATGTATACGTGAAATTTCATTTTCGCAGCAAAATTCTGACTTTTATTTGCTTTTGAACAAAGTTAACAAAGCGATCTCGTTACTACGCTGATAGAATACATGCAGTTAATACACAATGTGATCAAATAAAACGATTGAGTTAATACCTAAATCAAAACATCGTACTAAAAAACATGTTTTCCATTTTGTGAAATTTTTATGTAAACACGTTTTTCTAGTTTAAACTTGACGTTATTTTCGTACCAGTTCAATTATATACTAGAGAATATTGTATTGATTAGCGCCAGTTTTAAAATTAAACTTATTTTTATAACGTGCGTTTGAAAAAAATGAGGGTGCTTTTTATAGAACTGTCACTATAAGTGTTAACTGCCAGTAATCCGTCTTTCTGTCATTATATAATTTTCATTATTTACAAGTACAATATATTCGTAATACTTGGAATAATTCCTAGGCGACGAATATGTTCTCTCATGAACACAAAACCTTTGTGCTCGAATCATACTTCAGAAAATCGGCGTAGATGACAAAATTATTTTCTCGAAGCCCCCCTCTATCCATAGAAAATTGGTGTTTGGTTTAGAACAAGAATTTTTGGACCAATGGTTTTTTATGGTACTTTCAATAGACCAAGATATACTCTCAATAGACAAAAATTAACCAGCTTGATGATATAGAACTACAAGGGTATTTTAAACAAGATGGTATTTTTTTCAAGATAAATTAATTATTAGTTTAAATGTTGACCATAAATTGCCACCAAGATCATACAATATTGTTCCATGCGACTTCTTTTTAAGGCCTCATCTTATAAACATAATTTTTCAAATAAACGTTCCTGGTTTAGGGCATCTCCAAGCTAGGAATACAAAAAAAAATATATTAATTAATGAAATATATAATCGTCCTTATATCTTATACAATGTTTTTTCTCAAATTCGATCAGATGCCAGATTTTTTGGACCAAGGTGGTGGACATAATATGCTCTAGATTTTTTTTTATAAAGTTTTGAAAGTTTTATTTCATAAACGAAACGCAGGACACTGTATGAGTGGCTTGACATTTTCTGGCCAATTATTATCGAAAAGACAAAATGGCTGCTGATCTTTGTTGACACTAAGAGGCATATATTTTCAAGGGTAGGAGATAAATAATATTCATAAATCAAGTAGGCTTATTGTAAAATTTATCTTATTTATTCCCTTCTAAATACGTCTGTAGCATTTGATCTTTTTATTTGCAATGTTCTCGCACAGAAACAAAGGAAAATATAGAGAAGCTTATTACCCTCTGGATTATCTCAAAGTCCTTGGAATGGACCTACTTCAAGTCAGGCCCTTGCTATAGCTTTGCGCTCGATATAACAGGGCGCATAAAATGTTTTTTTAACGAGTTTTGTTTAATGTTTATAAAAAAGTTCTTTTGTCAAAAAAATCAATAAATATATCAATCAAAATATAATATACAGGGTGTTTAAAAAAAGACGCGGCAATATTTAAGGGGGTGATTGCCCAGGTCATTCTATAAAAAAAGTTCCTATAAACATAGGTCCGCAAACGCTTCGTAACCGGTCTACAAGATGTTGAAGTTTAATTTTAAAAACAGTAAAAATTAGATTTCTCCAAAACCGTTTGAGATATTATAATGCAATTTTAGGCGTGTCAATAGCTATAGGAGACGCATACTTTGCAATACAAAATGATTTGTTAGTCTTACCAGTGGCGCGCGTGTCATCATGTCACTGGCTATTTTAAAAGGAAAAAATAGGACGCCGCTGGTTTTTCTAAAAAAAATATTTTTCAATTCCTTGTTCAAATATGAAGAAAAAAAACATTTTTAACCTAATTTATATCCGATACAGTTTGTTTATTATGTTGTATTATAAGATATATAAAAATATGCAATTTGTACCAGTACTAAATGTCATATAGTGCAAAGATATTCAGTAGAAAGTGTTTTCTGACCTGCTAATCTTAAAATAGAAGCCTTCACTACTTAATAAAAAGATCGGCAAAAAACGGCAAAGTATGTGTGAATAAGTGAATAAGTGAGTGTGAAAGTAAATGTGAAGAAATGTCTTTAATTGATCCAAAAAATATCATTCTACATCTCCATTATACAGGGTTTGTCCGGAAAGTAATGTCAGTGAATTTTTTCCCCGAGACTGTACGCTTTACGTACTGGGATTGTAGTGGGGGGATCTGG
Organism: Aromia moschata; assembly: GCA_029963805.1. Taxonomy (NCBI): domain Eukaryota; kingdom Metazoa; phylum Arthropoda; class Insecta; order Coleoptera; family Cerambycidae; genus Aromia; species Aromia moschata. The sequence goes on from JAPWTK010000462.1 coordinate 217,124, forward strand.
CAACAAGATCCATAAAGCGTCAGTTGGCTATCGGTCGTTGTAGCGGTCGCATCACTCGTTCTTTGAGAGTCGTTACAGTGACCCGGTGCAAGAAAAAATGCAATGTTCGCTTGAGCAACGGATGGCGATCAAGTTTTGTGTGAAACTAGAGAAGAGTGCTGCGGAAACCATTCCAATGTTGAAGAAAGCTTTCGGCGTCGATTGTCTTTCGGACAGGCAAATTTTCCGGTGGCACAAGGCCTTCGCAGAAGGTCGGGAAGATGTCAACGACGATAACCGCGCTGGACGGCCATCAACCTCCAGTTCCGACGACAATGTGAAACGTGTACGTGACTGGTTGAACACTGACCGTCGTCTAAGTGTCCGTTTAATTTCCGAAACATTAGACATTACAAAAAAAGTGAGGCGCGTCGAAACCTGCTAAGAACTTTTGGACACCTGCGAAGACAACCCCGCTTTCCTTGATGACGTCATTACCGGGGACGAAAGTTGGGTCTTTGAATACGATCCGGAGACGAAGAGGCAAAGTGCGGAATGGCACACGTCGAACTCCCCTCGCCCCAAGAAGGCCAGGATGTCCAGGTCAAAGATCAAGATAATGCTGATTGTTTTTTTTGATTGCCGGGGATTGGTCCATCATGAGTTCGTTCCGCAGGGGACAACCATAACCGGAAAGTTTTATGTCGAGGTGCTGAAGCGGCTGAAACGCAGGGTGAATCGCGTCCGCCCAGACATCTCAAAATCCTGGAAGCTTCACCACGACAATGCGCCTTCGCACACCTGCTTCCTCGTGGCCGATTACCTCGTCAAGGCAGTCGTCACCGTTGTTCCCCAGCTTCCCTACAGCCCCGATGTGCCCCCCCCCCAGACTTTTTTTCTGTTTCCGCGCCTCAAAACCCCAATGAAAGGACAGCATTTTGGGTCGGTGAAAAACATTCAGAAGGCTTGCACCGACGCTTTAAAGGCGATTCCGGAAAACGACTACCGTGCGGCTTTTGATGCGTGGAAGACCCGCTGGAACCGGTGTGGATGCAGGAATAATGTATTTTGAATGTTTCTAAAGATTTGTACACATAGAACCAATAAAAACCATTTTTCAAAGCTCACTGACATTATGTACTTTCCGGACCCTGTACATTAAGCCCAGTTTGATGAAGAATTTTGTGAAGGAAGTGGATAAGACCGGTGAAAGTTTTTTTGTATTTTAAGTCGATTTCCTCAAAAGCAACTGAAGCAAAATTAAAACAAGATATATATCTATAGGACTACAAATATGTGTACGTCAATCAATGAAATATCAAAATTTCGACTGAAAGCCAAATACCAAACTCTGAATTTCACTAAAAATTATTACAAATATATTTTTAGGAAACCACGGTGTCAAAAATAGGGAAATAGAAGGGAACAACATGCCTACACATGGAATCCAGAATGTCGTCCAAGATTCATTCTGTTGATTCGCATTTGGATTTTGCCTCTCCAATCTTGGAGACGAAAGGGATGGAAAGTGTGAGCGGTTTCACTTGTTAAGGAGAGAAGAAGCTTGACAAGCAATTTTAAGGTCATTGGAATGCTGCCATATCAGGCGATTAAAGGTTGGCATCTAAAGAAAGAGGAACCCTCTTCCCATAAGAGAAAAAAGTTTTCAAAAGAAATCACTTAATTCTTGTCCAAGTTCACCAGATTTTTATTTTAATTTTAATCCTACTATTTCCAAAAATAATTTTGTTAACTATATTATTAGTTTTTCAACAAGTTGATAAAAGTTGTTGTTGGTACCTTTAAGTACATTAGTTTTATTACTGTTTGTTTTGCTGTTGTCTATACCTGCAAAATGAGACGTGATAGAAAAAAAGAACGTATTCTCAATAACAGAGCAATTTCATAAAATAAACACAATAATTTGAAGACGGTGCTAAATTTTTCGTTCAATTTGTATCACATAACTACTGTAATTAATAAAATAGGAGTATTTTGTTTCATCAGAGAATAAAAAACGGTGGAATGGTTATGGTCGCCATATATAAGTAAGTTGTCTTTGAAACGAAAATGATAATTTCCAGGTAGAGCCATGAATTGTATATACAAATTAATTGTCCAATAAAAAACATTTCAGAAGTACCTAGTTGAGATACGGAAGAAACAGTCAAACAAACAAAAAATTTAGAAACTCCTAACTAGCAACTGGCAACCAGCAGTTAGCGATAGTGTTGCTATCTGTCGTTTTACATTGAATTATATTGTGATTATGTCTTATACCAAAGCAATACGATATCACTATTGCCGATGGAAAAGTAACATGTCTTTATATTGCTCTTATTTAAAGCAATAGTTGTCGTTGTTAGACGTTTTTTTGGTTGTTTGATATTGTAAAATTGTATTGTTTTAAAAATATCAGACGATCTTGCGTTTCTGTCCTTAAACACATACTGGCTATATAATGATGGAGATCTTGAAATGGCGGATGAATTCAAATTTTTCTTCATTTTCTCTTGGTTTGCCTTTGCCGCCATAAAATGATAACTTCGTCTTCGGCCGACATCTTCGCACGCATTGGCGATATACATATCTGTGCAATATTTGTTGCTTCAGTATAAGAGGTGGGCCAAAGTTTATTACCTAATGCTTGTTGCTAATTGCTAGTTGCTAGTTGCTTATTGCTTATTGCTCTGGTTTAAAAGCCGCCTTATATTTTCTGCAAAAAAGTTCGTAAAAAACAATGTAAAAACCAAACTTATAGACTACAATTACCCCTTAATTACTAATGGGAAAATAAGTTTTTGTGTAAATATATCAAAAAGACTGAACGATGTGATAAAATAAAAACAATAAAATGAAAATAAATAAACCATGAATAGAAACTTCTGTTCACATTGTCAATATAAATCTTATCTTGACAGAAGGTAAAAAATATCTCAGGACGAAAATGTCGGTAGAAAAAATAAAAGTCTCCAACGTGATACACTCGTACTTGGCCATGAATCATTCATTATTATCGAAGCGAAATAAAATAAATCAGAAAGGTCTGTTTAAAATTTAAAAAGGCGGATGCCTTTTATGTCCAGGGCACGAGAACTCGTTTCAGATCCGATAAAATTCAAATGCGGATATAAATGGCCGCGGATGAAACACACCTCTAAAGGAAAGTAGTGTTAATTCATGCTTGTTTATTCATGCGAAGATACGTATGTGTGTTTTATGCCGTACTTCAGGAATTAAAAGGGTGAAACGAGACACATTTCGCAATTGTTGTGGCTGCCTTTGTCTCCTTCTTACACCGTCATTCAGGATAAAGCGTATTTCCAAGCTTCAATTTGAATGTTCAAGAGAAATTTCTTGTTTAATGGTGGAAAACATTGGATGTTAAGTGAAAACAAGACAATGCAAGTAATAAATATGCAGGGTTTCCCAGAATGATTGATAAGAGCTATAACTCCTATACTAGTAAGTAATTATATCGGAGTGTAACAAAAGCGACGTCAATTTGTTGTAGGAGGAGCAAATTTTTTGAAAAAAAAGATATATGTTCATTTTCCATTCACATCTGGTAAATAACCCCCTAAAATTGGCGTGGGCTCCATACCTCCTTACGAAAATATGAGAACTTCCAATTCCACCACCGCTATTACCAAATAAACAAGAAATTAATGAACAAGATATCTTAGCTGCTGAGATGTCTTGCTACAGTGTTTATAAAAACATTGTAGCGAGTGAAGGAGGGCAAGAGGCAAAAGAAAAAATGTCGTTTTTGAAGGAAGTGTCTATTATCAATTTGTAGAGATTTGAGACGTGGGTCATATAAAAGGAAAATACAATATAGAAGACCAGAAAAGGAAGTGGATGTATCGACAACCAAATTAATAAGGGACCTGATATATAAAAAATTTAAAAGAAATGAGATAACCACAGTAGAAAAAATATACAAGAAATAGATACTTATAGTTTTCATGATTTCAATTTATTATTGTAAAACTTCAACAAATTAAGCCAACAACAAAAATCAATAGAAACTGAATTCTTCGAGTAAAATGATTTCTTATGTCTAACACTGGTTGCCGTACCTGTTGCAAAAACACCAACCGTTTCTCCAAATTATACAAGCCTTATATAATTTGGGCACGGGTAGCCGAGTGGGTTAAAGCACCGTCTTTCCAGTCGCGATACCTCTGTGCGCGTTGTTCGAGCCCTGGCCGGGGAAGACGATTTTTAATTGTCTCGCTTTCTCTGTCAGGGCTTGATATGCAACCACTAATACACTAGTGTATAGATGTGGCTGCATAGATACCAATCCAACCGCACATGCCCTAGATTTGGTAATGTTCTGAGTTTTCTGGGTTTCCTCAGAACTGTAAAGCAAATGCGTTACCGAAATAATCTTAAGTCGCTCCTAGTGCGCCATGGCAAATAATAATAATAGCCACTCCTTCCCGCACAGATCCCTGAGAGGGACCTAAGGGGTTACTCTTCGGAGTAATTATAGGGTGAGTATTATTATTATTATTATTATTATTATTATTATTATTATTATTATTATTATTATTATTATTATTATTATTATTATTATTATTATACAGTATTTCTGGTTGAATTGCAGCAACTTGCTCCCTGATACTGCCTCTCAAATCTGTCAGCGTTGTTGGTCGAATTCTAAACATACAATTTTTTAAATAACCCCAAACCAAAACTCAACTGAGTTCAGATCAGACGATCTTGGTGGCCATGAATTTTCAAACAGCAGTTAACAAGTCTTTAACTGGTCACTAAAAATATGCGGTGGTGCTCCATCCTGCATAAAAATGTTGTTTTTAAATATGTCCTCGTTTTGCAACTGTCAATTTGCATAATCTCTTAATATTTGCAAGTATCATTGACCAGCGACAGTTACAGTTACGACATCGTTATTCTGTTCTATTCTATTCTGTCTAAAAAATATGGACTAATGATGAAATTAGTTGTGAAACCGTACCAAACAGTGATTTTTTTGTCATGAAGATTTTTATGAATGATTGTCTGTGGATTTTCTGTTGACAGTTTTGCCTATTGATTCCATTTGATTAAGAGAAAAATGTGTCACATCTGTGCAGAAAATACGGAATAACCATTCGGGTTCAATTTCAGTTTAAGGCAATATTCGCAAACAGTCGTTGCAATTTATAAGGATACATTTTAGGATTTTGCATAAAATTTTCCAAACCTTGGTATATGATATTTGCAGTCGTTTCGATATTGCATTAATATTAGTAATTGATAGCGGATTAGTATTCGCAATGTTTTGATTTTCCTGAAGAACAACTGCAACTTGAAGATCATTAATATTTGGTTTTCCTGATCTCGGGAGGTCGATTACAGACCACGTTCTTTCAAATTTGCTAATCAAATTAGGTCATGCTTTAATTTTGCAGGAGCCTGTTTTCAAACCCATTCTCATACGAAATCTTCGTAAACCAACGGTGTAATTTCTACCACATTCATAATAATGTACCCAACTTCTTTGCAAATCTATTTTTGTTTTAAGTTTAATTGTTTAAGTAATTGTTTAAATTTATCCTGGAGTGGGTACTGGAACCTTCGGCGTAGAAACAAAAAACTGGTTCTAAAAACTCTAGTTTTAATCTTCTCCTGAAGATGCCAACTTGGTTGGCGAAACGCGCGTCGAGAAATGTGTAGTAGTTCGGTGTTTCGCGGAAGACGTCCAGTTTTTTGTTTAAATTTACATTAAGATCATTTTTATTTTGAGAATGATATATACTAAATTGCAATCGCTTCGTTTTGACACTTGTGTTAGTAGTTTTTTGCAGCTATTTCAATTTCTTAATACTGTATAAGAAGTATAAAATGTTAGTTATACATATATAGTTAGGTATATCCCTGACCTGAATGGTATACACCTCGAAAATTGAAAAAAAAAATGAATTGATGCTAAAAGCTTGCCCTGTCGCATTAAACCACTGTCTTATATTAACCATCATATCGGCGCGGTGCCAGCTTTTAAATGTTGTGGAATACACATTCACAAGCATTCCCCATAACCTTGGACATTCGTGGATAAGGCGATCCAGAGATATAATAGATCCAGAGATATAATCTGGCGATACAGGCCAGAACATAATATTCAATCAAAACATTGGCGGTTATTACTCAACTTGATTTTAAATATTGTAGGTACGGCCCTGTATAACAACAAAAGGTTATAAGTCTGGTATGCCCATTCAATAATTCCGTGGGAGATCAATTTGATAAAGCTGTGGGATATTGTAGTATTACTCTATGTATCTCGTTGATGTACGCCCACAGCAAGTGGGAGGAAAATATAGGGAGAATGATATACCGAAAATTTTAATTAGTGCTTTGTTAGGGTGCATTTATCAAAGGACGTAGAATCAAAGGGCATACGAACCTTCTGAAACTTTAACCGTAAAAGAAGAAGGGTCTGTGCGTGTGGCGAGACAAAACCTTTAGTATGTTAAATTCTTAAGGACGTTGCGCCGACAGCAGAGTACTTCAAAATCGTTTATACTAAATACATTTACATCAAAGTACCCGAATGGGTGAGAGTGGAGGCTTAACAGGAAAATTTTACGTCACGTTCAGACTAACGCGGCTTTGAACCGCCCATCACCTTGTTTCCATGTATTTCCATCAAAGCGCGTGGAAGTAAAGTGATGATTCGAACAATAAACTACGAGACGCGAGAGAGGTTCTCGTTATAGCTTAAATATTAATGTATGTTCACCAAGTAGCGCTATCTACGAAAATTACTTACTTACGTGAATGAGCGGTTTTAATTATAGTAAAGATATTGAAACAAGTCTAGAAAATAATATATTTACCTTACACTGTGACTTAACTTACGTAATTTTAGTTGTAGTAAAGTTTAATGAATGTCTTGAATTACTTGTTCTGGAATGGTTTTAAATAGGTCTCTGTGAAGAAATAAAGAATATACTTGGACAAGTTAATATTGAAAACTAAAACCATGGAAAGGTCGTAGCCGAGTAAGGAAGGGAAAAAGTGGGTTTGCAAGGATTTCGCTATTTTTTTCCTAGGACTCTATCTTCATGTGACCTCAAACTGGGTCAAATATTGATTTCCAAATGTTCGTACTTTTTGATATGTTTTTTTTTTTAGAATATTCAAAACAGTTTTTTTCTCTTTTGCTATTGTTGCGAATTGAACAATCATTGTTCTGTATTAGAGTGACACCGAAGAGTCATTAGTAGGGTTCGGAATGTTTGCCGTCTCGAGTGTTAAACTGCCTTACAGTCCGGTAGGCAGAGACTTTTATGTGTTCTTGAAACATATAGGGCTAGTTTGGACAGTTTCCTATGTATTTTTTTGCGCAGAACACAATGTCCGTAGAGCTGAAACTGTCCGCTAATTTTTTAAATTAACAATTTGTGAAAAGAAAAAACGTATTTTTTTCACATTTTCGCTTATATCTCCGTTCCTTGGCATATTTTATATAGCATACTCATTTAAGAAGTTGTAGCCTATTGAATTTACAAAATTTTAAGCTCAACCCGAAGTCTCCAACTGCTATTGTTAACTTGAAAATGACTTCTGAAGTTGAAAAAGTGCTTTTTTTTCACTCGATTTCAATCGATTTCAATCGATTTTTTTACTTCGAAAGTAGGGCGACTATGATCATGAAATTTCTTGGAGGGTCTGCTATTTGTAGAATGAAAAAAAATTTCAGCTCGATCCGTTAATAACTTTTCGAGTAATTAACGATCGAATTTTTTGCAAGCCTCAATTAACAATGACGTCATTTCTTTGTTTATTGTACGATATTGACCGGGTTGGGCTAGAAAAATCATAATTCTATTAAAGTTTGCGAGACTTTTTGAGATTATGAAAAATATTAATTTGGGCCAGTTTTATAACGTTTTCTACGCGACTACCTTTTTTGATGCGACGTATATATTATTTTAGCGTTGCCGCTTCGAAATTATCGGAATTGTGACTATAATATCTTGGCGCCCATTTTATTTTAAATACGCGTCTTGAAGCGTACTTTCAAGATGTTATAGTCGCAATTCCGAGAGCTAGCCCTATATGTTTTAAGAATACTTTTTGATGATTTTAGCTCCCTGCCTACTGGACTATTAGAATATCCTGCTCTCCCGCGACGGGATGGCGTACTACTGCGCATACACGGGTTCTGGAGTGTTGTCGTAAAGGGTCAATGCCGTATGTAGCATAGGCAAGAAATACACGCGTATATAATTTGCAAGGCAGTTAAAAAAATTCGATTTATACTTTCATTATCATAGAGTTTTATAGTGCTGAGCCCTGCGTTGTAGCACACATTTCCTGACTAGTCATTAGCGAATATTTATTGGTGCGACAAGTATATAAGAAATTGGATGTTAAAAAAAGACCTTATACACGAAAGGCAACGATTATTTTTTTGTCAAATGTTCTTTGTATATACCTATACAATATGTATAAATATCAAGATTATTTAAATGGTATAACATTAGTATTTCAACAACAACTTTACATAGTAGTAATCCTGTGCCACATTTAGAACCTTAAATGCTGAAAACCCCTCGGATGACAAAAAATGGAGGATTTATAATATTCTTATTTCATACGTTTCGTCAAAAAAAAATGTCGCTGAGTTCTGAGACTCAAAGGAAACGTCGAAAGACGTTTCATTTTAGAGAGGTTTTCACCAGTGGCGGCCGGTGGAATTTGACATGCTCGTATTTCCGTAAGGATAATGGGACCCACACCATATTTTAAGGGATGGTTACTCGACCTAGTAGAAGGCTATAATCTCAAAAAAACTTCAGGGAAAGCTGCCTCCGGGTAATAATCACCGAGTGAATACAAAGTATTTGTATACTTGTGATTTTTTCAAAATTCTTATTTTGCTTAAATATACAACTATTGTAAAATCTCACAGACGAAATGTTGGGATGAAATAAAAATTCAAATTACCATAACTTTTACAGATCTCAAAATGTCAAGAAAGTATAACAAGTATAAAAACTTCGTATACTCCGTGATTATGAAAAAAAATATTTCGCAAATATTTTGTAAGCCGCTTCCAAGATCATCCCGGAGGCAGCCATTTTAGTAAAAAAAAATTCACAAGTTTTCCCTGAAGTATTTTTTTGCCATTATAGCCTTCTACTTAGGTCTAGTAACCACCCCTAAATTAAGGTGTGGGTCCAATGCCTCCTTATAAAAATACGAGCATGTCAAATTCAACCGGCCGCCACTGGTTTTCACTCTATTTTTTTTTTATAGAGTTGTCGATGTTGATAAAGCATTCGCAATGAACACCTCACTGAAATTTTAAATGAAGTTTCATCTAAATAGAAGTTGACAACGATTATGAAAAAAATCTCACTACCTACACTCTGTGTGATTTCGCGATCTTTTTCCAGAAGTTTTTTTTTTGAATCAATGTAAAAGAGCTTCGACTTTCGATTAAAATTATACAGTGAGGTCCATAAGTAACGGATAAATTCATTATCTACGTAATTTACAATTTATGAGTAAAATCCTGAAACACGTCAATTTTTAATTCTGGAATGACATTTTTGAGCATAATTTTATACCTTCCCCTCCAACCCTCTTGGAGTGACAGCTACTCTTTTAAAAATTTTAAATAGAAGGAGGGTGCGTGTGATAGCTCATTTGAAAGGATTTTTAATTCTCCATCCAGCAACATTATATTTTTTTAATTTCTATAATTTTTTTATTGAAAATTATTACATTTTTAATGTTACTAAGTAAATAAAAGAACATGAAAGAGAACAGAAGAACAGTTTAAATCAAATGTTCAAACTGGGCGCCCGTTGCTTCTTGACGATAATGGAGGCGTTGCTGAAATTCTTCTAAAACATTTTACATTGTTTCCGGGGTGATTTAATTAATAATCTGTCTTTTAAATCTTCTACGTTATTTGGTCTGTTGAAGTAGACTTTCGATTTTAAGTAACCCCATAAAACACAGTCAAGGGGGGTCAAATCGGGAGAACGAGCAGGCTACTCAATTTCACCGCGTCTACCGATCCATCTATTGGGAAAAACTTGATTCAGATATGCTCATACTTCCAATGAAAAATGTGGTGTAGCTCCGTCCTGCTGAAACCAAATATTTCTGACCATTTCATTGGGGTTGTCATCTGGGAAAAGCATTCTTAACCCTGGAACTAAGAAATTTTGCAAGAAATCCAAGTAACGCGCGCCAGTTAATGTGCCATCAAAGAAATATGGTCCGATAATTTGAGAATTTATAATTCCAGCCCAAACGTTCACCTTCTCAGGATATGTAGTATTGGCCTCCATCATTCAATGTGGTTTTTCTGTACTCCAGTATCTACAGTTCTGTTTGTTGACTGTTCCATTTAAGACGAATGTTGCTTCATCAGAAAAAAGAATGTTTTTTATACATAAAGGATTATCTTGGCATCTATTTGCCATGATTTCGCAAAATTCCAATCGGCGATCAGGGTCATCGTCGTTCTTTATATGGGCGGTATTTTTTGTTTTTTAGAAGACGCAATATGGACGTTTTACTAACATCATTATCGGCGGCAACTTGTCTTGTAGTTTTATGTGGATTATCATGAATATCTAACAATATATCCAATTTCTGTTCATCGTCTAAAATACGTTTCCTACCAGATTTAGGAATATCTGTGACATTTCCAAATTCACGAAATTTGTTTTCTATTCTACTAACCGTAGACTGGGAAATGCGGCGGTCAGGACACTTAGTATTGAATATTTCGCATACCTGCTTATGCGTTCTTGTTTTATCACCACATCCTAATAATATCAAAATTTCAATTCTTTGGGTATCCGAAAGACTCATTGTTAAAATAATGATGAATTTGACGATCAGCGATAAATAACATAATAGAATAATAAGTTTTCACAGATGTAGCAAATAAAGAAATTTAAATGTATAATTTTTTTCTGATATGTAAAAAGAAACCCTTTTTACTTCTTTCTTTTTGTTGTGTATTTTGCGCAGCGTATCAGGGAAACCGATACATTTAAGTTGAATGTTGACACAAAATTAACTAAAAACGTCAGATTTGACAGATATTTGGTACATAGGCACTTGATTGTATACATTTCATAATAATAATAATTTTGAAATTATCAAATTTAATTTTCTTATTGAAAAATATACCAAATTCAAAAAACCTTATTTTTCTGAATAGATAATTAAGAACAAGAATACATTGGAGTCGTCAGATTTTTAAATTTGTTTTTTTTTAAATGACTAAAGTTGGCTTACGGCGACGCGACACATAGGCAACTCGTGTAGCATGTGATGGGCGTTGCCTCAATTTAATTTGACTGCAGTAGTACAGTGTCAGTTGATACTCTTGTAATATCTCCGCCATAGGCAATATGTTGAACAGTGTAATATAACATCATAATAAAATATGGAAAATGTGTGAAAGGCTACTAGTTACTTCCGTGTATTGCATATATGATGCGTACGTCTTTGTGGCATGTTCCGTTTATGCCAGCTTTATTTATGACTCTGGAGCTCAAATACAAAGTTTTTTTTCAATGGGAGACAGGTTTCAATATACCTGTTTGTATACAACGAAATAACAAAAAGAAAATATGTTTCACTGAACATACTAATTCATCACGGTGTCATTAAAAATAAGTATAAAATATGTAAGTAATTAAATTTTTAAAATTAAGGTATTGAATTTGAGAACCTTTCTTCACAGATTTTCAGGCTATGGGGTATTGAGGTTGACTGTTAAAGACCGTATCCGAGATAACTCGGGTGGGGGCACCGTTTCACATTTCCTGTACCCGAGATAACTCGGGCGGCAGAGATTTTGGAGGTATAGAGCGCTCAAACTCGAGATATACCGTGGTAATATGGGAATATGAGACGTGTGTACCAAATAATTTTAGTTTAGTCCCTTGAATGGTTGGTCCTACCACTGGGACCGTATGAATAGGTTGATAATTGTGTTTTATAAATACTTAGGTACATATTATAATTAATTATATAAATGTTTTTTGGAAGTCTTAGTTAACTCGGGTAATGGTTTGAGGCAAAATAAATGTTGATTTTTTTTTCAAACAAATGTGTTTTTTTGTAGTTTATAGTGCTAAACACTGTACACAAAGTTTTAAAGGATGAAAGAAGAAAAATCGGGCATTACGAACCTGCGTTTAGTTACATATAAAGACACAGCTACCGGGTTACCGGGTCATTGGGTTCAAGGGTATGGGGTTATGGCGGATTTTGGGTCTAATGATTGTCTAATTGGGTCTGGGCTGCTGAACTACTGAGTTTAAGATTTAAGATTGTGTGGTTTACTTTGGGATCACTTCTCGAATTCCTAAAAAAGTATATTTTGACAAAAAAAGTTACTCTCTCTTTATTCTATACCAAGAGTCTAAATTCAACCTTATAAATGGCAAAATTGACGATTTTAGAAAAGTTCTTGATTAGGAAAACATGGTAATGTAGTCTACTTTAATATCCATTCATTGTTTTGTGTGCCGGTGCAAGTTAATTGATAGGGACAAGTTTAATTCTCTCAAACGACAGATTTTATCATCCCTAAATGAAACAGAATCCTACGCCATCACTGAACATCTTAACTGTTGCGGAAGGGCATGCTATCCGGTCTGTAGCGCGTGATTTGTGATATTTATTTCGTTATTTGTTGGTTGTATACTCCTTTCTTATCGAGGAAAGTTTAATCTAGTAGGCCTACCCATTACATTGCTCAACGTGGTTTCCATGCAAAACGGCGGAAAATCGCGATGAGCGTCAAAGAGAACGAAAATGAACAATAAAAAATATGAGTTATTAAGGCCTGCGGTTCGCTTCGCTATACAATGGAAGGGAATTTTCGAAACGTGTACAAAAGCGGGAGAAGTTCCAATTACTTCCGGACAGATTTGCGGCTGTGTAAATAAGCACTAGATTTAGCTGAGATAATGTGGAAGAGAATTCTGACAGTTGTGAGCAGATAGATAGATTACTGGCCCCGAGATTTATTTGATCAAACAGTGCAGCATATTTTTTTTTTAGAATGCGATGGATAGTCACGCATACTCTCTTGGAGAGAGAAATTTAAGGTTTAATATTAAAAATGTTTAATATCAAATCCTTTTAAAAAGTTTATTTTTTAAGATATTAAAAAAACGATAAATACAAAAGTTGCAGGAATTTTCCTGAAAATGTTTAATATATTAATTAATAATCAAAACCAAAATGTTAACTTATGTTATTTTTGAATTTAACACTATATAGGTACTTATACATATATACTACGTAAAAAAGTACCCGGAAACTGTAAAAAAAGCACATAAATTGTTATTTATTCTTCAAAATTTATTTTGTCCCCTTCAAAGTAGGCTCCATGGAGTGTAATACTATTATGTCAGCATTTAACCTTATCTTCTATACACCGCTCATAGGCCGCCGAAGGTATCGCCTTCACCTCCTTCAACGAATTTTGTTTGGTGGTCTCTATCGTTTCAAAGCGGCAACCCCGTAGTAGCAATTTTAGTTTTGGAAATAAAAAAACACGGAGCCATATCAGTTGAATACGGTGGTTGGTCGATCGTATTTATTGAGTTTTGGCCTTATATTCGGTCGCAATCGTAGCTCGGTGAGATGGCGCGTTGTCGTCGTGCAAAATCCAAGAATTTTCCTTCCACAATTCCAGCCGTTTCCGACGTATACTTTTGCGCAAACACCTCAAAATGCCGGGATAATACTGCTTATTAACCGCCTGTCCTTCCGGAAGGAATTCGGAATGTACCACGCCTCGATAATAAAAAAAACACGTCAGCCTCACTTTCACTTTCGACCGACTTTGGCGCGTTTTTTTCGGTTTCGGGTCATCATCATAGCGCCATTCCGATGATTGACGACTTGTTTCATGTCCTACTCGTAGACCCATGTTTCGTCTCCAGTTGTGATGCGTTTCATGAAGTTTGCATCTTCATTGTCGATATGTCACACTCTTGAACCAACTCTATAACACTCATGTGGCGATTTTCAAGCACTAATGTTTTGATTTTGTCGATGTTATCGGCTGTCGTAGAGAATGATGGCCGACCGGAGCGAGGCAAATCTTCGACGATTTCACGGCCCGCTTTGAACTCTTTATACCAGTTGTAAGCCTGTGTTTTGGACATACACGAATCACCAATGGCCTTATTGAACATTTTCAATGAATCGGCACACGAAATTTCGTTTGCGGCACAAAATTTTAAACAAACGAGTTGCTCCACTATTTTTTCCATTGCACAATTCGCCGAGCACACTGGAGGTCGTCTATTACTAACAGCTGCTGTAAATACACTGAGTGACAGACCGCGCTCTAAACAGGCTTGGCAATTAAGGAAGGGGTAGTCCCTTCCTGATAAAAAAAAAACTAAAACCTGCCAACTTGAAAAAAAAAAATGTGTTTTCCCAATTACTTTTAAGCGGTTCATTTAAATCCAAATTTCCGGGTACTTTATGTACGTAATATACCTACGTTTTTTATTTATTCGGGTTTGGAATGTTTGACTTTACGCGTGTTGAACTGCGTTAGAAAATGGCGTACTACTGGGCATACGCGGGCCCCGGCGCGTAGTCGGGCAGGGTCAATGCCGTACGTAGCACGGGCACGAAATACACTGCGTATATAATTAACAAGGCACTTAAAAAATACCGTATATACTTTCATTGTAATAGAGTTTTATAGTGCAGATCAGGCGTTATGGCACACATTTGGACCCTAGTTATTTCACTTTAAGTACTTCTCTTCTTCGTCTGACGATTCGAAATAAAAATTAGACTTGACAATTTTATCTCATTGGCGATGGATGACTATAGAAACAATCACTTTTATGTTATCCCTGAACCTTCTGTAGCCTTTTATCTAATTATAATAAAATGTCAGTATAAATATTTGTTTTGTTTTCCATAGTGGTCTATCCATAGTCGCCATACACGTCTAATAGTGGCGTCTGTGAGTCGGACGAACATTGATCTCGATTTACCCGGATCGAGAGTACCTCCCTTCCCCGTTTTCGAGGATGCTGAACACGATGCCGGTGTCAGAATGTCTCTTTGGAATTGCACAACCCCTCAAAATGGCCAAAAACCACCCCCTACATCATCTCCCTGTAAAAACAAGTATTTTCCCCAGTTTTCGAGGATGCTGAGCACGGTGGTGGTGTTGAAGATGACTTCCGACCCTCTACCAACCCCTCCACAGTGAAAACTCACCCCCGAGAGGGGTGGTTTTTTATTTTTTTTATATAAGCGACAAAACGTATGTTCCCCCGTTTTCGAGGATGCTGAACACGGTGGTGGTGTTCAATATCCCTTGCGACCCCCACCCACCCATCCACCAGCCAAAACTCACCCCCGAAAGGGGTGATTTATTTATTGATTTGGGGATTGAAGGGATTTGAAAAAAAAATCATCCACCACCATCGTGTTCAGCATCCTCGAAAGCGGGGGGGACAGACGTTTTGCCGCTGATATAAAAAAAACCTTTCGGGGGTGAGTTTTGACCGATGGAGGGGTTGGTGGGGGTCGGAAATAATCTTCAACACCACCACCGTGCTCATTATCCTCTAAAACGGGGGGGACACACAGTTTGCCGCTGATGTAAAAAAATACCTCTTTCGGGGGTGAGTTTTGGCGGGTGGAGGAGTTGGTGGGGGGTCAAAAGGGATATTGAACACCACCACCGTGTCCAGCATCCTCGAGAACGGGGGGACAGACGTTCTGTCGCTGATATAAAAAAAATAAAAAACCACCCCTTTTGGGGGTGAGTTTTGTCCGGTGTAGGGGTTGATGAGGGTCGGAAATCATCTTCAACACCACCACCGTGCTCGGCATCCTCGAAAACGGGGGAAAAGATGTTTTTTACAAGGAAATGATGTAGGGGGTGGTTTTTGGCCATTTTGGGGGGTTGCGCAATCCCAAAGAGACATTCTGACACCGGCATCGTGTTCAGCATCCTCTAAAACGGGGGGAGGAGGTACTCTCGATCCGAGTAAATCGAGATCATTTTTTTCAGGGTTTTTTCCGACTCACAGACGCCGCTATAACTAAACAGAATTATTTAAAGTGAAATTACTCAGCAACGACTAGATTTCAAAGCGGATATCAAAAATGTGACAATACACTTCCACTTAAAAAATAACATTAATAAAGTTAATATTTAACTTATTAACATATTAACAATTTTCAGGAAAAATTCTTTAAATTTTTTACAAGTATAATTAAACAAGTGCATTTTTATGAGTCCTACAATTCTTTATGTATTTCTAATTACATTGTTGTTCTGAATTTTTATAGGGCTGTAATATGTATGTTCAATGTCTTAACTCAATATAGAGAGTTATTGATTATACCTACATATACATATACGTATATGGACCCATGCCATATCTCGCTTATTTATAAAGATACGAAAAAATGATAGGACAAAATATTTTATATACAGTTTATTAAAAGCTTTTAAAATACACCATCGTATAAGCAATTTAACCCATTAACGCCCAAACGGACACAATTTTTCGTCCTTTTTGGAGCGTCAATCTTGAAGGGAAATTAATGAATTCATTCAATAAAGACCACTTATCCTTATGTTTTCGGATGTGATCTTTCGATTTCCGGGGTCACAATTGTGATTAAATGCTCTAGAAAAAAAATATGGCTGACTTTATGGAGAAAAGTACTGAAAATTTGGGGATTTTTTTTTTATATATTTTTTTTAGCCCAAAAAGTACTCTAACCTTCTCTGGATTGTGGAGGGAGGTGGAGGCAATAGTTGGAGTTGATGATATTATTTTTTTGCCGACCTCAACTGACTCTAATCTTTTCAAAATGGCGGACATTGCATAAAATCTCATGAAATATGAATTTTCCTCTAGTATTAACGAGAAAATAATGTTATGAGTTTTTCTTGATCCACATCAATCATTTCATCATCATCAATCAAAACAATACTACAGAATATATTTGACTAAATTTTCAATTTTCAATGATGGCGGATTAAAAATGGCGGCCGGAGATGTTAAGAAATGGCGCGTTTTTCATAATAAAAAGTAAATAGGAGTTTGTAATTATACTTTTCCTATGTCATTTCATGTTGTAGTAACATTTTGAGTTATTCCTGGTGAAAAAAGTCTGAAATCCAAGATGGCGGATTCAATATGGCGGACATCATTCTTGAAAATTCAAAATTTGAAAACGGAAAAATTACAGTCACGTTTTACGTAGAATTCTGATGGAAAATGTCCTCTCAGTCTTTTTCATAAAAATGCGTTCTATCTGAGTAAAAAATTATTTGTCATTCTAACCTCAATACGAGGTTTTTTTTCCGGTGTTGAGGTTCTCATGAAATCATGAGAATTATATATTATGCACTTAGGGATGCTCGGGCGCAAACTACTACTATGTAAGCGCATTGAAGATTTTTTTGACAAAAATTGTTCTGTTCATTTAGTTTATCGTCCCTATCTCAAAAAATTTAAAAAATTGTGAAGGCGACCCTTTTCGAGTTGAGAAGTGAAAACTGACTAGGTACACATAAGTACATACATATGTATGTATCTTTACGGGGTCGCTGTTTGTCCTTAACCTCAAAAATTGTGTCAATGTTTGCCTACTATGGTCATGGAGATAATTTCCTATAGAATATTTCGTACTTTTCTGCATTATGGTAAACATGTATAATTTGTATAACTTGTATCTGGTTTATTTTATGGCCAACTTAATGCAAAAAATATGGTAAATAGTCCATTTATTCCCAAATATCAAAAAATTACATTTTTTTAATAGTATTAATGTCAAACAAACTAGAAAAAACAATACATTTTAAATACGTACCTAAATATATACAGGATATTCCGTTTAAAGAAGCCCATGTGTATGCATGCCTCGGAAATGTGTTACTCATTTGTTTTTCAGACTTCACATATATATTTAAAATATTTTATAAATTTCGACCTAATTTTTCTTATTTCCAAAAATAAGCCAGGTAAGGCATGGGTCAATGACCCTGTACCTAATCATATAATGTTAAGAAAATACACTGTCAATATGAAATAATTTTCGAATTTATCTCTCTATACAGAGACATTTTTTAAATAATAAATAATACGACAATTAAATTAGTTTTCAACATTCTGTGTAACATTGTTTTATATTTAATATTATGTAACTTTTGTTTATTTTATTACTCAATATGTTTAGCCAAGCAAACACCATATTTACGTGTCCTGGTCAGCTTTTATTTAGCGCAAGTCATTTTCGTCTACAAAATTGTGGCATATTTGTAATAATGCATAAATAGTGATTGTAATATAACATAAAATGGAGGTACACAAAGCGCGGTTGAAGATAATTCTTTCAGATGATGACCATAAACACCACATATTATTTTTATTTTGTTTTTATAACCACAGAGAGAGCATCCTGGTACTTCGGACGAGAGCCATTCAGTACAGCTTTCTGCTTTATGCCCTACAAAGTTTCGCATAAATTTTCTATCCGAATAAAACGTCCACAATGCCACTGGATTAAGTCTTTAAGAAGCCGCCGGAAAATTCCCACATCACTCATAACTTTCAGGCGTCCATTCAGTACTGAAATATTCAGCGCAGCTTACACCGATACATCAAGAATGCAACAGATTTGCTCCTTTTACTACGTAATACCGCAATCTCTAAGAAAATAAACTCCACGACACCAGACATTGCCATACATTGTCCAATTCACTACGAAAACGTTTGCTGCAAATAACTTTTTAATTAAGTTGAGTTCCTTCTAAGCTTTAATTGGTCTTTCCAAATTTTAACGTAACTGACAAAAAAATGTTAAAATATTAGGGACATATATATTTTGAACATGTAACCATAGAATGTTTAAACGGTTACAATTGGAGGTAAAGTTTACCTCCAAAACTATAATTCCTTAAATATCAAGTCAAGATTATATCTTATATCCGGGTCAAGCTTATATCTAAAACTAATTAACGATTTTTTTTTAATTTGGAGAGTACATATACTAGAATTAATTTAAGACCAAGTGACGGAAAAATCCCAGCTTTTTTATAGGACACCCTGTATATTTTTACGTACTTGGATTCTACGAGTCAGAGTACACGCAATCCATATATCAAATCTCGTTTTGAGCCAAACTTTGAGCCAACCCAAATTATCAAAACTTTGACAATTATATACAACAAAACAAAATTACATTTCTTGCGATTCTGAAAATGTCCACCGTTCATTTCTATGCAGAGGTGGTATGCTTTTTCAATTTATTAAGGGCTTTGACTACCCAAAGTGGATTTGTGTTTATTGTTTCAATACTTGTATAATTCCTTTTAATAATGCAATATTGTTGTGATCGTTTAGATACGTATTTTTCAAATAATAATATAAAAAGGTATCAAGAGGGGTTAGGTATGGACTGGTCGGCGGCCTCTTGATTGTTTCACGTTTTCCACTAGAGGTTTCATACATTTCATTTAAAAAAATTGTTACTAAGCCAACATTATGGGGTGGTGCCCCATCTTGCTGAAAAACAATTTCTTGTGCTTCATTTAAAGGTAATTCATAGATTAAATCTGCAATGTCGTTCAATAACTTGTCAAGGTAAAGATCACCGGTCAGCGAACGGTTAAAAAAAACGGACCCATTTTTTTTTTCTCCCATCCCACATGTTTACAGATCGGCGGCCAGAATGTTTCACTTCAAAACACTTTTCGGGATTGTAAGGAATGTAGAAATGTATAATAATAATAATAATAATAATACTCACCCTATAATTACTCCGAAGAGTAACCCCAGAGGTCCTCTCAGGGATCTGTACGGGGAAGGGGTGGCTATTATTATTATTTGCCACGGCGCACTGGGAGCGACTTTAGATTATTTGGGTAACGCATTTGCTTTAATTTCCCAGGAAACCCAGAAAACTCAGAACATTACCAAATCTAGGGCATGTGCAATGTTTTTCCTATTTGGAATTCCTGCAGTGCTAAAATAGGACTCTGAATTTTATAGAAGAAATTCATTAAGAATTATAATTCAGCCAATTTTGACAATTTCACAATAATCTTGAGATGTATTCGAACAATTGCAAGCGAATTCTTGAATCCATTGTATACTACATGTAAAATTGGAATAGTCGTTTTTTGCTTAGATTTTTAAAATAAGTATAATAAACTAAATACATTCACAATCAGGGAGATGAGCCCAATTATTTAGTGTGATATAATATGCAAGATGTTGTATAAGAAAAAAAATACATTTCTATTTATCACGATTTTCTGCAACGCCCTATATAAATGAAAACTATATAATAAAAAACTAACATTGTGCCCTACAACTTTTGTATTTAATATTGTTTATATAAAGCCAAATAGCCAAATACAAAAGTTAAGGGGGGGGGCATTTATAGTGAAACACCCGATATATGTCGTTTTTAATTATGAGCAATATGGTGAATCAAAAATATGGAAACCCTTAAAAATCTTGCGACCAGTGCATTTTAGAGAAATATGTATTAGAAAAAGGTTAAGGAAATTTCTCTGGCTTTCCATCGGTAACCTTAGATTTGACCTTGGCCTTGTCCTTGAAGGTCATATCAAAGTTACTAGAATGTTTCCATTTCCATTTAAAAAATGCCAGTGACCCTGATATGACTCAAGGTCCTGGTAGAGGTGATAGTAAAAGTCATGAGCAACACAATATTTAAGCATAAAATTTTTTGTTTCCAAATCCCCGATAGAAAATAGGGGTAGCCATTTTTTATGTCTGAGATCTTGATATTACTCTCAACGTCATAGTCAAGGTCAACGTCATAATCAAGAGCTCACTTAAATGTCAAATTAACTGCTTCTTTTGAATGAAGCAGAAAATCCACGATAAAAATAACAGGTTCCCTTTTTAAAAACGTCACTGTGACTCTCAAGGTCATAGTCGAGGGCTACACCGTATCTGGACGTAAAATTTTCCGCTCTTTCCAAATCCGCGATAAAAAATACGGGTGTCCATTAAAAAAAAATTGTGACCTTGATATGACCTTCAAGGACAAGGCCAAGGCAAATCTAAAGTTACCGATGAAAAGCCAGGGAAATTTCCTGAACCTTGTCTAATACATTTTTCTCTAAAATGCACTGTTCGCGAGATTCTTAAGGGTTTCCGTATTTTTGACTCACCGTGTATGTATCTCACGTATGGTCAATCCAGATCTTATTACATTGGTGGTACACAATTCATGATAAATCTATGCCGAGTGTACCGTATGTATTATAGTTTGCTAGTTTCGTTCACTCTATTTTCGTTTTATTTATTTGTCAAGTATTTGATTAGGTTGAAAACATCAAAAACCGATGTCTACGGTATGTTTTTGAGGTTAAGGTCAAAATATGAACTAATTTGACTATTCCAAATTGAGATTTGGATTCAGCGGGTCAAAATACTAACCTACACTTCTTTTTTATGGCGTTGTGTTATTTATATCCGTATATTATGTACTGAAACACTCTGTCAAGTGCTTATTGAGAGGAATATTGTAAATTGGTACAACGTACATGGCTTAATCACCAGAGATTTATTGACAAAAAAGTGGGCAAAAAAATTGTTTTTACTCCCTTAAATCTATTCTAACTGACAAAAAATAGACATACATCAACTTACTTTCATAAAAAGTTTCAAAAGTCACTTTGAACCAGACCTGGAATACTTTCCTCATTAGGCAGATCTGAGCAGCAAAAAAACTTACCTAACAAGATCCATTTTGTTGGCGGCTTTACGATTTTTTTATCGCCCAGCTTCTGTACGACACGGCAAGGCCATTAATTCGAAATTCGAAATAAAGAAAAATCGGCGAAATTATAACTCGTCTGGCGTAGGCAATAATAACGCGAGTTTTAAAAGTTGCCGCTTTTAAGATCGCCTAAAATAAAACAAATTGCGAAACTTCCATACGAGATAATATATCTTGCGAGCGTATCTCGGAGGCGCGGGCATGCTAATGACGGCCCGTTTCCCGAAACTTTCCCGAAGGCAGCGGGAAAAAATCGCCCCAACGCCCTACCTTGCGATGGCAATCTTAAAGGGATTTGCCACTTTAGCTTCGCTCACTCCTCGCTGAATTCAAATCGGTCAGTGCCGAATTAAAATTCCGTTCGTCTCCTGCCAAGATTTGAAAAGAAGTTCTTTTTTTTAAAGCGGGACAAGTTCACGAAACGGTGATATACCGGGTGATAAGAAAGCTCGATATATATAGAAGTCACAAAGAATTTCAAGCCAATTTAGAATTAGAACCAATTTAAAGTTAGGATATTTACTACGAATTACGCCCTAAGTATAGGATGATTACTACGAAGAATTTGATGAAAATATTTTCAAGATGGCTGCACTTCAGCATCAACTTCTTATTTTAAATGGAATGGTGCCTTTTTTATTGCATATTTCGATTCTATACGTTTTTTTAGGTAGATTTTCATAAGATTCCCCTATACGTATCGTTTACCGTTTTTAAGTTATTGTAAGTTATTTGAAATTGTTCATTAGCACCGTAACATTTGAAACTATCTGTAGTTAATCCAGTCTGTGAGCCGGGGAATTAGGCCAACTAAATAAGTTTGGTGTAGCTACTCGAATTCAAAAACTTTTTTTTTGCATCATGTTCTATGAACCTCTAAGGTCATACGTGACTATCTTGACTAATACGTGACTAACTTGGCAAACCCCCTCAGACCACCCCTATACTATAAAACACACCCCATGCTCACCCTCATTTTTAAAGTGGTATTTAATTTTTAAAAAAACGACAAATAAGCATCGCATGTGGGTTCTAGGGTTTTTTTTTGGCCGCCAATCCTGAATCTGATGTCATTTTCTCGAAAAATTCATGCCACGGCCGGAAAAACTGGAAAATTGGGTCACTTTTGCGAAAATTGAATCATTGTTCACGCGATTTGCGTGGCATGAATTTTCCGGGAAAGTGACATCGGATTCATGATCAGCGCCCCAAGAAACCCCAATAGCGACTTATCACACGATCATTTTCATAAAATTGAAAAATTGTCTCTCAGGTTTTCCGGAAAATTTTCATAGTTTTCCAGAAAATTTACATGATTTTTCGTTATTCGTTATCATTATACGCTGCTGGATATCTTTATGACGTAAAAAACGCAAATCGCGTGAACAATGATTAAATTTCCGCAAAAGTGACCCAATTTTCCAGTTTTCCCGGCTGTGGCATGAATTTTCCGGGAAAATTACTTCGAATTCATGATCAGCGACCCAAAAAAACTTCTAGAACCCACTTTCGATGCTTATTTGTCATGTTTTTCAAAAATTAAATACCACTCTAAAAATGAGGGTGAGAATGAAGTGAGAGTAAGGGGTGTGTTTTATAGTATAGGGGTGGTCTGAGGGGGTTTGTCAAGTTGGTTGATAGTCACGAATGACCTTAGAGGTTCATAGAACATGATGCAAAAAAAATTGTTTGAATTCGAGTAGCTGCATGAAACTTAGTTAGTCTCCCAGCTCACAGACTGGACTAAGTGAACATTTTATAAAATAATGTAATAATGCTTAAAACAAAGCTACCATTACACGCAACTTCAAACCATCCAAAGTAATTTTTTTCTTAAATACAATGCCCCGATTTTAAACTATAAATATATTTGACTTTTGCTGTAGAATTAAATTCTGCATCGATATGTACTGGCATTCCCTATACCTATATTTAATAGTTTTTCAGTTCACTTTCAGTAACAGAATATGTGTTTTTTAAAAATTTTCTCATAACTTCTAATAAATCCTTTGATCTTTCAGTAGCATATCATGGAAATGAGCCTACTAGTGATGCTAATGTTACTACTAATGCTGACAGTTACTAATATTTTCGTGTTTTCTTGAATTTTAATTGCTATTATTAATTAAAACACATACTCTGTGAGTGGGTATGTGGCTTTAAATGTTTTGGCCAAATCTAAATAAAATTTCCTTTATTTCAGTTTGTCGGAGATTTTTACATTTGAAATTTTATTTTATTTCTGTTGTCCATTCTTAAATAACTAGGATTTTGTTTTGATATATATGACTATGTTTTGACATATGAATAATATATCTGATTATCTATTCCTTATACTCATTTAACGATATTACGAAAATATGCAAGGTCTTCCGTTAATAATGGGACACAGCAAAACTTCAACCATTTTTTTTGGTAAAAAAATTGCGATTAAACCAAACTTACCTTAGTTCAAAGTTAATAGTAACCAAAATACAGCGTGTCAAATATTTATAACTTTAATTTTGATTTTCGTAATAACTTTTTTCTAATTTAAAAACTAAGATACATCATTTGATAACTCAAAAATATCAGTTTTCATCATTTTTCTCCCAAAAAAGGTACACCTTGTAAATGTCGCTCCGACGAACCCTTTTCAAGATACTTGTATTTAAAGTGCTGTCATTTAAATTATGATTATGAAATTTACAATTTTTCAAAATATTTAGGGTCTGAGTAAAACAATCAACTCAAAGAAAACGTTCTCAAACTAAATTTCTATTAAACTTTTTTTGTAGTTCGTCAACGTTATGGTTTAAGGGTTAAAAAATGTAATAATAAAGCCAAATAAAAAATTCCCTCATTACCTTATTTTTTTAATGAAGAAATACGAGACATGGTATGATTGTACGCATAAGAAAAGTTTACCTTCCACTGGGAACACAACGACAATATTTTGAAATGTATCTTAACCGGATTTTAAAATTTTTTTAAAAAAGAATATTTTAAGCGTTTCATCCAACCAAACTCAACTCTTTAACTCAAAAAGTCTGGAGTTTTGTGTGTTCCATTAGTTATTAGTAATGGTACACACAAATATTGTTGTGTCTGAAATGAACTGAGTCTTCAATTTTGGAAAGAATTCAGCTATAAAATTCTTATCGACTTTTGTGTAAATTTCTTCATTTGCCGTCTTGCCTTGAAATACGAATTTTGAAGAAAAAAAAGAAATACGAATTTTAATAATGCCTGATAAAAACTGATTAAACTCATTCCCGGATTTCCTCACTTTGCCTTAACAACATGAAAGAAATTCGGGAATCAAATTGTTTTATGCTCCTTTTGGTCATATAATTTAAGAATGTATTAGTTTTGTAGCAAAAGTATTTTACTCTTGTACTTTCTATCGAAAGCGATAAATATTTGTGTTTAATAGAAGTGGACCAAACCGAATTCAATATAAACACATGTACTTTTTTATATTTTAGATTATTAAGGTTCTATTAGGCAATTACTTCTACCAATATTTTGTCAACACAGTTCTTGCCCTTCCATGGTACAATTTTTATTTCATTTTATTTATTAATTTTTAGTGGAAACGGCGAAATCTGACTAATTGTAAGTATTCATTTTTACACCATTCATATTTATAATTTTCTCCAGGATCCACATTTACATTTACTATAATAAAAAGTAAGAGCCCCAGTTTATTTAATAAAAAAATACTGTTTTAATAATGAAATTCCGCCTATTTAATAATCTTGTAATAATGTAATATTTTAACTAGGCTTACCGCACTCTAATGCGCGGGGTGAAGTAATGAATATTTATTAAATTGTCCCTTACTTAGCATAATTTTTCATAAAAATAGGATGGATAATCTCGCCAAGAGCATGCTAATCTTACGGCACGTTGACACCAAAACATTATTTATCCCACCTTGAAAAGGGAAAACATGAGAAGGGACTTTTTTGACGTTATGAAACCGTAGTTTTTTGTATCAGTATTACTCAGATGTACTTGTGGCGTACTAAAACATATAGGATATGAGTAGTGGTACTGAACTTTTATATAGGTGACAAATATAAATATAAATTTAGATTAATTTATATCCCACATCGTCATTCGCCAATGGATATATCACACTGATGAGATCTAATACGACCGAAATGAGATGTGCTTTCTGATGACTAATCGCAATGAACGGGGATTTTTGCAATGTGCTTTGTGCACAATGTTATTGTGAGATATATTCATAGTCAAACAAACAAATAATAAAGCTCAAGAGTTAAATCAGGTGCTACAAACCGACGAAAGTATAGCAAATCACGTGCTTATCACGCACCGACAGCATATCCTTCCATGCTAGTGGAGGTATCCAATGATGGCGTAGGCATCTGTTTTATTTACGGAAATTACAATTTGGTCTTTTAGGGATAATAAACACTTATTCCATTAGTACAAATTTTGTCAAAGAGACAAACTCAATATTAAAACCAATGAAGTACGAAAATTGAAGAAATGACATGGTACCAACACTATTATTATTTCTCTACATTTAATTTAAACTGTATTTATTACAATATAAGAACTAAATATAACAGATAGAAAGCGCAGTGTTGCTTACCTTTAGAATTTTATTTTAAATTAATGCCACTAATTTAATTTTAGTATTTAACAAATCTGTTAAATACTGCTTTCATAACTAATAATTTCATTGTAAATTAGGTAATAATTTCATTGTAACTTGCCGCAGGAGATTTATCAAATGAACGGATTAACGGAAAGTACACAAGAGAATAGGGATTAAGATCCTACAATACATCAACAAGGGTTGTTTGGAGTATTTCTATTCATTTTAATGTATTTAATTTAGGCTAATTATTATATAAATCACATAAAGCATTTTTTGTATGTAAACTGTAATTTATGTTAAATAAATGTTTGTATGTAAAATAAAAATAAATGTGCATGACGTTGCGATGCTTCGAACACTTTTTCCCATACATACAGTTTTATGGAATCATTGAAAATGTCTGAATTTGAAGTTTATTTTCTAAATTAAAGCTTAAAAACTAAAACTTCGCAAACGGTGAATTTCTAATTCACTGTTTAGATAATGGAAACTTGTTACATATGTCATGTTGGAAAGAGTGATATGAATCATTAGGCAAATACTTAAGAACAGTAGGTAGTGTTTTTCCTGTATATCTACATCAAATTAATAATAATTTGTTCTATCAAATTATTATTAATCTGACGTAGTTTAATAATATAGTGCGCCTGTAAAGTAAAGCATCAATTAATTTTTATTTAAATAAACAATTTTAATTGATTTTAAATTGACATAATCGACT
Source organism: Aromia moschata (assembly GCA_029963805.1). NCBI lineage: Eukaryota > Metazoa > Arthropoda > Insecta > Coleoptera > Cerambycidae > Aromia > Aromia moschata. Next base: position 244,267 of record JAPWTK010000462.1, read on the forward strand.
TTTTTTTTTTGTAATACTTGAGCTGATTCCAAAAACATATCACAAGTGGCTTCACATTGATACACGGTTAGAAAAAAACTCGTATTTATTCATTAATTAAATTTCAGTAAATTCCCGAGCCACGTCGATTTTTTATTTCAGTTTAATGTACTTTCACGTAATAATCCAATACACAATTTATAATATTTTTCTAGAATACCTGTGATAGCGTCTGAAAGCAATAGGCGAGCTAGGGAATAAATTAATTTCATCTATCCCGTGTCACCGGACGAATAAAACAAAACGCGGCACTGCAAAAGCCCTTGTGGCGATGGATCTCGTCTAAATGGGAAAACTTTAAGGTGCAACGGAGTTCACTCACTCTTGACGTAACCGTTTATTTTGGAGCACATGTGTTCAACGAAAACTTTCGCAATTACCTGCCCGGAGTTTTTTTGCATGGCGCGAATTAAATGGCTAATTTGCAATTTTAACAAAATCTCGTCGCATTTTAATTTATGGGTCGGAGGTTGTTCGAAGTTTCCGGGTTTTTATTCAAATCTCCTCGAATAAAATCCATTACTATATAATGTAGATTTACTCGTAAGCTTAATGGGTTTCTGATTTGAGAGTACCAAGGGCGTAGCCAGTAGTTATTTTTGGGGGGGGGGGGCGCTCAATGCAGTTCAAAGAAATAAGCTAAAAAAAAAACAAAAAGGTCACTACAGCCAAGGGCAACCGCATTCCCCCGAGTATTTCGGTTTTTACTCGACCCTTTGGGGGGGGGGCGATCGCTGCAGATGAAAGAAATAAACTAAAAAAAAAAAAGGTCACCACAGGCAACGGCAACCGCATTCCCCTGAGTTTTTTGGTTTGGGGGGGGGGGGCGATCGCCCCCATCGCCCCCCCTGGCTACGTCCTTGTAGAGTACCAGACAGCAGCGCAGTTAAATGGGTGGAGTATGCATTCTTTTACATATTTAAAAATAAATACTTACTTAATATTCAACAAATTCATACAGGTTTTGGAGTGATATTAGAACATTTATAAGGTGGCATGCACATCATTTCGATGCCATTCACAGATGGCAATCATCATCATCGGACAATGATGAGCTCGCATTGGCTTCATTTCCTCATGTATACAAAAGAAAAATACGAAAAAGAAACGTGGCATTGAAAGGTGAAATACAGTGTAAAGAGTGAGTTGATGCGAAGAAACTTTTATCATTTGTAACATCATTGATTAAAGAAGGACGCCACCATGACGGAAGCTGTAATATCCCACTAAAGACTGACGGAGACATCGATATGTTTTTTATTAATAAAAGGTCATAGGTTCCTTCCCTTTTCGCCTTGTGTTGGTATTCCATCGATTCCATAAGCCTAAGGCATTATTGTTGTTGGTATTAGAGAGTTAAAGCAATTTACACAGACAATTCAATTCAAATCACCAGACAATTCCTCTAGAGTAGCACCTGAGATTGGGATGATGTTGTGATCTCCCTGTCGACGTGATCACAGACTTGTGACGTATAACAATAATGCGAACGCTTTATATAACGTACTTGACTCTTCAATATTTATTTACAGAGCCCTTCTGGCGAAGTAGGGGCCGAAATCATTTCACAGATGCACACATTAACTTTTGGTCGAGACTTTCCAAAATATGACAACTACGCGTGCGTAGTAATGATTTTATTTGCGAATATATCTACATCTGACGTAAACGTACGTATTGTCATATGACACCTAATACTAATACGAATTAATAATTTCTGGTATAACCGCAGATTTTACTTATAGGGTACGTTTCCATTGCACGCTATGCGATGCTATGCTATGCCATGGGAGGCGATGCGTTGCTATATTTCTTACTTTTTTAATCAGACGTGTTTACATACACCGCTATCCGGCTATCAGTGAGTTTTTGTGCTTCGTTGCGATCGGTCATGAATACTAGTGATTATCTGATCGAAAACTCTGTATTAAAATACTACATGATTATGAAGAGTAAAAATAAAAAAAGACTCGGAAAAAGAAACCTCTGGATCCATACAATTAATAAAGGTAGAAGACGATTTGGAGAGTTTCCCATCTGTTTAAAGAACTTGAAAAGGATCTCAACAAATTTCATGAGTATTTTCGCATGTCTTCAGAAACATTTCAATATATACTGAATGGCATATCTCCATTGTTACAAAAAATTACTACGAATTTTAGAAAACCAGTCGGAGTAAAAGAAAAACTTGTTGTTGCATTAAGGTAAGTTTAGAATTACTTATAAATACACAATGCATATTAATCTATATACATATGTATATATATTTTCTTTACTATATATTCGGAAAATGTACAAGGTACCACTGTTTATTTGTAAAACTAGTTAATGTTAATGCAATGTCGTCATTGTATAACCGCCAGAGTTTCCTGAATTAGATGTTGAGGGAGCAGGCGAAAACAATGGTGGCTGAATAGTTTGTTGATATCTCTGGTCTTCCGGATAGGGTAATTGTTCCGTAACTGTACATTTGTATAATAATTGTTGCATTTGTAAACGAAAGAGCATCTTCGTGGGGTATGTCATTTTCCGCATTGATGGTAAAAAGCTCATTAAAAAATGAAAATAATCATCGTCATTTTTACGTTCCCTTTGCTTCAGCAACTGGAGTTTTTCTTTTTCCAAATTGAGAAATTGGTCCATATCATAATCTAGTTTTCGTTTCAGAGCTCGTTTAAGAGGACGCTCAAATTGCCATCGTTCAGAATGTACTGTGTTGGAACTATTTGTGTCCACTTCCGTTGGCAAAGAGATAGTAATGTCATGTCCATCGTCCAAATATACTGAACTTTGTCTAGAGTGATCGTATACTGCATAGCGTGTACTGCATAGTACACACTACATAGCAATATAATGTTAAAATAAATAAAAATTGATAAATAAAATAAAACATGTTAAAATAAAGATATAAATAAAGATTAACATGCATTTACTTATTTGGAAACGTCATTTCCCTTGCCACTTCGTCCCATAATTTGTTGGTAACATTTCTGTTGTGATATTGTTTGGATCGCTGATCCCATAATGGAGGTCGAGCTCTTACGGCTAATATTAATTTTTTTAGCATACATGCGTGCAATAGGTACAAACGGCTTCACGACACTGTCTACTTTGGGATAATTAGCGCGATAAAATCAAACAAATTTGATTTTATCGCGCGAAAAACACACGCTCGCACTCGGCGCTACTAGCATTGCGTCGCATCGCTCCCTATAGCACGCTTTCGGAACATTTAGATAAATATTCATATGTTTGTTTTACTAGCATCGCCTCGCATGGCATAGCATAGCCTCGCATAGCGTGCAATCGAAACGTACCCGTACTAAGAGTTAGCAGAATCTACAGAACTACGCTGAACACCCAAGTATACAGAAATAAAATAATTAATATACATGCGTCATTTTGTATGTTTACGTTCACGTTCTGTGCAGCTGCTTTTTGTAAACACTAAACATTAAATGCGAGCAACTATAACTAGACGTTAACTCCATGAGATAGGTATTATTCAAAAATGATGTTTACTTGTACAAGCAATAATAAATAATCGAAATTCATTCATCTTCAAGCTGCTTGTAGAATTAAGATCCAACCAGACGCGCAGGTATGCTTTTACAAAATGGTTGGTTAATTGAAATTCAATCAATTTTCAAGCTGCTTGTACAATTAAGAAAATCGAGCGTTCTCAAAATTCTCAAACAGACACTCAAGTATGCTTGTACAAAAAGATTGATCATGCATGCTTGTCGAACTTACAATAAAGTGTATTGCCACCTTTAAAAACAAACAAAAAACAAGGTATGTTTTCCACATGCCACCAACATTATACGTACTAGAATACTAACTTATCCAGAAATACTTAGTGAGTGCAGCGCTGCTGCGCTGATGTATTTAACGCGTGTATTAAGTACAGCAATAATACAGGATTGCAATGATACAGGATCACTAACATCCATTTGACAGATTTTTCATTGAGACTCATACCATTTAGCTATACAACTTCTTTTAGAAACCTTTACATATCGAAAATGACCTACGTTAATAGTTGTAAGAGGCCCATAAGGATAAAGTTGTGGAATATAATTAGTGCGTCGACACTCAACAGTTCTCTTCGAATTCGTAACACTGCTGTTCTCAATTATTCATAATTAGTATACTATACAGTATATAAATTACATTATATTCCTTGAATGTGTTCGTTAACCGCTTCGCTAGTACAGATTTTGTCACTGCTCGTGCCAAAACTGGTACCCTAAATTGGGGGTTGGGGGGGGGGGGAGGACATTTTGAGTTTTTCAGTTATTTACCAAACCGTCTCACATTTTGTATTCAAGGGTTTTTTGTGTATCTAATTCGATTGCAAGAGTAATTTTTTTTATCTACCACCCCCGAAGGGAGAAAAATAGGGGTGGGGGATGAAATTTTGTGTTTCTTCAATTCTTTACCAAACCATTCGAAATGTTGTATAAGGAGTTGTTTGTCTTTAATTCGATTGTAAGAGTTATTTTTCTGATCTGCCACCCCCGAAGGGTAAAAAATAGGGGTTGAGGTGAAATTTCGAGATATTCCAATTGTGTCCCTAATTTGTTTTCAAGAGTTATTTTTTTTATTTACTACCCTCGAAGGATGGAAAATTGGGTGGGGCCACGAGAACCTTTCCGGTTTCAAGTACGGGGGTAGAACCTTAGTTTCGCTTTCGAATTACAGATTGAATGTTTGACTGAATATTGTATATAATGCTCAAAACATTTTTCACTTTAGTTTGCCGTATTGGATCCGCCACTTTGAATTTTCAAAATCCGATTTTTGACTTGTAATCAGCGACTTCAAAAACTTCTATATACTGCTTTTTATACAAGTTCGTATACATTTTTAGTTTTTTACCCCCATATTCCCACTATTTCTGATTTTAAAAATCTGTTTTTAGATTTGTTATCAGTGTCCTTATAAACCCCTACATATGGCTTTTCAGATTCGCACAAATTTTTAATTTACGTCCTTCATATAGACCGCCATTTTGAATTTTCACAATATGATCCCAGATTCGTAATGAGTGATCTAAAAAATCCCCTACATTCTAAAATTCCGAAAATACTTTAATTTTCGACCGCTATTTTGGATCGGCCATCTTGAAATTAAAAAAATCTGATTCCAGATTTAACAACTTCAAATATTGTGATCAGACACCTCGAAAAACCTTTACCAAAACAATTTCCGGTCCAGATTAAAAAAATATATATAAAAATTAGCTCCGCACTTGGAGGTTAAAGACGCCCTATTTAGTTCGCCATATTGAATTTTATAATTATAATGTCAGATATGGATTCAGTGCCCCCAAAAACTATTGTATACCAAGTTTGGTCCAAATCCATAAAACTAAGTAATTCTATTTGATCATGCAATACCAGAATTGGCACTTTTTTTCGCATATACGATACAATATCAGTGAATCATTAACTGTTCAGTGACTTCGGTATCAAATAGCTACAATATATTTTACCACTACTGAAATAAGGAAAGCCAACCTTCATCCTACCACACAATTAACATTTTTTTCCTTCGTCGACGTTTCTTATCTCATGGCGTTCCGCTTCGAGTACGGAACCATAGAACTCTAAAATGTGTTTTTAGTATTTCAATTCAAATTTAATTATGGCGTTTTAGAGATCGGTCACCCCCAATAACTTCCCTCTCCTCCATTTCTGTTGCGTTCCCTCGTTTCCTCTCTTCTCCTCCAGGCCAGAAAATGAGAATACTGGCGAACTTTACACCCTAGCGATTCGCAGATAATTCTGCTTGCGTCACGCAAAGCGATTTCAGTAGTTGAAGACGGGAATATTATTACTCGCAATGTAAATAAATGGAGGAAAAAGCAATCGAATGTAGTGCGGAGAATATCCTAATAAGTAGAACAATGTATTTGTCTCAGCAACGCACAGGCGTTGCTCCGAGCTTTCGGGTTTATGCAAAAATAATTCGTCGCTTTGTCAATGTCAGCTTGTTTATAAAAACGAGGTCAAAGCCGACCACGCGTAACTTAATTTTTACTTTATTGCATATCGTTAACTATGAAATGATTAATAAATTATACTTATTTACCTTTCAAATTTAATGTTGTAAGGGTCCAAATACTAGTACATTTTTGTTAATATTTCTACAAATGAGGAGCGAACAAAACTGCACATGTCCAGGTTCTCTTCGAAATGAGTTAAAGATTTAATGTTGAAGATTTTTCTGAATTATACCCAACTGCAATGTCAGAATTGTGTAAAAACGATGTTGTCCTTTAGTAAACCCATTGCAATATACAGAAATTCAGTCATAACAACACATGTCCAATGTCATATAGGTCTCTGCATGGGTTAGCTCAAAACTGCACATATTCCAATAAATTAGATTTTTTTATTGCTATGTTGGTGCTTGGTTTGTGTGCAGAATTTCACTAATAGAAGGAAACACTGTTCTAATATGATGATAGGAAACCATATTCTTAAACCATGTGATTTCCCAAGTCATTAATGTGTAGTTAACTTATAAAATACAAGCAAGTAACAGTAGTGCTAATAAAATATTATTTTGTGGTGTATATGCGCGATAATATTATTACGTTAATCCTACTTTATTATTGAAATATGGACGTCTCCGAGGGGTTAATTAACGTTGGTTCTAGGAGGCGGCAGAGGCTTAATATATCAAAACGCGAAGAAGAAAAGTTTGCATTTATAAATAATTATTTTTATTTTTGTTTAATAGAAAACAATGTTTCTGTTTGTCATTCAGTATATTTTCGTCTTCTGTTACTGTATCAATAAATAATCGTTCAAAATAACACATGTCCATTGGCTATTTCAATCAAAAGTAAACATTAGTCCGAGCAAAATTGAACATGTCCAAATTAAAAGTGATAATTTTGTAGTTATTTTTCAGATTTTTCTTTCAAAATGCTTTATAAATCAGTGCCAATATAGGTATATTCAGTGCTATTTTCGTTAACTACAAGTCAGTAGCCATTTTAAACAGTTTTTGGAAGATAACTCAAAACTACTTTTAACGGACATGTGCAGTTTTGTATGGATGCTCTTCAAATTGAGAAAACTGAAAACTGGCGAGATTAAATTGCATTAAAATTCAATTTATAAAAAAAATAATGTATTTGCTGAATATGTCCACCACTTTGATCTAAACAAATCTGGCACCTCTTTCTGATCGAATTGAAAACATTGTGTAAGATATGAGGATGACCATTTATTTCATTATTTTTTTTTTGTAATCCTAGCTTGAATATGAACTAACTCAGGAATATTGATTTGAAAAATTGTGTTTTTAAGATGAGTTCAAACGTTGCTAGCTCTTAGACTAATTCACCATTTACTTTACGCCCATTTCTGAAGTATGATTCGAGAATAAAGGTTTTGTGTTCTTGAGAAAACATATTTTTCGCGTAGCAATTATTCCAAGTATTACGTATAAATTCTACTTGTAAAATAATGAAAATGATTGAATGACAGAAAAGTTGATGACTGACAGTTGACACTTTTAGAGACAGTCGTACAAAATGCACCCTAAAAAACAAACGGCATGCCTTCAAATTTCCATAAACCATTTGACTTCGTTTTTTTTTTTTTGAACGTACATTATATTATGTAGTTCGGTTTTGAAAACGAAAGCGTGCGTTTTGTTGTGTGATAGGCAAGCATGTAGAACCACGTAAATATCTCTAAAGTTAATTATAGATTTTGATACGAAATTTTATATGCGAACATTAGCACTAATTTGAAAAAATTGGATGCGAAAGTAGTGATTCCTAATTTTTAATTTCGTGTTATTATTTTTTTTTATAAATCAGCCAACCAATATTCTTGTTACTGCTTGTCTATTTGCTTTTAATTTAGCTAAAATATCCTGATTATATTTTTTTATTGAGGATACGTGTGCTTTTTTAATAGTGTTAGCATAGCTGCTTTAAATACCAAATCAATTGCTCTGGAATAAAAGTAAATCTTTATTCATACAAAACAAAGCAAATGCTTTTGTAGTTGCTTCGTAGCATTCACTTTTGCTTTTACTTTCTACCCTTTATTTGTTATATATTTAGATATTGTCTATTTTATTCATATTATATATTAGTCTTTTTCATTTGCAATCGACTTTCTATTGGCTCCAACGACCGGTCTTTTTGACCAAAATTCAAAAAAATTTAAGTATTTAAATAGCAATATTCATGTTATATTTTGAATGGTAATTGTCCAGGGCATTTAAATTTGTAATTATGCGGGCCTTTAAACGTCTTGTACAAGAGAACCTTGTACAATTCATGGAACCCTGTACAATGGATTTGTACAGAGTTCTCTAAGAGAACCCTGTACAATTCCACGACTTTTCGTAGAGATACTGACAATTCGAAATTTGCTTCGTTACCATATGAACCTAAATTCACCCGCGGACAAATACAAAATTTTTAAAAAATATTAATATCAATTTGGTTTATAATTCTAAAAATAAACTACAGACGCTTTTGGGTAACCCCAACGACAAAATGGACAATAACGAAAAGTCAGGAATATACGAAATAAGTTGTAAAGATTGTGATCAAAAGTATATTGGGCAAACAAAAAAGATCTATATTGACTAGATTTAAAGAACACATGGCTCATTTGAAATATGGCAGAACAGAAAAATCTTGTGTTGCCCAACACGCTTTTGACAACAACCATAGGATAGACATAAATAATTTAAAATTAATTAGAAATGTAACAAACAGTAGACAGTTGGATGCTTTTGAAAGTTTATAAATTATTAAGTGTAACAATAGTATGAATAAGGACAACGGTCCGATACCCACCAGTCCACTGTTTGCTGTGATAAACAAAGACATTTACGGTTCAGTGAACCGTGGCAACAAATTTGGTATAAATAGTGCAAGTGTGTAGGCTAGAATTTAGTTTTAATCTTCTCCTGAAGATGCCAACTTGGTTGGCGAAACGCGCGTCGAGAAAAGTATAGTAGTTCGGTGTTTCGTGGAAAACGTCCGGTTTTAAACATCTACTTGTTTTGATCTTCGTTTACTTGTTCCTTAGAGTTTTCCAAATGCTTAGTACTGCCCCTGGGTCGATAGATATCCGAAATACATCGATGTCAAACGTAGGAGTTTTGGCCAAGAAAACCGGTCGTTAGAGCCGCCGCACAGTGGGGCCGATTTTGGCTGGCCAGCTTTTCGGGAAAGTCGAAAGTCGAAAAATTAAGATAATTACTTGAAACTTGGTATGTCGGGGTTTTTTGGGTCGCTGATAACGACGAATTTAAAGTAAAAATCAAGTCAAAATAAAAAAAAAAAACAAAACAAAATGGCGGCTCTAAAATACTAAAAAGCATATCTATAAATCGTATTTTTATTGATTTTATGTTTAATTTTGTACACATGTGTTTTCAAAGTCGCTGGTTAACCCCAACGTAACGTAATCTGAAGTCAAAATAAAACAAAATGGCGGCTACGATATACCTACTAAAAGGCATATCTATAAACCGTTATTTTTATTTAATTTATGTGAAACGTGAAATTTACAGGTTTTCGGGGTCGCAAATAACGAATCTAGAAACAAAATGAATGGCAGATGTAAAATGACGAATACAAAATTTCTAAAATCCATAATTTTTATTTATTTTATGAAAAAACTTGTGACAAATAAATTAAGAAGTACAATACAAAGCCGTATGTAAAAGATACATTTGTGTTTAGTAGCAGATAGCAGCAGCTAATTTTTACAAATTTTGTTACATAATAATATAAACTAATTTAAAATTTGTTTCACTCCGGAAATCCGTGGGACTTTTCTCTATTTTTCTGAAAAGATTGCACACAAATTTTCATTATTTCACACTTCAAACATTGCGTTACTGTTAATTTATATTTATTTGTTATAATTTTTGACAAAGACGACAATAAACTACATTTTTCTATTTGAAACATCCATTTGTAGAAATAAAAAAGATCAACTTTACGATTTTCTACGAATTTTTGAATATGACGCTTGAACATGAGCTCGGACGCTCGAGCTGTTACTCGTGCGAAGGTCCTTTTTGTACTGGCTTATACCTGCCATGTATACTTAATTAGCTCTTATAAAGGGCTGTTACATATTCTTTGAACATTACTCTATACATCTATGTACTTCAAATCCCATAAATTAAAACTTCGTTTTTCGACTTTTGGTCAGCTTTTCGGAAATCGGCCCCACTGTGCGCCGCGCCGTCCCTTGGTTTGCCCCATTGCCATCAAGTAAATGCCGCAACATCAACGTTGTAGGCAAGTTTCGAGTGTACCTAATCCGAGGTTGAGCCTTGTCGCCGACGGACAAGGACCTGGTGCCCGCATGCACGTCGACAGAGACCGCTAATGCAACACGCTGTAAGCTGGAAGCGCCCGGCCTGATTGGCGATGTTTTATGCATGTGCGGCTCCGGGAGGGCGGCAGGCAAACAGCGGCGCTGTGGACACAGCGGCAGCGAAGAGATGCTAACATTAGCCGCGTCGCGGCGTAATTAGATTGAGAGCCCAAAGTGTTTACCGAAGTGTAGGGGACGGAATTTCACCTTTACGGCTTTTAAATATCTCAGACGTGTTTCGGCCCTCTGCTGCGGTCAGCGGCGGCTACTCCATGGGGGCAGTGCTGGGGACCGCCAATGTTTAAACTTGTTAAACATAATTTTTTTTGTACATAATGTCCTAGGCTGGTGACACGTAGTATGTATCCCCCTCTCGTGCTTATGTGCAGTAGCGGCTGGTGGAATTGAGATAAGACTTGGAATAATTATAAGAATAAAATGAAATAATACTTGAGAAAAAACTTGTGGCAAAAAAAGTGTGCGTCACCAAATTGCCTTGGAAATGGTTTACAAAATATTTGCGTAATATATGTATGTATATATTTATAATTACCAAGCAATTAGTCTTTTTACACGTTATTTATCAAAACTATGAAAAAAATTATGACAATTTGAATTCTTCTTCATCCCAATATTTCGTTTTTGAGATTATACAGCAGCTGGATCTTAGCAAAATGAAAATTTTGCAGAAAACACAAGAGTTACAAGTTTTTATGTGTACATGGTAATTCTAAAAAAAAAATCGCAAATATTTTGCAAGCCATTTCCAAGATCGTCTGGTAAGGTAGACGCTTTTTGAATTTCTTTTCACAAATATCGTTTGAAGTATTTCTTGCTATTTCATCAGTCTCCACTGCTTAAGACGCATTGACATTATACCAGTTGACTAGCACTAGTCAACTAGCGCTAATTTACTAGCTCTTGTGAATCTATTTACATATTAGTACTAGTCAATATTGTTGAAAAAATAATTTTAGAAATCAAGATTTTTAAATCTTTTTTTACTTTTTTTTGTAATTTTCTTTCCACGTATTACTTATGTGTCTCTAATACACTTAATTCATTTCTTTATCATAACTATTGTCAAATCCTTCTTCATTTCACGTTACATGTATTCAAATGCACTATTTCGCTATTCGATTTTTGTAATTCTCATCTCGAATATTCCACAGTACTTCACACTCTTTATATAAACCTAGGTACAAATATCGTTGTCATTTTCCATCCAACTGTTAGTTGGCGCCATTTTGTATCACTGCTCTGGTATATAAAAGTACAACGCATTCCAACTTTACTAGCGCTAGTAAAATAAGCACGACACTAGTGCGAGTCACGGTTTACATTATGCTTATAACATACAAGTCTACTGGCGCTAGTTGAATGGCGCTAGCCAACTGGTATAATGTCAACGCCGCTTTAAATATGACTAGACATATCTCGATGAGTCAACAAGTTAAACGGCCAGCCCATTAAATCTATGGATCGAGAGGAATCATTGTCATTCACCGTCAGAAACCACAGATCCAGATTACGACCTTAATAGATCTTATCAGTGAGGATTTAAGAATATAATTCGAACACGTCTATATATATTTTAACACCTACCTACAGGGTTTATTGTACAATATAGAAAAAAAATATATAATATAAGCGTTTTAGTAAATTTTTGCTATTATCTTTTAAACTTGTCTAAATTAAAAATTAAACATCGAAATGTTACAAAACGCAAAAAACACCATTTGTTTTAATGGAACACCTTGTATATTTTTACTTTTCTGCATGAGCTCTTCTCCTTGATTTAAAAAATACACTCTTTATTAACATTTCATTCGAAAGTTTGCGAATTATTTAAGTTTAGAGTTGGTATAATAATTAGGTGTATTGGAACTGTCGAGCTCTAGATTGCCATGAAAAAAAAAACAAATAATGGAACTGCGTAGTATATTGAATTCATTGTTATTATCTATATTTTGTCTATTTCTTATCTATATTATCTGTATAGTCTAAATATAATGTATTTTGAAGAAAGAATTAAACTTGATTAGGCCTTTCAGAATAACTTTATACTTTATTTATAAACAGTAAACCGAATTATAATTCATAATAGTTATTTGTTTACTGTAAATTATATCCAACTGTTCTCTCTTAAAAGAGAGACTCTTAAAAGTTAATACAGAAAATCTACTAAAACTCGAATGAGAAGTTATTTTTTGTTTCGTATAATAAACACTGTAGGTAGATGTCAAAATATAAATGATAACCCTGTACTTAACATACAAAGTGTCAAATATACAATTCTGTTTAAAAATGCACTTTTCTGTTTCTTACATTTTGATAATAAAATAATTCAAATTGGATAAAAACAAAACTGCAGACATGGATCTGTTCTTCATGGGCTATACTGTATGTATAATTAAAAACCAGTCATTAATTTCTTACAGAGTACAGATCTAATTTGATTTTCAGTGTTATTTTGTATTAAAAGTAAAATGTTTATGGATATTTCAGTAGTTAAAAAATGTCCTTTTTGTCATTCCAAACTCTAAACACGAGAGGGGGATCCTTATCTTATGTCCTAAGTTATAGTTTAAACTGATGATATATTGGCATGTTATACCACCCTTATATGCTCCCATAATCATATTAATTCCACTGTCGCAACTATGAACGTTACATTAAACACGTAACCGCTATAAATTGCCGTATAATTTTACATACATTTATATATTCAACATTGTTTTCATAATATTATGCTAAAGCTCCACGTGTTTATGTTCGCATTATGGTACATCATAACATGCGCCAGTAAGCTTTCAATATTGTCTGTTCCGCATCCCTTTCGGTGGAAGGGTGCGACTGACTGAATTATACACTCAAGAATTTCTATTTGTGTCATCACGAAATAAACCTATACATTATAATACTTTATTAACCTAGGTATATTTTATCGTGCAAAGTGTTGTCCCTAGGACTAAAGTGGTTATAAAGAAATTAAAAACGGGACGGACCACAGAGGCGTATGCATCATAAGTACAATACACGGAATTAACTAGTAGCCTTTCATAGACACGTTTGTTATATTTTATTATGAAATTAAATCACCTTATTCAACAGCTTAATTCATCAGCCTAAATCACCCTATTCATCAACTCACACGGGACTACTGCAATCAAATAAAATTGAGACAACCCTTATCACATGCTACACGAGTTGCCTATGTATTAATGAAACATAACCTATATATACAAACTGCGATTCTTGATTTTAACAGATAGCAAAACTGTGAGTAGGTGTGGTTATGGTTAGCGATAATTTTATTGGATCCGATACTGGTTTCTAGGGCGTAAATGACGTACGTTCAGCCTTGTCCAGTTTCGAGGATTCCAATGCCAATAATTGGTTCACTCACTTTGATAAGATCAATGGAAGCTGTCGGTATATAACAGGACAGGTATAAGATAAGGGATAAATTCGATACAAATGTTGCAAATTTTTTTTAGAAAAATTGTTGGGATACAAAAACGATTCAGGTGGATTGGCTTTTTTTTGTCGGTTTAAAACAAGTATTATGTCGACAATGTTTTTTTAGTGGAAACTCCCATTTTTCATTACGAATTTAGAATGACCATTTTCATTAATTAAATATCCACTATATTAATGACCATATTATCAATAATTAAAATAAGGTTTACAAATTTAATATAAAAGTTGCTTGAGGTTAGTTTTTTTTTAAGAGGAACTCTTAAAAGATTGTTATCAGAAAAAACTGAGAATATAGTACCTTTTAGAGTAGAGCATAATTTACGACAGACATTGAGGATGTAGAAGTTAATTGGTATACTAAAAAAAAACTGGAATCCCACAACATTCTCACTAATTATAACATTCTTAGAATCATGTTTTACATTTCGAGTTTCAATATTTACTTTGGATATTATTAGGGTCCGGTAAGTGTGCCATATCGCAGGGTCGGACTCGTAATCCGTCATGTTCTTGACGGAAGGAAATATAAGAGACCAAAAAGACAAGTAATGTATTAATAAAGTATAGTCCTTCTATTTTTAATTGAAAATGATAAATACGCCTGGGAACAAATAAAGCGGTCAACTTTATGAGTCCATGGACGCCATATATCTTTTATAAATTCCAAAATTGTGAAATAATTTTTTTCATTCAAATCAATATAGGAGATTAAAATTCGCCTGCATACAAAACTCTTAATATTTGTAATATAATTTGCTGTAAATAATGCTCATTTAGCCAGACATCTCAAAAAAATTCTGTGTTAATAAACATGCGAAATTCACGTCACTGGCGTTTAAACAAGTAGAGTCCTAAAGTGTAAATCTTTTAACGACGTGTAAAAATTTTATGGCACAGTGGACCGAATAAGTATTTAAGGAATGTATTAGATAATACAAAGCACAATAGTATACTGCGGCATTCAGTTGCCGGCACGGCGTAGCCGGCTCTTCAAAATTTTCTGAAGTATACTAGCGTACTGAAGTGTACATAAGAATACAAAGTTGTTTTGATTTATAAATATTTTTCCAGCAATTTTAACGCTTTATTTTAATGCTAACTAATAAATTTATATCTATGTTTTTTTTTTTTTTAAATATTTCCAAACTCGCTTTCTAGGAACGTCACGAACTAACAGTTTACTGAAGTATGAAGTGTACTTGTATAGTGAGCTTAGCAATTTTAGAAAATATATCCGACAACCTTGCTTTTTTCTACCAATTTTTCAATTGAGGAATACAGTACATACATATCGCTTCTGTCGTTCAGAATCACCAACTGTCTTCATTGCTTGAGCGTACGTTACCGAAAACCAGTAGTCTTTCTGTATTTCTTCTCGTTATGGCGGCACTTCACTTGGCGTAGCGTATTCGTATATTTGTTGTATTTGCCCAAAAACGGCGATTTAGGTAGAGAAGCTATTCGCTACATTTGCTTTATTTGTACAAATAACGCGAATAGCGCTAACAGCAAATACGCGTTTCCGTCCACTTGTCGGTTTTCAATCGCACATCAAAGAAGTCAAATAAGGCGAATATTTGCGGTAACCGTCCACACTTGGTTCCACCAGCGCCGTGTTCGTCAGGGTCTTTTAGTAACTTTGTGCTTATGTAGATTTAACATGTATTGGTAACTAGCACCCGCCCGGCGCGGTTTACATCACTTGAAACCTCAAAATTATCAGTTTTCTCTACTATATTATGTATGTATTATACATATAAACCTTCCTCTCGACTCACTTATCTATTAAAAAAAAAAACCCCCGTAGTTTTAAAGATCTAAGATACAAGGGACAGACAGCGAAGGACTTTGTTTTATACTATGTTATGATGATAAGAATCATTCAGGTAATAAGCTGCTGTCGCTGTCAACACGTCCGTCACTGTATTCACTGGTTCTGAATATTCAAACATATTTGGCATATTTGAGTATTTTTATATATGTGTGGATGGTGTGTTTGGAATATTTGCGAAAACATCAAATATTTGGACAAATACAGCGATACTCAAACACAAATACGCTACGCCAAGTGAAATGCCACCATTAAACGTGAGCTATTTGGCCTGTTGTTACATATGGTTGTAGAAGGAAAATGAAATCGTTCCATGTCTACTGAAGTTAAACGTTCAAATTCAAAATAGTCCACGCACATTACTATTCACGAATTTCGCACAGTTATTTGTATCATAAGAGTTGTTTGTTATCACTAACAGTCAGTACATTATTATTTTTTATATCCACAGAAAACAATGCACGTGTTACTACTACTTTTATACTTTTAGCCGTTGTTTGAAAACCATGTTTACTAGCTACCAATATCGGGGGCCAAATATCTGAAACACCTAAAATTAGTATCAGAACATTAACAATGCGTATGTCTTCTTTGATATTTCCCATGACACGTTGATATGTCTTCTGTAAATATGTTTTTTTGCAAGGTATAGCTACTAGACAATAGAAAATCGGATACATATTTGGCAAAAAAAACATCTAAGTGAATATTGTTAACCACGTTTCATGAAAGGCTACATGCGCAAAATATTATGCACAAATCAAATCAAAATCCCTCTTTTTTAACAGTAATAATTTGTTGATGGATATTAGAATCTAAATGTCTTTAAAACTCTCGGAGTCTACGAAATATAGACGATTGCAAGGAATATATAAAATATGTGATCCGTCTATTGTAATATCGTTGTAATTTTCAATAAACTATTTCAGTCTATTTATAAATGGTATCGACTGCATCATTATTGCAAAAATCCACATAATATTAGATAATATGTAAATACACTGCACGAACTCACGAGTTAGTCACGTGACCTGCGTTGTGGCACACTTTACAGACCCTAGACATTACACATCGAAATTATGAAATGATTTTTATTATGTTTTGTACCGTTGTATTGCAGTACGATCGACGAACCCTAATTAAGTGTCATACTTCGTAATGCGAATATGCTAAGTTTAAGGCCCAGTTTCTCAAACGTGAAAAGTGAATGAACCTCTGAACTCTCTCCCTCAACTTGAATGTGTCTGAAGATTAAAATATCATCATAAATTATCATTTGGCACACATTTAAAGTCAAACTTCTGAGGTGGCGAAGCAGCCAAAAATTAGGGTCATTAAAAAATGCCAGTCGACAAATGATCCGACTTGACACTTTGCGTTGTCGTGAGACCTGAATACCTGAATAACTTCCTAATGTCTTTCTTCATGTAAGAAACATCCCGTTGAAACAATTTTAAGAGGTCTACGAGGTCATTTCTCGGTTCATTAGAATGCAGCTGGGAGTATCGTCGGCGAAGTTTGTCACCTCGTAGGAGACGACTTAACTCTATAAAAGCCGTTTCCGGGCGAGGTGACAAAGCTCTACTTTTATAATTACGTACTTGGCAAAGTCGACCTAGGAGACTTGTTAGCCCCGCCATTAGGAACCCACTACAGTGCCATGACATGAGTCGGACCGGTCTATCTTTTATTCTCATCATCGCATCTACATAACCGCCTTATCTCACTTTGCGGATAGAACAGCGCTAGTAGTCCAGTAAATAAGCCGGAAAATACTGTAAAATCTGGGAAAGTTGATGAGCAGCTCCGATTTCAAAAATTTTTGTTTGTGCGTGTTCTTTAGACCCTCAGGACATTCTTCAACTAAATGGTTTCCCACCCCCACCCTTATAAAACATTTTAAAAATTCAAAATTTCCTTGACGTTTCTCGGAGGTCGGGGCCGATACGAATGCGGTAAATGGAGTGAGTTTGGGTGGCACCCCATTAAAACCACCCCTAGAAGTGGCAGAGATAAAAAAAAATTAAATTCAAAGTTTCACCTCTGAAATCGTCTCTCGGGGGTTTTCGGGGTCGCTGGTCAAGAATCTTAAGTTCAATTACAAAAATTTAAACGTCTAATATAATGGAGCAATATAATTCCACTTTCAAGATTTCGATAGCTGATTCGTTTGTAAGTTGTAGGATTTTACTTTTGAGTATGAGGTTTTCGCCGTGAAAAAATCAATATTTATGTTACAAAATTCCCCCTTCATCTGTTTACCATCCTCTACAACTGCTACTTTGAAATTCCCTCTTCATCTGTTTACCTTCCTCTGCAGTCGGTAACGTAGTTCTTGTTTATGAAAGGGGAGCTATATGCATACTTGCTTTTATACTTTCCCGCGGTATTATAGTATGCCTTTTTTCATTGCAATCTAGAGGGCTGGGGTTCAAATCCCGGCTCCGACCACTTTGGCACCTCTATGGTTTTTTCATATGTGCCTATCACTGTAAAGTAGCTCCTCGTCAGTATTGTGTAATGCTTACCGATTGAATTGTAATTAGACCTCGGATTCGTAATCAGCGACCCCGAAAACCCCCGAGAGACGATTTCCGAGGTGAAATTTTGAATTTAAAAATTTGGCGTGGTTTTAATGGGGTGCAACCACCCTCACTCGATTTTTCATCTCGGATTCGTAATAAGCGACCCCGAAAACCCCCGAGAGACGATTTCCCAGACGAAATTTTGAATTTAAAAATTTGGGGTGGTTTTAATGGGGTTCAACCACCCTCACTCGATTTTTGACCGCGAATTTGTAGTCAGCGACCCCGAAAACCCCCGAGAGATGATTTACGAGGTGAAATTTTTAATTTTTAAAATGTTTATCACTTTTACTATTGGGGAAGCTTTGGGGGTGGGAAAACTATCATAATTTTTTCATTTTTCATAGCAAGGCAGATGTTAGTGGTGATGAATGTTCCTGAGAGTCTAAAGAACAAAAATTAAAAACAAAAATTTTTGAAATCGTAGCTGCTTATCAACTTTTCCAGATTTTCCGGCTTATTAATTGGACTATAGTATATAGGATTTCATATTCTAATACCGGGTGATTCTCTACAGTGGCTCACTCAAATAGAGCCAAAGTTTTCGAACATAGCTTTTTATTACCAACAACTCGATATCACATACTTCTATACATACATGAAATAGCAAGAACAAGCAAGAAATATACAGCCCAACATGAAATATCTGCATATATTAACACAAAAAGGGGCTTGATTTTTAAATCACCGATTTTAGGTGGCGTTGAAAACAAAAACTTCGTTGACAGAAAAAATTAAATTGTCAACATTAACAAAATAAATTAATTTTTCTACGTCTACTTGACACTGGATTTGAAAATCGTAAAAATTCAGAAAAGCCCTGTATAAAAAAGCGCTGCACGTGACATACTTAACATTAACATTTATAAATTAACGGATTTAATATTCCTCTAGAATCTCCTGTGTTTTATTAAAATTTCATGAAGAGTGAGTTTGCGAAAACTAATAAGAATGGTAGCGTTTTGAATTTTTATTATGTTTTTGGTAAATTTTATAAATTCCTTATGAGTAGGATTTTTTTTAATGGCTCAGTAGATACTCCGAAGATTTCCCTTTATTATGAGTCCAAGAACTTTGAAATGGATTTAATATTTTGTTCACGGTTGTTGTCCCTACTTAATATGTAAAGATATTGACGGTTCTTTGAAAATGTCGCAATTTTACTTTTTTTAACGATATCTTTTCACACAATCGGCATATCACCTTCACCTTGGGCTTATTAGACGCAGAATTTGACAGCTGTAATCCTATCAGAAGTAAAAAAAATTAATACTCTAATACAAAAATTATCAGAATTGAAGCTCAAAAAAGTGGGTATATTATAACATCCTTTGCTGACTGTATGTTTTTTCTATAAATACTAATAAATTTAAGACTTAAAAAAACTGAACGGGTCATTAAAAAAATATAACAAAAATACCATCCCTTCTTAAATTTCACATTTGCTTAGCAGCCGATGTTTGATTATTAATAATTACAGAAGCTTAACTTAAAAAAAATCACTTTCAGAAATAAAAAGGATCACATTTGATTTGTTACCCAATAGGTTAAAGAAACAGTACGAAACTGCTGTATTTTTATCAATATTCTATTACATTTAAAATTTACGAAGTAGTGAAAGCAAAAGAATGTCCCGGAAAATGTACGGATATTTTTTTAGAATATTCCGAAAACAAAAATCACCATAATGGAACTCTCTCACCCTTTGAGCTCCTTTTATTACATAGGCATCATAAAAAAGTATTCAAAAAATGTATTCAGTCATCAAAATGACAATAAACTAAAACCATTTTAAATTATACATATAATCGATTATAAATGCCAAGACAAGTGGCAAACTTGTTTTTTTTTTTTTTTTTTTTTTGTAAGAAATTGCAGTACCTACTACTTGGAAATTCTCATTTTTCACAATTTTCTGGTTTATTTGACGATTTATTTTTAAACAAAAAAAAGGACAGTGGTAACGACTGAAAATGGTACTTAATTGAGATAATACTTTAGTTATTTAAGTCAGTTAACTATTCCCTAAAAATGTTCTAAACTAATTTCTTACAAAACCGCCATTTCTTACAAAAAAAAAACAGTTTGCTGCTTTTAATGAAATTTACGATTTAAAATGGCATTAAAATCGCGTAGTTTAATGCCTTTTTATGATTGATTTAAAAAATGTATATTGTTCTAAATTTCAATTTTCTTCGACACTCTGTATTCGAACCCAATGAAAACGGGTACAATTCAGTTTACAATTGTCCTGAATAAGAATCCGATGTCAATTATTTACTAAAAAATCGCTAATAGCACTTCTTGGCTTTTCGCATGAAAAATAGACTCTTGGCCATGACTTTACTCCACGGGATGTTTTGTCAATGTTTTTTATAAGACATATCTATTAAAAAAAAGTCAATGAAAATCGAACTACAAATAAAGATTTTAGAAGGGTGGATAAACTGAGTGGGACACACCGTACATATCTGTAACAGTGTTTGTCTTCCTGTCTTTGAAAAACCCTTTCATCATCAAATTCGTAGTTTTTAATATAATTTTTAATGAAATACTCAAATATTGACAATTCCACTACGTTCTATATTTAATTATTTTATTTGTTCTATTAATTTCCTGAAATATAAGGAGTCCGCGCTATCGTGACACTTTTATTTCGTTTGCTCTAAAAAGTAAATGACAATAAAAATGAAATGTGCGCATTTGTTCGTGATGTTGACATAGAGACTGGTCGCTTATTTCCAATATAGATCTTTCAGGAACGGAGTTTGTTTTAATTTTTAACGCTGTAATGGGCTGAGAAAACGCGAGCCAAAGTGCGAAACCAGTTCTAAAAGCTAAAGAGAATTTTTAAAAGATAAGAAGAATGTATTTGGAATATTATTTTTATAACAACGTGTCTCAGCTTACGGAAAATTAATAAAATGAACTAAAACAGAATTTTGTTTCGAAAACAAATATTCATGCTATAGTGTCGGAGTCTAATCTAAAGTAAGAATAATGAAAAAATATATTTTTTTTTCCTTTTTGTATTTTGGTCTAAAACAAAATATGTTTTACATCATCTACAATCTTATAAACTTATACAATTAATCTATACCACGGCATTTTTCTACGAATAAAACTGATATATGTATGTCACTTGTTTACTAAGATGCTAAGTTATATTAAAATGAGTCGGTTAGTCTTCTGAGACAATGCCACTTTTTCCTTGTATTTTTAATATTAATTTTATTAGTTACTGTAACTCTCATTGATAAATTTTTATAAATTTCGCATTTTACAATTACAATTTATTCTGGAAGTTGTGGTTACTGTTAGTAATAAGTACACTTATACAGTTTGTGTAAAATCAATATCGGCCGGTTGTGAAAAGGACAAATGATTTTTCTTCTCGTTCTAACGCCTAGCGCAGGTGGTGAGAGGGCCGGTCTTCTTCCCTCACTACCTTAGATGCATGTGCGGTTTCTTCTTATCTGTCGTCTTACTTCTGTTTGTCCTTTTTCATAACTGGCCGATGTCGGCTTTACATACACGGTATATGATTACATGTTGATACAGTTGCTTCTGTCACATTACCAACTATGTACTCACAATGAGAGCTGTGTAATCTGTATTTCTGCTGAATTATCACAGAAAATAATCCGCATTAACGAATACCTGAAAATTATTCCATCATAATAATTTAACACGCAAATTTTAATTATGGTTTCTAATTAATTCGATATCGATATATCCAGGAGTAGTTTGCTTTTCCCCAAATTAACATTGGACACAAAATTGTTAAAATGCTTACATTAATGTATCAAGTCATATGTACACCGTTTAGCACAATTCAGTATTCAGTATCGCTTATGAAGTTCTCGTTTCTGCGCAGATATTATTCGGCCATTCTAGATATTCATCTGCTCATCAGTTAACTAGGCAATTTTAATTTTAATGATAATATCACACAAGTAAATAAGTAACTTATATTTGCTACACATTTCGTTCAGGGTTTGTTCAGCAGCACAAAAAAAATAAATTATCCAAATTGAATTTCCAGAGATATGTACATATATATAAGATTGAAAAGTATTTGACACCTGTAATAGAATTACTGTTTGGTGGTAATAATTGGATATCATCTCTACAATTTCTTAATCTATTCTATCCCACGTTATTGTTCGGGATTAATTTGATAGGTATTAGAAAAACATGACAAAATTTTGTTTCACATGTCAGTGTCTGAATATTGAAGTTTATACCTGTGTACGTATTATCATCGGCATATAGTATAATATCATTCTCGTACACTATAGTGAGTAAACCATTAATTAACATTATGAAAAATAGAGGCCCTAAGATAAACCCCTCAAGATACTCGCGAAATAGTTATTGAATTCGCGAAGTCTGATTAAATACCAAAACGATCTCTAAATTTCTCCTACAGATTTTTTCTTGAAAATTTCGTTACATTTTTTTTTATTTCCTATATGTTTACGCTTAATAATAAAGTATTTATTAAAATATAAACTTAAATGAATTTAAAATTTAATCTGCTGCCGTTTCGTCCGTTTTGTTTCAGTTTGATTGACATGTTAAGCGTGTTTGTTACATCGCTGTCGGCCTACTTGATTTTGATCGACAGAATTCGGTTGTTGAATTTGTCTGTGCAATATATCACAACATAGAAAATTACTTTTAATACGTGTTACATTGGTAGGGTCAACTACTGATCGGTGAAATTCGGGACATCGATTGACTGTTGACATTGCTAAACGGTTACTCTAACAATTGATTGCTTTGCGATCAAGGTTCACACCGTAAAATATTGAAACTTTTTTTTTCTCAAATAGGAATTGTAGTGTCGAATTATTATTAGTCAACTATTAAAACATATTTTATGCATGTATATTTGTTGTTTTAATATTTTTTTAAGGAAGGGAAAATGTTTATAAGATGAGATAATCGTTCAAAATAAAAAAAAAATGTTTTTTAAAGGATAAATCTTTGTTGCGTAACACTCGATCCAGTTTGTTACATTCACTTTTGTTTATTTGTTTTAGGGTGGTAAATATCCTAATGGGAATCTAAATAATCCCGGTTTATAGTAACGAGGGCAGAAAGCTGCTTTTTTTCCAGAATTTTTGTTTGTATGAATTTTTTACATCGTAAAACTAAAGTCAAACACTTAACAAATAATATGAGGAGGCAGTTAAGTCAGGAAATTTATTTATACAGTGAGGTCCATAAGCCTTTCTAGTAATTTACAATTTATGAGTAAAATCCTGAAACACGTCAATTTTTAATTCTAGAATGACATTTTTTTGGGCATAATTTTATACCTCCCCCTCCAACCCCCTTGGAGTGACAGGGACTCCTTTAAAATTTTTAAACGGAATGAGGGTGCGTGTGAAAACTCATTTGAAAGGGTTTTTAATTCTCCATCCAGCAACATAAAGATTTTTTTAATTTCTATAATTTTTTTTATTGAAAAAGATTACATTTTTAATGTCACTAAGTAAAGAAAAGAACATGAAACAGAACAGAAGAACAGTTTAAATTAAATGTTCAAACTGGGCGCCCGTTGCTTCTTGACAATAATGGAGGCATTGCTGAAATTCTTCTAAAATATTTTGTATTGTTTCCGGGGTGATTTGATTAATTTCTTGCCTTATTCTGTCTTTTAAATCTTCTACGTTATTTGGTCTGTTGAAGTAGACTTTCGATTTTAAGTAACCCCATAAAAAATAGTCAAGCGGGGTCAAATCGGGAGAACGAGCAGGCCACTCAATTTCACCGCGTCTACCGATCTATCTATTGGGAAAAACTTGATTCAGGTTCAATCAGATTAAATTCAATCAGATAGGCTCTTACTTCCAATGAAAAATGTGGTGTAGCTCCGTCTTGCTGAAACCAAATATTTCTATCAATTTCATTGGGGTTGTCATCATCTGGGAAAATCATTCTTAACTCTGGAACTAAGAAATTTTGCAAGAAATCCAAGTAACGCGCGCCAGTTGATTTTCCATCAAAGAAATATAGTCCGATAATTTGAGAATTTATAATTCCAGCCCAAACATTCACCTTCTCAGGATATTGAGTATTGGCCTCCATCATACAATGTGGATTTTCTGTACTCCAGTATCTACAGTTCTGTTTGTTGACTGTTCCATTTAAGACGAATGTTGCTTCATCAGAAAAAAGAATGTTTTTTATAAATAAAGGATTATCTTGGCATCTATTTGCCATGACTTCGCAAAATTCCAATCGGCGACCAGGGTCATCATCGTTAAGTTCTTGAACCAAATGAATTTTATATTGGCGGTATTTTTCTTTTTTTAGAAGACGCAATATTGACATTTTACTAACATCATTGTCGGCGGCAACTTGTTTTGTAGGTTTATGTGGATTATCTTGAATATCTAACAATATATCCAATTTCTGTTCATCGTCTAAAATGCGTTTCCTACCAGATTTAGGAATATCTGTAACATTTCCAAATTCACGAAATTTGTTTTCTATTCTACTAACCGTAGACTGGGAAATGCGGCGGTCAGGATACTTAGTATTGAATATTTCGCATAATGTAAAAAGAAACCCTTTTTACTTCTTTCTTTTTGTTAGGTATTTTGCGCAGCGTATCAGGGAAACCGATACATTGAATCTGATGATTGATGATTGCCATGATAAGTTGAATTTTGACAAAAAAATTAACTAATAACGTCAGATTTGACAGATATTTGGTACATAGGCACTTGATTGTATCTACATTTCACGATAATAATTTTGAAATTATTAAATTTAATTTTCTTGATGAAAAATACACAAGATTCAAAAAACCTTATATTGCTGAATATATAATTAAGAACCCTTTCAAATGAGCTATCATACACACCCTCGTTCCATTTAAAAATTTTAAAGGGGTAGCTGTTACTCCAAGGAGGTTGGAGGGGGAGGTATACAATTATGCTCAAAAAATGTCATTCTAGAATTAAATATTGAAGTGTTTCAGGATTTTACTCTTAAATTGTAAATTACGTAGATAATGAATATGTATATCCGTTACTTATGGGCCTCACTGTATAAATGTAACCTAATATTAAATTTGATAAAGGAACTTTCAATCTTTTATGGAAATTGGATGCCTAATTATACAGGCACTTATTGCATAAACAAATTGTTCCGGAAATAATTCCCGTTTTTAATTAAACAGATGAGAATAATTTAAGCGAAGAATAAAAGCTTAATTAAGCTGAAGAAACTTTTTTATTTTTACTCACTGAGATGATCAGAGGCGCTGGAATTTGAAGTTCTCGTATTTTTCTAATGAAGCATATCGTTCAAACGAACCCACATCAAATTTTAGGGGGTGATTACTACCCTATTGTATTATCTATAAGACAATTTATAGTCAACAAGTACATTATGAAAATAAATAGCATGTAAAGGTTTATCTGGCGAAAAATATTTTAATAAAATACAAATACTCGTATATCTAGCAACTTTAGCAAGGCATGAGTTGCAAACTATAAATAATAAAAGTAAAGCTTCACAGCCCATAAAAGTTTTATAGAGTCTACAAAGAAATGTCTTCCTCCGGAAATAAGTTTTACGAAGTTTTCATAGGTGTTCCTACATTAAGGCTGATATTTCAAAGCTGTTGAGGATACTTTGAGGATACAACCCAGATGAAGTTGTATATAAATTACATAATGTGTACAAAGATGGAAAAGTTTGCAGATTGCAATAGGTAGGTACCACAATTTCAGCATGTTAAATTGAGGCAGGTATTGTCAAAGCAACTTTAACAGCGCGGCATTGTTGCTAAGCGGAAATCGCCATACCCTGCCTTAAGTCCGGACACAAACTGGATGCAGAAATAAAACGTGTAAATCTGCGAATGTCCGTTACCGCTCCAAAACGCACTAACTATAGTAATGATCCGTGTTTTACCAGGGGCGGCTCCAGTATATCTATCAGTAAAGTTACGAAATATTAAACAGGGCATACCTCATACATGTGGGATTAGTGTTGTAGCCCAACTGATCGGCAAAGGAACTATAGTCACAAGGCACAGAATTTGCTTACACTAGACCAGGCTAGATAGTTTATTTTTTGAAAAGAGTCCTGAATAAGGTTTCTCGGCGCGATAATTAGGTAAAAAATAGTAGGAATTGATTGTGTATGTTTTGGATAAAATCGGTATGTAAGGAACCTTAGTAAAAAAATTGATAAAAGTACCGAAAACCGTTTTTTTGCGGATTAAGGGACGAAAAGTAATTTTTTTCGTAAAACAAAAAATAGCACGTTGTAGCGCTTGAAAAAAACGAAAAAAAATTAGTTTTTTGGTAAATTGGTTCATAAGTTTTTGCACAAAAAAATAAAAACCGATGAAAAATGCCCATTTTTTGAAATCGAATTACAAGGGTTCTAATGGTCGCAGAAACTTCTGCTTATAGATATCAGATAGGCACGACCAAAAGCTACAATTTAAGCCAAAGCAGAAGTGCCTGCGACCATTAAAACCCTTGAAATTAGATTTCAAAGAATGGGCATTTTTCATTGGTTTTTATTTTTTTTGTGCAAAAACTTTGAAGCGATTGTGATCACCAATTTTTGATTACGAAATATTTTTTTTTTTCGTAAAACAAAAAATAGCACGTTGTAGCGCTTGAAAAAACGAAAAAAAAAAACAGTTTTTGGTGATTACAACGGGCTTTCGTCCCTTAATCCGCAAAAAAACGGTTTTCGGCCCTTTTATCGATTTTTTTACTAAGGTTCCTACATACCGATTTTATCCAAAACATACACAATCCATTTTTATTATTTTATATCTAATTATCGCCCCGAGAAACCTTATTCAGGACTCTTTTAAAAACTGTGCACTTTTCTGCTAAATTGCCTGGCGTACACATGGTAAACGACGCTATAACACAGACCGTGTCCATACTGCCACTCGAGTTTCCATATATTATTAATAACTGTTCCATATGTTTAGGAGTTAAGCTCTGGCGCCTGTCACTTAAAATCCACTTATAAGAAGAAAAATAAAGGTCTGCTTCAGAGTAAACAGGACTTTTTGAAAATAGCGATTTCTAGTGGCGCCACCTATTAGCGGGGAGATGCGTTGGAAAGGTACATCTTTGACTGACATCTTGTGAAAATTTCATGACAATTGGTTGTTTACAAGCAGAGATATTGCGCTTTAAGTAACAGTACCTTTTTAGCATCGGTCGAAAAATGAGCATCGAACAAAGAGCCAATATTAAGTTTTGTTTTAAACTTGGTAAAACTTTTACCGAAACTCATCAATTGATGAAACAAGTTTATGGTGATGATTGTTTATCCCGTGGCAGACTTCATGAGTGGTTTACACGGTTTAAAGAGGGTCGGGAGTCGCTTGAGGACGATCCACATGTGGGCCAGCCAAAATCAGTAATCACGCCGGATACACGCCCGGTGGAAAGAATTCGTTCCACCGGGCCAGACAGTCAATGCGGTGTTTTATCTTGGTGTTATGCGGCGTTTGCTGTCAAGAATTCGTCGTGTTCGGCCAGAATATCGCGAGCCACGTAGTTGGCGTTTGTTGCACGATAATGCGCCGGCACACCGTTCGACATTGATCACCGATTTTATAACAAAAAATCGCATTTTAACCATCAACCACTCCCCGTATTCGCCGGATATGGCACCGTGCGACTTTTTCTTGTTCGGTAGACTGCATTTGCCCATGAAAGGAAAGCGCTATGCCAACGTAGAAGCCATCCAAAAGGCGTCGACCGACATCCTAAAAGACATACCTGCCAGCGAGCTAAAACACTCATTCGAAATGCTTTTGGAACGTGCAAATCGGTGTATTAACTCTAATGGAAATTATTTTGATTAAAATAAACTTGATTTGCCAAAAAAAAAAAATTGTCCATTTTTTCAAAAAAGTCCTGTTTACTCTGAAGCACACCTGTTGCGTTCACTGTCTACAGACGTAACTAAGGCATATTTAAAATAAGTAAAGTTTTGTAAGTGCACATTTATATCTTATTCAGAGACATCCGTTTATTTGTCTGAAAATAAATCCACAATATGACACAACCTGGGAACGTCAAGGTTAGTAACATCCATTGTTTCACCAATACTAAGCCATATAGGTTTATCGTGCAGTTCCGACTTTTTTTATTCCTCATACAGTGGTGCTATGTGTAATCGTCTGAGATGTTTTGTTTCTGCAGGCAGACTAACTTCGCCGTACTTTCAATTTGCAGCGTTATGGACAAATTGTCTGAACTCGGGGTGATCTAATTTTACGAATGGAATATTACACGCTACCGTCACTTTGACTACATCAAAGATAAATTGTCTCTGTCTGTCTCGCGCACTCACACTACCACTCTATGCTGCGAGCCCCATGTTTGTCTGTAGCAACATGCTGCAAAACTGTTGTTTATGCGTGCCACGTCAGTACATTGGTACAACGAAGTTCACTGCCATTAGAGGTCAGTTCCGGAATATTGTTTATCCAACGCTCGACCGTAACACATGAAGACGCTGTTCCGATGTTTTTACAAATTTATTCGACGTTTCGTGCGATGATGCATCGACCACCGCAGAGTATAATACTAAATAAACAAGTATAAATAACGTTCGCCTTCGTGACTCAACCTTGGCTGAAGTGGGGCGCAGAATACGGCAGACGGGTTGTATTCTGGAATACATATAATGGCGTTATTTGATTGAACTACGATTATGCTATGTACGTATACAGTGCGGGCCAAAAGTCCGTCTCCCCGCTATTATTTTTTAAACTAATTGTCGGATTCACTTGAAACTTGATGTGGTTACATAAGGCATAAAATACTATCTCATGGAGTACCTCTTAGACAATATACCCTTAAAACAGGGGTGGGGGTGCAAAGGGGGAAAAATCTTAAATTGGAAGGGGTGGCATGCGGCACCTCATTTGAAAGGGATTTTTATGGGGAGTATCACGGTGTATGATTTTTTATTATTAGGCTAATGGTTTGTGAAATAATGTACTTCGAAGTTTTATTTTCCCTAACAATACTCACCGTTTACAAGAAAGTTAAAATTAAAGATTACTCACTAAGTAGAAGGCTATAATGGCAAAACATATTCAGGGAAAACTCCTTTTTTTTCAAAAAATGGCTGCCTCCGGGCAGATCTTAGAAACGGCTAGCAAAATATTTGCGAAATATATATTTTTTCATAATCACCGAGTAAATACAGAGTTTATTTATACTTGTGATTTTCTTAACATTTTGAAATGTGTAAAAGTTATGGTAATCTAAATTTGTACTTCATCCCAACATTTTGTCTGTGAGACTTTACAATAGTTATACATTTAAGCAAAATAAGAATTTTGCAAAAAACACAAGTACAGGTATAAAAAATTGTATTTAATCGGTAATTAGGAAAAAAATGTTTCGCAAATATTTTACAAGCCGTTTCCAAGATCTGCCCGGAGGCAGCCATTTTTGGAAAAAATATTTTCGAAGTTCCCTTAATTTTTTTTTTGCCATTCTATTTGCTTTCTATTTAGGTCTAGTAACAGCCCCCTAAAATATGGTGTATGTCCCATGCCCCCTTTCCATAAACCATACTTGACTACATTTTTTAATGCACGATATAAAAACTATTTCCATAAAACCGTACTAAATAATAATTTAGTAAATAAAGTTAAATGAGAAAATATCCCTGTATCTTCCAGGTAATGTACATACATATATTAATACCCAATTTTCATCAGAGTATCCTAAAAAAAAATCCAATTGTAGCAAGTAAACGATTTTTATTCTCTAATAAATAATAACATAAGTCATACTTGTAATTCCTATCTAGAATAGTCTATAAATTTAGCTTAATATTTTCAATAATGTCTTTCATTTTCCAGTAGTGTCCATATTTATTCGCAATTATAAATATATTTTACTATGTGCAACCGAATAATAGTTTTAGAGAAATATACAGCTACGTAACAAAATAGTCTTATTCCATTTTTTTAATATTCCTAATACCTTCACATCGTCTCAAATATTAAGTTAGTTAGTGGCCATTTTTGCTGGAATTTAGGGTTTAAAATAGAATTTAAGGAAAGGTAACGAGCACATTGAAAGTTTCAGCGGTTATTTCTACAGGAATAAATAAAACCTCAACTATGGACTCAGCTCAACGCTGGCTGTTCGTATAAGAATACCGTTCATTTAGATTCTTAAACTCGAACACCATTTCGCGCTTATTCAAATGTGTGACATCTAAAATCGTTTTTATTCATGTACGAGGAAATGAAATTTTTCATCTTGACTACATGCATAATTCAAATGTCACAGTTGAAGCGCGGCAAAATCGAATATGAATTTGGTACTCGTTAAGCGTTAATCTCGTTTACATTTAAAAAAATTACACTGGACGACAAAATTCAAAAATGTCGTGTATTTTGGATAGGACCCATCAACCCCCATATATTTTTGCATGCTGAAACTGAATTTGATATTAAGAAACACGTATACCGTGTAGATTTTGTGTAAAAGACGATTTTGAGTGACAAACAGGGATTATTCTACCCATACCCACTGGAGACGATTGTAACAGGTGCGATCCAGGGGCGCACGGAACTAACCGCGCGGCCGCGGATTCCTTTTTGTTACCTTTGTTTAAATCTGCACACTTATATTATGTGGATTCGTTGATTAATTCGTCCAAGAGAAAACATTAGCTTACCTGATAACGCCTTAATTAGTCAACTGTAGGTGTTAGGTCCCCTTTGGTAGTCCGGCGCGAAATAAAACACTACTGTACAAATTAGGGAGTATTTTAATTTAACCAAAACAAACTGTAACAAATGCCGTTAACCAATCCCCGGTCACACGTCTTATTCCCGATAATAACTAATTAATACTTGAAGGCGCTTTGATCAACACATACAATATAATATTCCTGAACAATTACAATAATAATAGCAAACTTCAAGGATTAATCAGAGCCACCACGACAACGTAAGAACTCATCGAGCGGAAAAAAAACAACTGAAATTTTTTCGGGTTTATCCCGTTTTTATGGACATGGTATATTTTCTAGAAAAGACCCTAATTCACCCCACTAGCATAGCGAACCTTTACGTCTCCATAGCCACCCAGTGGCGTAGCAGACGTCAAGGTTCTCCTCGGTTCTGAGCCGATCTTCCATTAACAACTTTCGACATTCCGCGATAGACGGTGTGACCAAGGATTTACATATATATATATAAGTATTTAGTAGCTTGGACTCCCATATACAATTTACATCCCATTTTCCACTGAATCATTTCCTCTGCATCACTTATCTCGACTGCCGCCAGCCGCCACCCTCCGCGAGTTTGATACTGGTTCGCCCCTGGCACAGGCGTCGTACACTCGCCTAGGCCCTTTCTATTGCCAGATGCGGTAGTGGCGTTGGGCATTTTCCCCGAATGAAACAATTTACAAAAAAATGCTCTAGAAACCAATTTGTCACGGCCGAACAACTTATTCAGTAACCGTTCTTAAATTCTTAAAATTGACCTGGTAAACAAATTTACGACCCATCTTGTGAGGTCTGCAAAGCTTTCTCTTTAAAATAAAATATTCTAACCATCTAAAATATCTGACCATTTTATCGTTTTGTTACACGATTTTGGGACATGGTAATATTGTACAAATCGATAAGTTTTTCCATTGTTTTTTTATATGTTGAGGCAAAATTTCATACGAGAAAATGTATCTGAGTCACAGATGCAGAGGAAAATGGACTACGACACGACTGGCAAAAATCACATTCTGTGTCATTTCTGTCAATCTGTATGTCTGTCTGTTTTAATTTTAAATCAATGTTTTCAAGTTTAAGCCCCGAGACAGCAACAAGGTGTCCAACATCCTCGGGGTTGCAGGTCAAGAAACTGGGAGAAAATCTTTTGTTTACTTATACCATACAATCACATTCACAGTTCTTTGGATATCATAATCTATAAGGAATAATATCTATCGGATCTAAAACACGGAAATATTCTTCTTTCTTTATAGGCAGTGCAGTAATACCATAGCGTCAACTTTAATGCCGGCTCCACACTCGCGCCGGGAATGCTCGCGAAAGGGCGCGAACGCGAGTGTGGAGGCTTTCGCGTCTTCGCGTTCGCGCTTCGCGGCGTTCCCCGATTGGGGTCGGTTTTCTGTACCCGCGACAAAGGGTTCGCGGAACGTTTACGAGGCGTGAACGCGATTGCATCCACACTGACGACATGAATTCAGTCTGGTTGTGTTCTCTGGTGAAGAGGTGTTGTGATAATTAGAGAAAATTTGTGTCTACATCAAAAACCGGCTAAACGTAGTATATCGTTTTGGTAAGTTGAAAATACCAGTATATGTTTGGCTTATAAAGTTTAATGTAATATGTACAATAAAATGTATTTTTAAAGGTACATTTCCACTACGAATATGAGCGTCTCTTGGAACAAGGAATTAGAATTAACATTGATAGAATGTTATCAAGGTGAACCCGTCCAACACGAACAGCAGTAGCCACTTCTACGTCCATACTAATTGAAAGCGCGAACTACACTGCGAATTTTGCGAGTGTGGAGGGGCATGTTTTTTGTTTAAAATTCGCGCGCGAACCGCAGTGTGAATTCACGCCGCGATTCGCGGCGCGAGTGTGGAGCCGGCATAAGACTGTCAGCTGCGAAACAAACCTGATTCTGAGCATCTCATTTCATCTGCTAAGCGATCTACCTCGGAATCCTGATGCAGATATACGTTCTAACTTGAATATATTTCTTGCTGCGGAATGAGGATACAACATGTTATGGATCATTGCAGCGGACACTTTGGGAGATAGATATATTATGAATATGCCACTAACACTTTTGATAACTAAAATTTCCCACTAAAATCCCACAACTAAAATTTAGAAGTAGATTCCGGTTTTAACATATCAAGGAACATTAAAAATGACAGACCGTGTCAGGAATTTCTCATGAATATATCGCAATACCGACAGTTTCCAGAAACATGAACAGTGGCGGCCGGTGGAATTTGACATGCTCGTATTTTCGTAAGGAGACATGGGACCCACACCATAATTTAGGGGGTGGTTACTAAACTTAAGCAGAAGGCTATAATGGCAAAAAATCTTGTCAAATAATCTTGGGAAAACTTGCGAAATTATTTTTCCAAAAAATGGCTGCCTCTGGGCAGATCTTGGAAACGGCTTGAAACATATTTTCGAAATATTTTTTTTTTCATAATCACGGAGTAAATACAAAATATTTTTATACTTCATCCCAACATTTCGTCTGTGAGATTTTACAATAGTTGTATCTTTACGTAAAATAAGAATTTTGCAAAAATCACAAGTATAAAAAAATGTATTTACTCGGTGATTATGAAAAAAAAATATTTCGCAAATATTTTGCAAGCCGTTTCCAAGATCTTCCCAAAGGCAGCCATTTTTGGAAAAAAAATTCGCAAGTTTTCCCTGACAATTTTTTGCCATTATAGACTTCTATTTAGGTCTAGTAATCGGTCAAATAATAGTCAGTAATAATATCAAATTCCACTGGCCGCCACTGGACATGAAGCCTAATAAAAAGACATGAAACTGAATTCTTGGCATCTGTAGCCCGTTTTTTTTCTGCACCTGTGACCGAGATTCACTTTCTTATATGAACTTTGGATCAATTATCCAAATTTCAAACAACAATTCATTCGGATCTAGCAAAAAAAATTGGAACTTATATCCTAGGACACGAATGCCTCATGGATATCATCATACGTCAGCTTTCAGAGCCATGAGGTCCGATAAAATGATACAAAACGTGATTTTTGTACTTGTTTTGCACTTGTAGTTCATTTTCCTCTGCATCTGTGGCTCAGATACATTATCTTGAATGAAATTTGGCCTCGATATAAGAAAAAAAGACAATAGAAAAACTTCTTAATTGGCATGACTCATTACTATTACCCCCCTACCACCATGTCCCAAAATCGTCTCCAGTGGATATAGGTAGAATAATCCCTTTTTGTCACTCAAAATCCTCTTTTACGCAAAATCTACACGGTGGACGTGTTTCTTAACATCAAGTTCAGTTGCAGCATGTAAAAATACATGGAAATTGGACTATTAAAGATAATTAGGTGGCAGTAACGGTTGGTGGAATTCAAAATTCTCGTATTTTTGTAAGAAACCTTGGAACTTATGTCATATTTTGAGGAGGGAATATTAGAGTTGGGCGGGTCTAACTCTGCTGTACTGTTCTTGTCACACTTATATAGAAGTTACTCTATATCTATCAGATATTGGAATACTCAGTTGTATTATAATATCTGATGACTCTGTCTCACAACTCAATAACTGTGTTTCTAACGACTTTGTTTCAAAAACTCAAATTTTATTTATTTAACTAAGAAATGTTTGCCAATTTTTGTTCCTTTTTCTTAAACTTTTAATTGTTACATAATATGTAACAATTGAATTCGGATCAATAGGACCCGATGAAAATAAAATTATATCTTAGTAGTGCCAATTAGAGAGTAATAATATTTTATTTCAAACAAACAAACTTTCAGGATTAGGAAGAGTTATTGTCTTATATATACAGTAAGCA
Organism: Aromia moschata; assembly: GCA_029963805.1. Taxonomy (NCBI): domain Eukaryota; kingdom Metazoa; phylum Arthropoda; class Insecta; order Coleoptera; family Cerambycidae; genus Aromia; species Aromia moschata. The sequence goes on from JAPWTK010000462.1 coordinate 279,196, forward strand.
ACGAAATTCATCATACACCCACTTTTTGAACTTTGCTTAAATTCTGAAAATATTTGTATTAGAGCATTGATTTTTTTTGCTTCTGACAGGATTATAGCTTGTGAGATTCTGCTTCTAATAAGCCGAAGTTGAAGACGGTATGTCGATTTAATTGTGTGAAAAGATATCGCTAAAAAAGTAAAATTTCAATGTTTTCAAAGAAACGTAAATAACTTCGAAAAATCCCTTTCGAAGTTGTTGGACTCGTATTAAGGGGAAATCTTCAATGTATCTATTTGACTAACTGAGTCATTTTGAAAAAAATTTTCCTAGACATGAATAAAATCTAAAGTTGAACCAAAAATATCACGAAAATTCAATATTCTACCATCCTTAGTATCGTTTTCGTAAAAATCACTGTTCCTGAAATTTTAATAAAACACAGAGAGATCTAGAGGGATATTAATCCTACATTTTTGTTGGAGTAATGTGTGGCGTACAGGGCTTTTTTTAATTTTCGTGATATATTTGGTTCAACTTTAGATTTTATTCATGTCTAGGAACCTTCGTTGCCTACTGTATATGTATGTATAAATGAATGTTTGTCTGTATGTCTCTTATGCCTTCCTAAACCGTTCATCCGATTGCGATGAAACTTTGGAGAATGGTTGGACGCATGCCCGCGAAGGATTCTGAGTTAGTAAAACTATGTTCCGATATATGGTGCGCGCGTCGTTTCACCGAATGTGTGAATTTCATATTGTTTAGCAGCATAGCAAGGTGTGACGGGTATGGCTAGTAACAGATAAAGCTTTAGCTACATGAATTAGCTATTTTTACTATTTGTCTGACGACGAATACGATTTATTTGTTTTGTTTTTTGTTTACAGTTCGTTCTTCCTTTTTAGTAGGCTCATGTCACAGCATTGCTGGTTTCATTCAGTTCTAGATTTTTCGAATTCCCTGTATCAAAACGTAACAATATACACATCAATAAACGCTTTTCAGCTTTCCACAGCGGAAACAACCAATTTAATCCAGCTATGGGACGTTAATCCATCAAAAATGAGTAAAATTGAAAACTCCATCGCCTATCGGACTTCAGCCGAGCCCCAACTTATGATAAATGTTCGTTCTCTTTAATCCACTTTATTCGGGGATAATTTTTGTTTATGTCTCGAAAGCAACACAAGTTGTTTTTTTTTTTATCAAAGCACGATACACTCGAGTTAGTAGAGGCACACATTTTTTTTATTGCATTTTATAAAGAATGAAAGTAACTGGTCTGACAAATTGGCCCTGGCGTCAAAAATTGGTCTTGTTATTAGGTCGTTCTATTAAGACAAATGATTAACTTAATAAAAGACTGAATGCTTTTACAAAAAAGTCAGGAGAGTGAAAAGTGAAACAACTGGAATATCGGTTTAAACTGTTATATTATTATGAAGAGCTGTTATTACTATATTTTGACAATAATTTGTTTATTTTTTTTTAGATAATGTCTTATGTTTCTGAAACACTTTCGTTTGAGCGTAACCTCAGAACAAGAAATTTAGGAGTGAAACTTTATCTTCCAGGTTTAGATAGATAACAAAAGAAAAAGAACTAAAACTTTTCGATAAATTTAACAAAGTTGAAAAAAAAATAACAATATTCTCATTACTTTGAATGTACGGTTCAAATTGCCGCTTGCATATGTTTTTTAAATGAGTTCTATTTAAATCTGAGTTTCTAGAATCTTCCACAGATGTCTATCTAGTAAGAATATCTAGTAAGACAAATCATAGAACGCCAGAACTATGTCCTATTGTAGAAAAAATAAAGAAGAAGAAGAAGAATTCCCTGCAATGGTAAGTGACTGATATTTACTTCTTATCATTCATTGTTAATAAACAGTAATTTTCATTTGTTTGTTAACTTTTGGCAACTGCCAGTCCAAGAGATGGACCGAAAAGTGGATAGTATGAAAACTACATTTCGATAAAAAATCATATACGAGGATAGTCTCAGAACAACCTAAGGAAGGAAAAATTTATCTTTATTTCTCATAGTCTCCTTTTAATTCGATACATTTTTCCCAGTGATGTTCAATAGCTTCGATACCCTGTTTATAGTGACAATCGCGAGCTCCTAAAAATAGCCATTAACTGCAGACTCCGCCTTTTCATTGTTGGCAAATTTTTTACAATCCAGCCATTTTTTGAAGTTTGGAAACAGAAAATAATCGGAAGGGGCTAAATCTGGGTGCGCGAGGAAGCAATTCGAACTTTAACTCATTGATTTTGGTCATCGCTATTCCGGATGTGTGAACTTGTGCATTGTCTTGATGAAATAAAACTTTGATTAAAAAAAACAAACCGATTTTTTCTTGATTTCATCACTCAAACGATGCAATAAGTTCGCATAATACTCGCCGTTGATTGGTTTTCCGTTTTCCTTTTTGAAGATAATAAATGAAAAATATCCTACGCATATCCCAAAAAACTGACACCATGACCTTGCAGATGGAACTGTCATCGTATTCTTTGGAGCCGAGTCTCCCCTTTCAGTCCATTGTTTTGACTGTTCCTTCGTCTCAGGTGTAAAGTGATGGACCCATGTTTCATCCATGGTTATAAATTGATGCAAAAACTCGGCTTTATTGTTGTGAAACTTTGCCAAACACTCGATTGAAACATCCTCACGACGCTGTTTTTGTTCCAATGTGAGTAATCGCGGCACCCATCTTGCGCTTAGCTTTCTCATGTCCAAATGATCAATAAATATGCGATGTACAGCTGAAGAGGACGAGGAGGGGGAGGGGAAGAAGAAGAAGAAGAAGAATTGCCAGCAATGACTAGTGACTGAAACATTTTCACTTCTTATCGTTCACAGTTAATAACCGGTCATCACAACTCACTGTTAACAACCGGTCATAACTCACCTCAAGTTTAAGAAATGGACCTAAAACAACCAGCGAGGTGGATTAAAGCACATAAAATAAGCACCAAACGATCAGTAGAAATGCCGTCTAGCCTAAATGAATGTATGTAAGTTGGGCTTTGGAGTACCATAAGAGGAAAAATGACCGTCAGAGATATGTCCTCCCCTTCTCTTAGAGGGAACTTTCCTAAAGTAATTCACCCTGTATCGCCAGACGGGCCACTAGCGGTCGCTGGCAGATGCAGCCGTAACGTACTGCAGCGCTTTGGAGGAAGTTTGACCGCAAAGGACTCTTAACACACTCTTTAGAAATGGGCGTCGAAGTTAAAGCGCTAAAGTTATTTTAGTTTTCAATTATTTTTTTGAGTCACTGGGCGGACTTCCATCGACAGGCCACTAATTTATCTTTCGCTAAGTGGCACTCGTTAACCGGAAGCTTGCGGAGAAGGAGATTTATTCTTTTTACGTGGTTTAGGAATTACCGAATTAAAAGTTTCTGCCGTCGGTGACGCCTCTGGGGAAATTCAAATATAATAGGTACGTAAAAAAAACATTCCGGAGGACTTTAAGTAGATGAAGAATTGTACTCACGGGGAAACTGTTTTGGAAAAACACAATCCGATTTTATGTACAGGGTGACCCAGTAAGAATGGAAACACTGGCGTAAAAGTTGTTAATTATCGATTTGAAAGGAGCTTCTTTTAAAAGATTGAAAATAATCGAAAACTCTACTTCGGTGCAAAAGGTCAATTCGACATTTTAATTTTCAAAGCCTACTACAATATTTTTTCCAGCTAAATATGTTTAGCGATTTTTTTATTCGGCAAAAATTGATGCCACTGATTCAGCATTTTATGTATGATTGTCTCAATTGAAAAATTACCACGTTTATGATTTTTCCCAAAATTCGAAAAGTCACTGGGTTCAGCAACCCATCAAATTGGTTTGTAATAATTTTCTGAGTAAATATTTGTTATAATACTATAATACACCAATGGATTCAGCAGCCCCTAAAATGGGTTTATATCTTAATGGGTTTATATATATATTTGTGAAAAATGTTTGTTCTTAAGAAAGGTGTGACAAAATATCATCAGTGTTGCGGTTACGGGTAAATGTATTTATTTTTAAACCGGAAAGGGCCCATAGAAAAATAAATTATATTTGTTTGAATTATGTTTCGTTTAATCTCCTGTTCAATTAGGTAACTGTATGTCTGTTACCTTTAAAAAATCTTCATTAATTTCTTGAATTCTTTTCTTGTAGTAGATGGTCATTTTTATCGTATTCGAAAATTCATTTTGTGGAAAATTATTCATTGTTCAAATTTTAACACCTAATATGATTGTCTCAATTGAAAAATTACCACGTTTATGATTTTTTCCCAAAATTCGAAAAGTCACTGGGTTCAGCAACCCATCAAATTGGTTTGTAATAATTTTCTGAGTAAATATTTGTTATAATACTATAATACAAGATAATGCACAATATAATAATGCCAAGAAATAATATCGGCGAAAAAACTTGTATGCCATGAAAAACAAAAGTTTGACATTTCTTTTACTAAATATTAAATTCGTAAGTACTGGTAGCATCATAAGTTAAATCGTCATATTTCTGGTTCGAAATTAATTCATTAATTTTGTGACATGCAATGGCTGAAAATTTGAGTTTACAAGAGATACTTGAAATTGTGCGCCTTTCTGGAGAAAATGAGCGGGTGGCAAGATAAGTGTGTAAAATATTTAACACACAGACATCCAGGTAGACCCAATATTACTTAGTCGTAGTACAGTTCATAAAATAAACAATTTTTTTATTGAGTATGGTGTCCTATCAAAATTTATTTAAAAAAAATACAGTCAGCAAAGGAGACGTGGTCATGAAAGACTATTGTAAATTATTTCCCAAACAATCCAAATACTAGTTGAGAGGGTTGCAAGTTTGGAATTAAATTTACCTAAAGAAAGTATCTGACGCTGTCTCAAAAACACAAGATAAAACCTTTTAAATCGTCTTTCATACTTTGGAATCAGGCGACAATGAAACACGACTAGAATTTTGTTTGTGGGCACAGGGACAATATCTTAATGACAGACAATTTTTAAAAAAATATTTTATTCAGTGATGAAGCCATATTCAGTACAAATGGAGTTATTTCATCCCAGAACCCTCGGTTTTGGGCTGCAGAAAATACAGAATGCATCATTAATTGTAAAAGGCAATATTATGAGAAAGTCAATGTTTGGTGCTATCTGGAGCACGCATTCAGTTCTTTTTTATGAGACTTATCTATTAAAATAAAGGTAATTAAAACAAGGGTGTAGACAAGGGGGGGCGATAGGGGCGATCCCCCCCCCCAAATGGTCAAGTAGAAACCAAAATAGTCGGGGGATGTCGGGGGATTGCGCTTTTTTTTTTCTTTTTTGTTTAACCTGCATTGGACGCCCCCACCCCCCCAAAGAAAAATACTGGCTACGCCCTTGAATTAAAAACGACTAAAAATAAAAATTTTAGAAGAGTGACTATAGCTTAAGTAGGACACACTGTATATATAATAATTTAGTAAATAATTAATACTAAATAAATAATAAACTAATACTAAAGCAAACCACTAAACTGCACATACATGATGCACGACCCGCCGCGTATGAACGATTTAAGAAGAATTGCAAATTGCAAAATAATTTTGTTAATGTGCTGGCGAAACAGGTTGGGAGTCGGGTGAAATAGCCTGATTCACTCCGTTTCTATTTTTAACCGGCGAGTTAGAAGCTCTAGTTATGAGAAACAGTAATCACAATTATGCGAGAACATTGAAGGGAATTACTATTCATAAAAAACATAAGTATCCTGAACAATTGGAAATATTTATATTTTATAAAACACTTTAGTATTATAACTGTAGAACTTGATGATTAAGGTTAAGCCATGTACAAATTAAGGACTATTTAAAATATTGTTAACAGGTAATATCATAGTACTGACACGGCAACTGGACTAGAAGTCCTATCTTATATTGTTACTGGCTCTTTCGTAAAATGTTACTTGTCAATAAATAAGATATTTATACCTTACACGTAAATACGTTTAAGGACTACATCAACAAAATTCCTGATGTTCGTATTCTCATAGCCGATCATAACATTTTAGTGCCCTCGCCTCTGTACTAAAAGTATCAAGTACCGGAATTTTAATTTTGAATTTAATAGCGTTAATTTTACCGCAGGCGCTTTGATCTATCGATCCTTTGAAATTTATTTTCAAATTAGGACTAATGATTAATGCTATAAAACTAGATGAATACGAATTGAACATCGTGTTTTATTTTCGAGCTATCATATTTCGGAATTTCGAGCTATTATTTCTCTACAAGTGTAACTGCATGCAATCTTTATTACTGCAAGAGCATAAGAACATAAGGATGAAAACAATAAACTACAAAAATAAATTAGTCTTTTAGTGGATTATTAAAAGACCTCCATGTATTTCTCCATCCATGTATTTCTCACAATCGAATATCATTATATATATTTTCACCGAGTTGGTGGAATGAGCGTTAAGTGCAAAAAAAGTGTTTCGGCGTTAAGTGGAAAAGTGTTCATGTCATAAATATAGGTAATGTACAAAATGTCACAACACAAGAAAGAGGGACAGGTATGCGAAATTTTCTGTAGTTCAAAAGCAAAATGTCGATGTTTCAGGACATTTTAAACCTATGAAAAGCAATGTGGCCATTAAAATTGTTTCCCCAATACTATATTTCCATTCAGTTAATTATACATGGACATGAAAAATATAATAAAAATACGTATATTTTTAGGTTTTCGAAAACTTGTAGACAAATACGACTTAAACCTTTATTTATAAAACAAAGTATAATAATTCCTTTTACTTAATATTTTCTAGAAAACGAAATAAGGCCTCAAGTACAATATGTTTGAGAAAAATTAGTTTATATAATCAGTTAATTATATAAACTGTTTTTGTAAAAATATAAAATAAATTACTACTGACTTAGAATTGAAACACCTTATTTTATTATCAATAGCTTGTTCAATCGCCTTTATGTCAACGATCGCCGGGCATTTACGATGCATTTTTTCAATTAACTTTATGACTCATTCTTGAGGTAAAGATAACTTTTCTTTCATCGAATACCTATTTCGATCAAACCTGGGACCTTCGATATTCCTTGGATCAAACATTTTCAATAGGATTTTCATCTGGTGACTGACGGTCATTCAGTGATTCAATATCTATTTGCTGTTTCCATGCAGTACACAGTCGATTTCAGTTATGGTTTGGAAAAGAAAACAGTAGAAAATTACAACATTTAGAGTATGGGTTTCTGTGAAAAATATTATGTAGATGCCAATCTACATAATATAATTTTGATATTCGACTCAAAGTAACAATATTCGACAATTATAAATACATGCTCCATATCCTTAATATTTGGATTTGACAAATTAGCAACGTCGTCAATGTCTGTTAAGTTTTCCCTAAACAGTAACTAATGCTTCGCTCCTCTGGAATTGAAAAGGGCAATCTAAATGAACCAACTTCCAATGTACGCGGCGTCAGCCTGAGATATAGCCGTTAAGACGTAATATATTAGCGTTTTAGACTATTTTTTACGCTCAAGAGCCCCGAGTAGAGCTCTTCCCGCGGCACTAAATCATTTCGAACATTTATTACGGAGTTTATTTAGGTGAGTAAATATGGGATTAATCTCTGCTTTAACCGGAAAGCCAGCCCGGATGATTTAATGAAACACTATCGATGCGGCAACAACCACACGCGGCCGCGCTAAACGGAAACTCTTGTATGAAAGGTTGGAGAATAATTGAAGGTCGAAGAGAGACTTCATGCTGTCGATTTAATGGATCATTATAAATTTATTCGTTTAAAATTTGTTTGGGCCTCTTTCGATGTATCGGGTGTTTCACTATAAATTTTCACTCACTATAAGTTCTTCAGTTGTTCTTTCTTCCCCTATCGTTATTACAACACACGGAAGAAATATTAAGTTTAGGACATATAAGTATGATATAAGAAACAAAAATAATACACGGCTATCTAAAAACATGAATAAAAAAATTGGGCAGAGATCTTACATATATATCTTGCTCCCAAGTATATACATAACTTCTTACCTACTAAAATAAAAAATATTTCAAATATAAATACTTTCAAAAGGAAGCTCACGAAAATATTAAAAGAAATGCCTAGAAGTAATATATATGACAGAATAAGTGTATTTTATAAAAAAAAACTTACTGTCGTGTGTCCTGTGATGTATAAAAGTTCTATATGTATAAAAGTTCTATACACATGTTATGTGTGATGGTTTTATTATCGAAGTCAGTTTTATTTTATTATATTTTTATTGCATTGATTTATGTTTATTATATGTAATCGCTTTATATACTATTTTTTATTTATTTATTTATTTTACTAGATTATCTAAGTATATGAATAGTGTTGTACTATATGAGAATTTTTAAAATACCAATAATTAGGATAAATTAAATGTAATATTTATATTTATATTTATATTTATAATTTCTTTGTATTTACAATACACCAACAAGTTTTATCTAAAACTTTTGTGTAATTTTGTGTTTATTTGTAATTTTTTGTTCTTGTATTCATGTATGTAATTTACCCATGTACTCTGGAAGCAAATAAACGATTATTATTATTATTAAAAATGGACCCCCCCCTTAACTTTTTTATTTTGCTTTATAAAAAAAAATGGTAAACACAAAAGTTGTAGGGCACAATATTAAGTTTTTTATGATATAGTTTTCACGTACATAGGGTGTCGCAGAAAAGCGTGATAAATAATAATGTATTTTTTTCTTATGGAATATCCTGTATATTATATCACTCAATAATTGAGATCATCTCCCTCATTACGAATATATATAGTTTATTATACTTATTTTAAAAATCTAAGCAAAAAATAACGCCTATTTCATGTACATGTAGTAAGCAATGGATTCAAGAATGGGCTTGCAATTGTTCGGATATATCACAAAATCTAAAGAAATAAAAATTTTCTTGCTTTTTTACAACATAACCTAGTAGATGTAACACTTAAAATCAGTTTTTCAATTTATTAGGTAAGGAATTCCCAAATAGGCTAGGACTATCCAAAATGGATTTGTATTTATTGTTTCAAATCCATTTTGTATAATTTCTTTTAATAATGCAACATTGTTATGTTCTTTTAGATTTTTCTTTTTAGATTTCAATTTAAAAAAAATATATCATTAATCCAACATTATGGGGTGCCCCATCTTGCTGAAAAACGGTTTCTTACGCTTCATTTAAACGTTCTCATCGTAATTAAAGTACGTAAGAAACGTAATTCATCGACTAAATTTTCAATGTCTTTCTATAGCTTGTCAAGGCACAGAGTAAACCACCTACACAGAGACGACAGCATCGTCGGCGCGTTTGAAGATTGAGGGGTTATTTTACAGTGACCTTGACAAGATACAGAAACTGAGAACAATGTTTTCTCCAGTTTTCGAGGAATAGCCACGGTACGCACATACAGCTCCACCTTTACGAACCATTATTGCATAAAAATGTCAAATACGAAGTTTAAAACACAACAAAACAGAAGGAATTCACAAAAATTACGACAAACACAAGGAATACGAAAGGACGCCACACCACACACAAGCAAGCGAGGTTAGCGAGGTTGATTGCAATACCATTTATGTAATGGCGGCCCACGCATGCGCACTGGATTTAGGTTTTGGCGGGAACGCTTTCTGTCGTCTCTGTGTAGGTGGTTTACTCTGTGGTCAAGGTAAAGATCACCGGTCAACAAATGGTTAAAAAAAATCGAACCCAAAATATTATTCTTTTTTATCCCACCCCACACGTTTACAGATCGGCAATCAGAATGTTTCACTTCAAAAAACTTTTTGGGATTGTAAGGATGTAGTAATGAATGTTTTTACTATTTGGGATTCCAGCAATGCTAAAACAAGACTCATTACCTCACAACATTTTATAGAAGAAATTTTGATCGCTTTCTAGTTTTTCTAACACATTTCTGAAATGTCAAACGTTCTTGTTTATTAGCTTGGGTTAAATGTTGAACCCTTGTCGGCTTAAAATGATGAAAGCTATATGTTTTTCAAAGTTTTGTAAGCTTTTGCACACTTTTCAGCAAATTTTTTAGACAACCTCTTATTGAATTCTAATTCAGCTAATTTTGCAAGGTGTCCGAATAATTGCAGGCTCATTCTTGAATCCATTGCCTACTACATGTATAATTGAAATAGGCGTTTTTTGCTTAGATTTATAAAATAAGTATAATAATAATTAATAGTATAATAATAAGTATACCTAATAGACTATATATATTCGTAGTCAGGGAGATGAACCCAATTATTTAGTGATATAGTATATAGGGCGTTCCATAAGAAATAAATACCTTTGTATTTATCACGGTGTAACACCCTATATACATGAAAACTGTATCATAAAAAACTTAACATTTTACTCTACAACTTTTGTGTTTAACATTTTTTTATATAAAGCCAAATAAAAAAGTTAGGGGGGAGGGGAGTCCATTTATAGTACAACACCCGGTATGTCCACATTCACACTAAACTCAAACTCAGCGTAAAAATAATTTACAATGCTATTAGAAAAACAATTGAAGGCAAACGTTGCGACGCTACGAATATTTTTTTCCAGAAACATACCTCGTTTTTGAAATCGTTGAAAAGGTCTCCTAATTTGAAATTTATTTCCCAAATAACTTTTTCCCATATATTTTCATTTCTTAAAAAGTTTTAACAAAATGTGTATTATTTATATTACATTATTGTGTTGTATATAACAGTGTGTCGCAGAAATAACGGAAGGTCATATTTTTCAATGGAGCGACGAACAGATGATCATAAGCGATCGAAGATCATAAACCATGAAAAAAATATTATGTTTTTACGTATTGTTGTTTAAATTGAGGTAGAAACAAGCTTTTTGCAGATTACATTTTCTTTTAGCCGTTTACGAATATATTGGGGTGGTCAAGACAAAACAAGCATCGTGTAAAATAAACTACATATGTGTGTACGTTAATACAAAAAAATACATATACGATATATCATTTAAAAAAAAGTTGCGGCAGCATATACAAGGTTTACAAAAGTCAAGGGCAACATATACAAGTTTTCAAAGAATTACTTTCGGGAGTTTTCTGTAACGAGTCCGTACTAAACTTTGCTGTAGACTCTAGAGGGCGCTACAAAATGTACTCTTGGTTGATAAAAATTGGACATAACTTTTTCTCAGTGTGTGTACGAAAGTTTAATCTATTTTACACAAATAAAATATATCTACTTATTTTATGTCGATAAAATTAAGCTATCGAATGGAAACTAAATAAATTCTATTTATTTACTGTTTTTCCATTGGATGAAATTTAATTTTCAAGATAAAAGTTTGTACTTTATCGACATAAAACATTTCTAGAACTTCTTTCTACAACTTTTAAGAATTTTGAATTCAAAATTTTAACTTTAGTGCCCTGTTACTTTTTTATTATCTACAGATGAACTAAGGTAAGTTGGGCTATACCGCACAATTTTGATGTAAGGAATCTAGTCTAGCTGTGTGTTAATTTCGGGACACCCTGTATAATGCTGGATAATACTCCTTCTTCAACACATTGACGTCGCTTTTGTTGCACTCCGATGACTTTATTAGTATGAGAGTTATTCTATTATTTTATTATTATTTTATTATTAGTTATAAAAAAAGAAGTTATTCTATTATTAGTTAAACTATTGCGAGACACATCTATATATTATGTTATAACAAGCTATCCAAAAAAAAAGCGTCATCAAAGTCGGCCGAGCAAAAAAAGACGTATCTTAAATTTATAACCTTATTTAATTGCCAAAGCTGTTACATTATATGTCATTATTTATTTTACAATTGTGACCGTCACTTGTCAAAAGTTTGACGTTTCGTTTTGAGCTTCGACATAACCGCTATGTCCATCTCTCTCGTTCACAACCAGACTTGATGACTTTTTTTGTTTTTGGATGTCCCTATATTATGTTCCGAAGTCAAAAGTTCCAGTCCCACTTCAGAATACCTACTCAACAATATTTACAGAATATAAATCCCAGTGGCGGTTGGTGATATTTCAGTTAGCCATATCTTGAAAACGACGCATTGGACCCACTTCACTTTTTAGGTGATGACTATACACCTCTTACAGAAAGGATGAATAGTGAAAAAACCGTCAACAAAGTTTGCGAAAAATTTTTCAAAAAAACTGGAGCACTCCCTGGGATCTCAGTAACGCTCTGTGGAATATTTGCAGTAAATTTTTTTTTCATAATCTAGAAACAAATGTAAGGAGAGGTTTTTCGATTTGTTACAAAATATTTTTTTTTTTCAATAAGTTATGGCCATTTTAATTTTAATTTTATAGGAGGATTTTGTTTCCCAAAATTAAAATGACCATAACTTTTTGAAAAAAAAATATTTTATAACTCGAAAAACCTCTCCTTATATTTGTTTCTAGATTATGAAAAAAAAATACTGCAAATATTCCACAGAGCGTTACTGAGATCCCAGGGAGTGCTCCAGTTTTTTTTGAAAAATTTTTCGCAAACTTTGTTGGCGGTTTTTTCACTATAAATCCTTTCTGTAAGAGGTGTATAGTCATCACCTAAAAAGTGAAGTGGGTCCCATGCGTTGTTTTCAAGATATGGCTAACTGAAATATCACCAACCGCCACTGATAAATCCCTTCCATCATTTCTGGCTGTGTATCTAAATTGTGTAGATTAAAATTATCCTCTCACATTGCAACGATCTTTTACGTTTCCATTGGTTATTTTCTAGAATCCTTCAGCAACAACAAACGCGACAAAAAGATTACAAGACTCCACAATGTAAAGGAAAAATCATGCGAGAAACTATTGTTTCAGCGAAATCCCCATCTGTATGCAGTTAAATGTCGTAACGGCATTCTTCTTACCGGTTTTCGGCCGCACATAAGAAAAGTAATATTTCAGCGCAAAGCTCGTAGCGGCGTTTGCGGACAGCGTGTGTGGGTAAATAAAACTACAATAAACTTTAATCATTATTTCTAAAATGAAAGTTTATTTTTCTTCTTTCTGACCAACGTCTGCCGACAGAGTTTTTGTTTGTTCGGTAAAAGTAGAGAAATCGAGAAAAAATTGTGAGTAAACTTTTTAAAAGATGTTTTTATATCCCAAGGAATGATTTCGTAGAGCAGTAGTGTTAATTAAAAGTTCTTCATAGCGTTGGAAATTTGTATAATTATATCTGAATTTTAATTCTAGAGTTACCTAGTTTTTGTATTTAGTTTCTTTCACTAATTTCAGTTCAGTCAGTTTCTTTAGACTCAATAACTCTATAGGAACTTATCTTGCAGTAACTTTACTCTTTGTTAATTAGTTGCTAAAATAGTGAATATATCAAAATATACAAGGAAGGTGTTGAATTATTACCTGAAGGTACATGTCGATAGCTTCACTTCATCTTAACAACTTCCAAAGGAGAGTGAAACAATCGTCATGGGAATTATAGAAAGTGGGTGTGGTTGAAAATTATGTGATATTACATCCCATAAGCCATTACCCAATCGAATTATCGTTGACTACACTTACTCACTATTTTACTATCTTTTAACGTCAACGAGAGTCTGTATATGGCATTAATTCAGTGGAAGAAAATGGTAGGTATATATTTCTATATTCATAAATATATTTTTTGAGAAAATGTTTTACTACACAATATTATACAGGATGCCTCAAGGTAAGTGGCCTATTAAACGTTTAGAGACGGGAGAGAGTTTAACTATAAATAATAGGGAGCTGAAAATTTGTTTTTAAGGATTTTCAGGAATGTTCTATGCATTTAAAATAATGGCGATTTTCTGGCACTTCCGGATATACCGGAAGTGAATACTAGCTTCATTAGTTTTAATAAGATGCTATATTTTTGTATTCCATTATTTTTTATTTCTACTCGTTCATTTAAAGTCACTTTAACCATTGTCTATACCTAAAATCGTTGGTTTTGGAGATATTTCAATTTTAAGAGAAAAAAATTGAAATTGTAAACTCGTAGAAAAAATTTCAATGGATAGTTTGGTCAAATTTTCTAGATATTTTTTTTTACCAAGTAAGTATGAAAGGTTGCTGCAAATAGGTAGTGAAAATGGAGGGTCAAACTTGAACAATTTTGCCTTTTATTAAGTTACTTATTGTACATATACGTACTTTATCCCTTTATTATCCTTTGCTTTCTTTCTTTATCCTTTTTCAATATACACATATGTATAAGTAGCATTTCCTGTACCCAAAATGTACCGTTTTTGAAATGTTTGTTATTTCAAATTATTTACCAAATTGGTTACCTAGATGATCTTTTCAATTTTAACATTTTAACAATTTTATCATTTGTTAAGTCAATTATTTTAAAAAGAACATACTTTTCATCCTCTTTTTTATAAACACTAGTATTCCCTATACCTAAATATAATTAACCGGAGAAACATTCAAGTTTAGGGCTGCTGCTACACGCTATTAACTACTAACAATATTAGACTGTAGTTTTAATCAATATTTTAATTTTATATTTAAATTACCTTTCTGACAGCTGTTAAAGGTGACAATGGATCATTATTATCTCGTTCTTTTTAAAATAGCGTATCAAGGATGTACTAACTCTTGGCAGCTATTTAACTCTTCTGGCATTTTGCAAACTCAAGTCTGACAACTGTAACACTTTGAATGTTCTGAAAATAACAGTTTTTCAGTGCACGATAAAAGTTTGAAGCTCAAAAAAGACACAAACCACTAATAAAGCCAATGTAAGGTTCAGATAATGACACACACTGTCAACAAATGTTAAATAACACAACACGGCAACTTCGGATCTGGTTCCAACTGCATAACAACGAATACAACTCTGAAGGCTTGTCCGAAATTTAAAATTCAATAAAACAGTCCTTCATAGTTTTTATTTAAATATATACAGTACTCGTGACCCTAATGCGTACATAGCAGAATGAAGAGGAATTGATAAGTTAACTTCTTTGTTGAGTAGACCTCACCATCGTCGAAACATGAGTTGGTCACCAATCGCGATCCGATCGCTAGCGCAGGCGTATGACAAATATCCTGTTTGTGGATGGAGCTATTTGGGTTGAAATTTGAAATAGCATTTTTACCATAGGAGTCGGACCACCTGCGGTTTTTAGAAGCAGGTCCGGCTCGGAATCGTTTCATACAATCGAAATACATACATTTCATAAAACCTCGAAGTATATAGAGCACTTTTAAACAGATAAAACCCCAGCATGTATTGTGTGTCGTGTTGCGCGGTGAATTAATTTTGAACGAACGAATCCATTAGAGTCAACACTTGAAATTAACTATTGTATGACGTCATATGTCACACAACACACAAGGATACGTCAGACCACTGGGACCTATTACTAGTACGTTTATTCGAATATTCACTATTGCATTATGATGTATTTTCTGTGAACTATCGCTTTGCGATAATAGTTGCAAAAATGTCCGAGTTGAATAATAGTCCTAAGTCCGACTCTGCTTCGACTCGCCGGAAGTTTGAATGTTCGTAGTTTCCGTCCAGCTCAGATATTTAAAGCGATATTCGCTGTTTAAAATTGTTTTACAATAGTTCAGTTGAAAAAAGATTACAGTAAATTTTATCATACGCAACGCAGTCTGAAAATGAAATTGGCTTATATAAATTGATCGTACATCAATGCATTTTTATAAATATAGGGTTTTTATAAAGACCTATTATGCAGAGTTACAGTTAGATCTGGCAACGTCTAGATTTCCGCTAAGAAGGGGGGCTGAGTTGTACGTCACTAAATTCGCCTTTGACAACTAACTTTGACATAAAAATGTACCATTTAATACAGGCCTCTCCAACTCCGGTGCTATTGCCGCTCCGGCCGAGCGCCGGCCAAGCACTCGCGTCTGTCTGTCACTAACAGTCCACTAGACAGGGAGCTAAAATCATAAAAATGTATTCTTGCGACATGCGGGCAGGTTTTTACAGATTCCCATGTATATTTTCCCGTAGTATACAATGAGCGGGGTCCGTAGAGCAGCATCGGTGTGGAACATTGTTGAAATAAATAATTTATGCGAAAATTTTCATATTTTCGCATATCACTCCGTTCCCGTGCATTTTCGGTATATAAGGTGCAATGAAGAAAAGTTTTCCTTATTAAATTTAGAAAATTTTAAGCCCAACCGGAAGTCTCTAAGTGCAATTGTTAACTAACAATTGGCTAATAAAGCTGAAAAAATGTTTATTTTTAATTATTTATCTATTCGAAAAGTTAAGCAATTATCAGTCTGAAATTTCTTGAAAGAGTAGCTATTTGTAACTAGAAGTTACCCTGAAAATGTCAGCTCGATCGGTTAACAATTTTACAAGTAATTAGCGATCGAGTTTTTCGAGAAGCCTTAATTAACAATACTGCTATTTCTTTATTTACAGTACGATTTTGATCGGCTTAGGCTAGAAAAGTCACAAATCTCTTCTAGTTTTTGAGATTTTTGAGATTTTTAAGAATATTGAAATGGACCAGTTTTATAGCGTTTTATACGCGACCACCTTTTTTGATGCGACGCTAGATGATTAATGACGTCGCGTCAAATAAAACCATACGCGCTCAAAATCTCAAAAAGTCTCCAAGACTAGAAGAGATTTGTGACCTTTCTAGCCTAAGCCGATCTAAATTGTACTGTAAATAAAGAAATGGCAGTATTGTTAATTAAGGCTTCTCGAAAAATTCGATCGTTAATTACTTGTAAAATTGTTAACCGATCGAGCTGAAATTTTCAGGGTAACTTCTAGTTACAAATAGCTACTCTTCCAAGGAATTTCATTTCAGCATGATAATTGTTTAACTTTTCGAATTAATAAATAATTAAAAATAAGCACTTTTTCAGCTTTATTAGTCAATTGTTAGTTATCAATTGCACTTAGAGACTTCCGGTTGGGCTTAAATTTTTCTAAATTTAATAAGGAAAATTTTTCTTCATTGCACCTTATCTACCGAAAATGCACAGGAACGGAGTTATATGCGAAAATATGAAAATTTTCGCATAAATTGAACAATGTTCCATATGGATGCCGCTCTACGGAACCCGCGCATTGTGTTCTACGCAAAAAAATACATATGAAACCGTCAATACTCGCCCTATATGTTTCAAGAACACTTTTTTTATGATTTTAGCTCCCTGTCTACTGGACTATAAAAGTTAAAATTCAATTAAGAAATTTAAAATACCAGAAAATGTTAAAGGTCTGATATTTTCCGGAAAATGGGCCAATTTTTAATAATTAGTACTAAAATAATGACGCGTAGATACCTCGGGAATGCTTGGTAGTTCTGATTTTAATTTGACTATCAGTTCCGTCCTTTCGTCACCAACAATTGTTTCATGCGACGAAGAATGTTTGTTCTCGCCGCACGGTCGAGGACTTGATGTTTACCTACGATTGTATGATAAACTAAACATTGGGCTTTTCCGTCGACGTTAGTAAAAATATATGAATCCTTCCATTGGGAATTAAATGTCTGGCTAGATTGCCCTGGCATTACGATGTCTACGAAGGTCCATTCTGTTAATGACGGACCGATTCTTTTCCCATTAGAATTAGAAACAAGTGTCGCGCGGATCGCGCGTGAGTGTGTGTGGGTGGGAGAGAGATAGAAACAGAAAGCAATAATATGATGATGTCTTTGTTGCGCAAAGGCGGCTGCGTTGCGGAGAAGTTGGGAAGGCAGGGGGCAGGCACCGGCACCGAGTGCTCGTGTTGGATAGGCCTGATTTAATATGTATTTAATATCCACCTATGTACGCAGTATGATAACATTGAGTAGTGGCATCACTGCACACATTTAATAGAGTCATCGGTGACGTGCATCGGTTTCTATTTTGTACAAAGTATATATTCAATATGCATTTAGATTAATTCCCGTCAAAAAATTATCCTCTCCGTACGACAGGCAATTTATCGGGACATTACGCGGTGGCTAACCTCTCTCCTATTTGAATATCTCGTCCAGCGGAGCATTAAGTCGCCCCCGGCCGACTGCGATGCAGTATCTAATGAACCGTCCAGAACCGATAAATCAGGCCGGGGGCACGCTTCAATCGGAAGTTTCTTCTCGGTACGTTTTTGGGCCTCCTTCGTTCGTCGAGTTTATAGAGCGGGGTTTTATAAGTGGGTTAACTCGTAAAAATTCGGCTCCCCCGACATTTTGCAGTCGCTCACATTCGAACGCCGCCGTGCATAAAGAGTTCGACGGGTAATAAATTCAGACGTCGTGGTCGCGTGGCTATTGTTCATTGTTCGTCATAATTAGGAATTTGATTCTAAAGCCGGCTCCACACGTACGTTATTCGCGAATCACAATACACACATCACTGTATGCTAATTAGATGGCCGAAATTGGAACATCTTGCGCATGACGTCAAATTGGACTCAGAACAGCATTTATCTCTATTAGTCCAGTCAACAAAATAGGGAGGGAAATGGGAACTAAAAAAAGTTACATAAAAAATTTGCAAAAATTGGAAATTAATTGAAAATTGGTACTTGCTGTTAATGTTGCACACGGCCAACCCAAAAATCCGTTTTTTCCAAAATTGGAAAAATTTTAAATTTTTCGATATATCGATTTTTCGAAAAAAAGGCGATCTCGTAAATCGGCTCTGCTTGCTCGATGGATAGTTTATATATGTATATGTTTTGTGGTTTATAACCGTTCATTCTTCGGTAATTGTAAGGACCTCATTATGGGTTATTCGAAATAACACTGTATGTTTTTGAGTTTATAGTTTTATTTGGTGTTTAGTTAATGGAAAAGAGAAAATAATTAACAAAGAAGTGGAAAACCATAATGCTAATTTAAAAAAAAAAATGTCACTGTATTCATATTCATTTTTTTTATTAAAACGTTTACTTTAACATTATCTCAGTTATAAACTATAACACTAATTTTAAAAAATATATTTCACTGCGCTCATATTAATTTTCTTATAAAACATTTACTTTAATGTTGTCTCAGTTATAAACCATAATGTATTACTTATTACCTGTATGATTAGTAGCTAAATGTTTAATTTTCTAATAAATATTTCAACATAATAAAGAAAAAAACCTTGTAGAAACCAGTTTTTTATTTACACATAATCCTTAGTTTATAAATATTACTATATTAAAATAAAGTACAAATTTAAAATAGAAAATTTTAAAACAAAGTAGTTTATTTTTTAAATTGCTACTAACTGACTAACGTAAGAAAAACCAGCATTCCTACTTTAAAATATTTTAATGCTTTTTTCAGTAGTTATATTTTAAAATTTACTCGCATTCTAAGCCGAATTCACTGCCGTGAATTCGGGAAAAATACCACACATATGGATGAAAAATTCGTTTTTTTTCGGCGAATATTCGGCATTTTTTGTCCGAACACGAATGTTTTTCGTTGTGAGTCGGTAAATTAACATCAGAGCATCCAGATATTTGTTTGGTGTATGCAAACAAGTTGTTTAAGTTTGAAGTTAAAGGCTTTTTGCGAGTAACAATTAATGCTATCAAAATTTTAGAACTTTTTAGACTTCTGGCTCCGTTGTCACAAAAAAGGCTTTCTGTAAACATAATATAATCTTTAGCAAAGTATTTTCTTGTCTGTAAAAACAAAGTAAGCAAAGATATACGTATCCATCCGCTTCATCTGAGCTTGTTGGTATCTCCGTCAGAGTGCTTTTGAGAAGGACATTTGGTAGTTGCCGACTTTGTCGGACAGCCAGAATATGTTTGGTCCCATTAGTATGCACTATATTAGTATGAGTTTTCTTAAGTAAAATGAATTGGTCAAATGAAGCAGTCACGCAATTTTTGGAAGGCTACCAAGCGCAACTATGCCTTTGGGCCCTCAACATAAATCGTGACCACATGAACAGAAATAAAATGCCTATCAAATGGCACAAGAAAATGTATATATTAATTGCACTTTTAGTAATTTAAAATGAAAAAAAAGACTGTCTAATATTAATTATTTAGGGTGCTTAACAAGAAAAACAACTATTAAATCTGGCATATCTGCAGATGAGTTGTTTAAGACCGCTTGGTTTGCTTCTCAAGCCACGGAGAAGCTGCAGCTGCTATATAATCCTCCATCATGACGGAATAGTGAAAGTTTACAGGATTAACATTTTTTTTTTTGCTTAGACCGATTGGTGGTCACGGCACATATATTATTTTTTGCTTGCAATCATTGCAAATTACGAGCAAACGATTTGGGTAAAAATCAAACGGTAGAAGATCGAGGTCGGTGAAACATTCCGCGCCCATTTTTGAATTGTTCATAAATATTAACCAACCGTCGTGTTTAAGAAATAATAACTGGAAGTTTTTAGTGGTTAGTGGAAATGCCTTTGATCGACTATTATTGGCAAGTACCTCTCCATCAGGAGTAAATGTTACATATATTGTGGTCCCATGAAAACGTGTGACATGTAAAACTTTTCTCGTTGTATGTGTCAACTCCTAAGCAAAACAAAGCTTCACTGAGGAAAATTTAGAAAAAATTATATTTTAAAATACTCTTCCAAATGTGTATTAGTAATTTCAGGGTTTCCTTTGTGGACTTTCTCTTTGTTTATTTGTCATTGTCTACACGTATTACATAGTAGCATGTAGTTATATGTTTTGATACTTATTTAATTATTTATTGATTACTAGCGACCCGCCCCGGCTTCGCACGGAAATATAAAAAATGGTTATTGTGGGTTATCCCTAAGAGATAGACATAGACTTTCGCGGACTTTTTTTGTAGACCTTTTTAAGGTGTACAATATTGTAGTACATTATTTTGATCTATCTCGAAGGGTTCAGCCAGCGTTTGCAATGTAAGCGCAAAAAAATGTGTTTATTCACGACATCACATTAGAAACCTCTAAAATTATCAGTATTTCTCTGCTATATTATGCATGTATTATACATTTAAACCTTCTTCTTGAATCACTCTATCTATTAAAAAAAACAGCATCAAAATCCGTTGCGTAGTTTTAAAGATCTAAGCATACATAGGTAGTAGATAGATAGATAGGGACAGACAGCGGGAAGCGACTTTGTTTTATACTATGTTATGATTATGATTATGATGATTATATGTTTTGATTTAATACTTGTACAAATTATTTTATATGATTTAATAGTAATACCATTGTAATTACACTGGTATGAGTTTTAGTATCGTGATCATTGATTTTGTGC
The DNA here is from genome assembly GCA_029963805.1 of Aromia moschata. NCBI lineage: Eukaryota > Metazoa > Arthropoda > Insecta > Coleoptera > Cerambycidae > Aromia > Aromia moschata. The sequence continues at coordinate 300,459 of JAPWTK010000462.1, forward strand.
TCTATGGGCATGACGTTCTAGGATTTTTTGAGATATTATATAAAAAATTGGTCTTGTTTTTCCTAACAAGGTCACCATTTTTTTTCTTCATTTATTCATACTTCAAGATTATAGTAACTACTTTCAAACATTACATTACTTACTCCCACTATCTAGTGGTTAATAAATACAGTCTCATACCATCTAGCTCTATATCAAAACTCTGTATACAACAATGGTTAAAAATAATATAATCTTTATTAATAGAACTATTGATTTTGTACTTAAGAACATTGGACACATTATTATTTCTCTTCGAATATATTAATTTAAAAAAGTTATCTGATTTCTACGTTATCCGAGAACTAAATCCTTGTCCCTCATCTGCGTCATTAATTTTCCGACGTTAAGATATAAATTGCATCGTTAAGGATCTATTTACTCACGATAGTTCATCAATTAAGCAAGGAACTAAACAAGAAACGAGGAGCTAGATGAGAAACTGTATGTTCTCAAAGAGCGTTTACTCTTTTTAATTTAATCCTCTTCCCACCTGAGCGCGAGAAAACAATTCGGTGCATCGTTGTTGAGAAGACATGTCCGATAAAGTTGTTAGAGAATATTTTAGTCTACGTATTCGCGTTATATATTTAAGGGCGCTGCAAATTACTGAGGCGTAGTTAATAGGTTATAAGCTCCAATTTGGGCGAGTCCCTGGGGATCGGGATCTGTAATGCCTTTTAAAACATTTTGTTGTGGAAGGCCGGAATGTAGTTTTATTTTATTTATCTCTGCGCGACCTAAAAGATGTTGCTTACGTCAGTTCTTTTTTGGAATGCTTTTTACTGCGCTTTCTACGATGATATAGAATATCCAATACCGGTTTAAAATATTATAAATTCAGCGTATATTAAAAATATCAGCGTCCGTTACTATTGTTCTCTACAATGGCACAGCATGGGCAGCGCTCGCGTTATCGATGTACTTTAGCCTGGTCGCACACTGGATACAGAAACGTGTAGATTATTCAGACGCGCGAAAATATACGCATATATGCGCATGTATCAACCTGCCAATAGTTGTGGTTGCTTCTATTAGTAGGTTAGAATCATTACTACATGTTACTAGCACATTCGAAAGTTTCTGTATGCGTGAGACCGGGCTTATCCCGAGATCTTATACGAGACTTACATATGTGGACTAATGCGGACGGCCGGTAGAGAATGCGAGCTGATATTCAGAGTGACCAGTTGAGTTTATGTACGTATGTACTCTATTTCCATTTTAAATTGAAAATAGGTAGAAAAAAGCAAGGTTGTCAGATATATTTTCTAAAATTGCTAAGCTCACTATACAAGAATACTTCATACTTCAGTAAACTGTTAGTTCGTGACGTTCTTAGAAAGCTAGTTTGAAAATATTTTAAAAAAATACATAGATATAAATTTATTAGTTAGCATTAAAATAAAGCGTTTAAAATTGCTGGAAAAAATAATTATAAACTCAAACAACTTTATGTATATTACTATACTTAAGAAAATTTTGAAGAGCCGGCAACGGCGGCTCAGGCGGCTGGCCGCACAGAGTAAAACCACTGGCGGTAACACCGGTCAACGAGATTGTTAGACTACTTTGCATTTAATACATTGCTAATACTTCTTCGGTCCACTGTGCCATAACATTTTTATGACGTTGTTAAAATGATTTACGACTTTAGGCACTCAACTTGTTTAAGACGCCAGTGACGTGTATTTCAACTAGGTTTATTAACACAGACAATTTTTTGAGATTGTCTGGCTAAATGAGCATTATTTACAGCAAATTATATTACAAATATTAAGAGTTTTGTATGCAGGCTAATTTTAATCTCCTATATTGATTTGAATGAAAAACATTATTTCACAATTTTCGAATTTATAAAAGACATATGCACGCCCATGGAATCATGGTTGCACCGCTTTTTTTGTTCCCCAGGCGTATTTATCATTTTCAATTAAAATTAGAAGGACTTTAAGTAATAATATGTGAATATATGTGAATATATTTTACGTTACGCGGGGATTTTCTCCTAATAAAAAAGGAACCATTGTTTGTGTTATATTTTTAATCAAGAAAATAATGCGCAATAGTAAGCGGTACCATTATGGGCGAGCAGGATAGTTAAACGCAGTTTAACACTCGTTATGGCAAACATTCCGAATTCTAGTTATTAGTACCTATCGGGAAAATCAAAATAACTAACATAAGATCTTAAAAAAAAACAGATTAGTTTATACAAGCTACTTAAAAAGATACTTGAAAAAATCTTAAGAATTACCTACATTTTATTATTTATTTTCCTTTCATTTTTTTTTAAATTTAATTGAGTTGCAGTATTTGTCTAGGCCAAATTCAAACATTTTTTATCTTTCAAAATAAGTGCATAGTTTTTTATTAAAATCCACCTACATTACTAAATAACTGTGCATAAAACATCGAGAGAATGATACAGGTATTGATCAGTCTATGGTACCGGCATCCGGTTATATAGATTCATAAAACGTGCAATATACGCATGATTCAAATAATGAAATAGCTCTCGCCTCTAAACGGATTATCATGTATTGCTGGAAATTTAAAAAATAATTATTATTTTGAATACAGCGTGGAAGCACTCTAATTAAATTATATTTGGCAATGAATAAATGAGAATAAAAACTGGCTTAAAAAAAATTGTACCTCGTGTTTTAGTTTCTCTATTAGAAAAACGAACGCTAGTTGTGTTGAGTTTCAGTATATCGAGAAGGATTGAAATATTTGAGGATGTATTTTATAACTACTGGAATTGTATTATAATAAAGTAAAGTATAAAATATATCTTTCTCCCTGCAAAAGTGAACATACTTATAGTTTAAAAAGAATGTTGCTAAATATGTGCACCTATTTATATACAAATTTTAAGCATCTGTAATGGTGGAAATGTAACATTAATATTTTGCGGGATAATTATTTATTATTATACTAGGTGATAGGGGAAGAACCCCCAATATTTGGAGGAGGCGTTGGAGGGGCCAAATAGAACAAAAAAATGTAAAAAAGCATATTGTCTAATATCAACGGTTACTGATATAGCAATGAAAAATGCCCATAAATTAAAATCATATAAGCACACTCTACGACTACTAAATGTGACAGGAATTGCGAAATTATGCGTGTACAATTCCGACTAAACAAAATCACGTGTAAAAATAAATGCGAAAATTACAAACGCTACCATAAATATGACAATTACTAATCACTATTGTGTTTTTTCAATAATATTTTCATTTATCAATTTTCGGAATAATAAACAATAAAAATATTTTTATTAATCTCAGTAACCGTTTGACCATGTTTATTAGGTTTTTTTGTTCACAATTGTCCCCCACCCCAATACTTCCTTCGAATATTCCTCCCCAATCACCCTCTATATTTTTATCTGTAGAATTTTTATTTTTGCCCTTTAACGGTGGACGGATGCAAAGGTTGTAATTGACATTTTTTTACCTAACGTAACCTAACCTTAGGATATTTAGGACTGTTTTTAAATTAATTACGAATTAATGTGCAGTCTAATAAAAACTCAAGCTTTGGAAAGAACATATAAAATAGTCATGATGAGGTATAAAGAAAGTATATTTAAAGTAATAATTGAAAAAATAAATGTCGAAAGAATAGTTATGCCTTGTTTGTTTATAATGTAGATCGTGATCTAGTCAGAAGAATTCGTTTTTGTGAACTTTTTTTGTAGTACAAACGTGATATGGCATATAGAGAATCAGTTATAAAACTATTGTACATAAATTGTATATAGGTATTAGTTTATATTACATTTTATTCACAGACTGTACTTACATGAGGTAGTATCCTGTTCGATGTCTGTGAAAGGCTAAATCTACTCCAACTCCTCCCAGCACTGTAACAAAATTATCAAAATAATAGTATATAGAGGCAATGTACCTATATAAAAGACTAAAAAACAAAAAGCATCGTCACGTTTGTTTGGATCAAAACAAAAATTCGATATCATGCATAACTTGTTCTATGGAAGATTAAACAAATTGATATTGTATAGGTTTTTTGTTTACTATCGAATAGTGTAAAAATACTTTTAAAAAATTAAAAATGGTTTCAAATTCAAAAAAAATCTTTACTAGATCAAACATATACTCTGAGAGTGGTTAGTTTGACCACAAATAAAAACGTGTTACCCACAATGTAGTCCCACATATTATCAAAATATCGTTAAAAAAAACTTGTACAGAGGTAATGATTGCTGTTTTGTTACTCTTATTGCCAAGGAAAATAAAAATACAGAAGTTTGTTCATTTTTTATTAGGATTTGAAAGATATTCTTGGTACACCGTATTTAGCCTCAAAATATTCTAATAATTTTGTTTCAAAATAAAATAACAGAATAAAATTAACATATCTTACGAAATAGTAAAAAAGAAAATCAGTCATGGCAACAACTAGTTTTTTTAATTAGCAGTTAAATTTCAAACAAAATTTCAATTTCAAAGTGCCTCAAGTACATTTTTTTGATTTTTTTTGAAAAATAATTAATTTTGCAAAAGTCTGACAAACTTTTTGACCCGGTTAAATGATCTGATTCAAAAGAAAACGATTTAGGCCAACTTGCATATAGCCAAAGTTGCATCGTTTAGCCACTAGAGAGTGTTCGATTGTAATAGTAAATTTTCATAGTAAGATATAAATAGATATAAGAAAATAAATTTTAAATTTTTAAACGACAGCTGCAATAGAGGACAAAAGCAGGACAATTTCTGGTTACTATGTTTACTAGCTCTCTGAACACATACCTAGTCATTCGAAAATAATTTTCATTGACTATTGATTTCATCATCTGCGCTATTGTCTTGACATATTTTTCTGATGGTGTTGTTAATACTTCATGTTGTTCATATTATGGGTTTGCTGTAAAAGTCCATAAGCTTCTATATATTGAACATTAAAGTTGTTTGACATCAGCGTTTCATGAAATGTTGACAAGAAAAATAAAAAGGGCTATTTACAGGGCAGTTTAAATTGCATAGTAATCATTATTATTGCTTTATTTATTTTTTGGCTTAAAATTAGTAGTTAAAATTTCCAGTTTGGTGAAACATGGATTTGAAAGGATTCGGCAGAAAGCCCACGGTATATATAAGGTTGATTAAAACATACAAAACGTAGTGGAATATATATTTGAAACGAAAAAAAAACCACTCAACTGAAGAGGGAAGCAGCTAAAAAAGTAGGTAATCTAAAACAAAAAAAAGTCAATATTTTTTAGATGTGCTGATTATTTGTTTAGTTGAGCAGTGACTGCTCAAATTATAAATATTTTCAGCGTATTCTGTGAATATTACAAAATTAAAAACGATTTCTTAGTATACATATAGTGTTTCTACGCTTATCTGGTTATTATCCATCTTTAACAATGTGTTGAAAAAACATTCTCTTATAAATTGTTACTCACAGGAACCCTTAAGCGGTAAAAGAACAGGGCAAAGATATGTTAAAAATGTGTTCCACTAAGGAGGAAAGCTAATTTTATTTTATAGGACATTCTCTGTCGACTTCCAATTTATTTACCAATTTTACCAGTAGAATAGCGGAAATTGAAGATGACGTAGTAGTATTGAAATAAGCATAACATCGGCCAAATATGCTTTTCAATATATTGAATAATTCATTGGAAATAAGAACAAGAAATTGAAAAAAAGGATATTTATAGATGCAAGCGATCGTATTTCAATAATTGAATTGCTTTATTGAAAAACAAGGCCTGAACATGAACGCATGAATATTTAAAAGCAATTAAGTAACTTAAGAAAAGTATTAAATACATCATACAAAATAAAAACCGATGCAGGTCATCAAACACGTGTTTACGTTTTAGAGCGCACTGATGCTATATTGTTATAAAATTATTCAGTATTTAGAAATAATTTTTGTATTTGTTTGTTAATTAATGTATATTTCCAATATTAAAAAAAGAAATAATTTTAAAAATCTATGTGTAAAAGACATTGGTTGGTGCATAAATATGCAAGTACAAAAAAGAGCCAGGAAACATTCGTAGCAAAAGTGAGTAAAGATTTTTTTTAATGAGAAAAAAATAGTCGAAAAAGGCATACGGAAGTTTTGAAATTTTTACAAAATATATGAGAATATTAAAGATTTTCTCACAAACACCATTCGGTTACAAATAGTGCAGTGTAGTTTTTTGTACATAAATATCAATTATTATAAATGTTATGAATATCACTTGTATTCAATGCTACAGTATTTTTAACCCTCTTGGTAGGATAACGCTTTCTAGATGATTTTAAAAGTTCATTGTTTTTTGCTTTTTGTGAAATACTATTAGAAATACATTGAAGCATAGAAACATTTAATGTTAGAGTGCCGCTACACTAAGAATATTAGACTGTGGTTTTAATTAATATTTTAATTTTATATCTAAAATAAAAAACGGTGGTATCACGGCACTCATTTAAAAACAGTTTTTCTGCCCTTCGCAACCTTTATTTTGGAAGTAAAATTATAAAAGGAACAACACTCGTTAATTCATAGAATCAGAGGTCTCTAAACAACGTTATTAGCAACAAAAAAAAGAACAAATGAGAAAACTTGAATGAATTCACAAATGAGTTAATTAAGTTTATGCCAAAAGTTTCTAAGAGTATGCTAAAAACTTTCAACCAATGTTTCTAATTATATATTTTTTATCAGTCAGTAGTATATTGTGAAGAATAAAATAACATAAGATGCTTGCTGCGCGAAAACTGCTAGAAATAATAAACCGTTTGGCGTGTACAGTTGCAAAAATGGTGCCGCCACAGGTCACTGTAGAGCACTGGTGGGAGATGGGCCCGGAAAAGTAGAATGGGTGGGGGAAGTACCACAAAAGATGGACACCACACGTTAATTTTACGTAAGTCTACTGTTCTAGGGTTAATGGCGTCATAGGTGACGTGCATCGCTTTTTATATTGTACAAAGTGTATGTCATTTTCCAAAAGTTAGCACTGTGCCTAAAGAGACATCTTGCTTTAGAAATGAAAGAAAATCTGCAATATTAACGGAAATCTGTATAAATGTAGCAATGAAAGAAACTGTAAAGAAGAAAACGAGGTCAAGTGGCGGAGTTAAAATAGTTATTGTAACCACCTCTTCTGATGAAGAAAATGATGTTTTTTCGAATTTTGTATAATACGTACAACAAAATTTCAAAACTAATTACCAATCAAACGTATTACTTAATACTGTAGCTAAAATATATTGTCAGTTTGATATTGCATGTAGTTTTGACATAAATTATGAGTAGATGAATACTTTACCAAAGTACGAGAGAAGCTAAATAAAATAGAGAATAAGAGCGAGTCTGAAAGGATGGTATATTAAAATGTATTGCGTTACCAGGACAATGAACCTCGTGTTATATCCGAACACAATAATTTTCAGAATTAATAGATGTAGAGTTCTTAAGATCATGGACATACATAAAAGCTTGAAATGAAGTTAATCACAAAATCATAAATAAATAAAATAAATAGCAAGGGTCCAAGAAACCCGTGTGGTACCCCCGATGTTGCAGTAACTTCAACTGACGTATAACCATGATAATTGACATGCAGGATTCTGTGAATTATATTGGAAGGATATGATTCAAAGACATTTAATAAACGGTGTGTTAGTCCAAACTTCGGCAACGTTTGTAATAAAAGTCAATGATCAAACCTGTCAAAGGTTTTTGACAAATCTGTAATGTTTTTGACATCAACCTGTTTACTGGCGATCTAACGAACTAACAAGCTAATAGGTAATGCTTACGATAATTCCAAAAAGTTGACCAAAGTTACATAGAATAACTATAGGTCTGTAATTTTCAATGTTGTTTTTTGCCACCTTTTTGGGACACAATTCGACCAAACTTGGATAAATCTTTGACCTATGACATTTGACAAATCACACTTTTTGAATAAATATTCCGGTAAAAGTTCAGTTTAGTGATTTTTGTGAAAATGGTCAAAATTAAATCGGATTTTTTTGTTAAAATAGTTGCTTTTGTTATAAAAAGCGATTTCAAACCGGGGGAGCAAGGTTTTTGCTGGCGAAAATGCAAAAAAAATGCGAAAAGAGTGTGCGATTATTGCATATTTAAACTCCCGATGTTGACCGAAAAACTCGCTGATTTTCACAAAAATCAATAATAAATTAAACCTTTACTTCCGACACAATCCTTTTATGCACTTAACACACCAAATTACGTGCGAAAACTCCGAATCACTCGCGAATACGTGGAATTGTGTCGAGGTTCGTCTGACACCAGCTGTCACTGCCGCTATAGTCGGCGGTAAACGTTAATGTTTTGTGCGTTAAGGCGTATTTGCATAATTTTAATAAATGCGTTTATTATTAATTGTCGCTTAAAATCCTTGTCATTCATTATAGATTCCAAGTTTACTATTCATTTCCTAAAAATGAAACATTTTTTATTTAAGATGTCTGTTTTTTTAACTATTTCTAATTTATATTATATACATATAATCATTTTACCAATAATTTTTCAAGGAAATTCGTCAAATTTAGGACGGTAAGAAATATTTGCTTGTGTACTTACGTATGAAATTCTGAAAAATCAACACCTGTACCTCATTAATTTGGATAATTTGGAGAATAAGAAAATATGGCTTATTCTCGCCAAAGATGCGTATTTTTCAACGTTTGCTGATGTTGACGTTTCAACGTGAATACGCCTTAACGTCCACCGCGGCAGTGACATCTGGTGTCAGACGAATGCCAACTCAATTCCATTTATTCGCGAGTGATTTTGGTGTGTTATATCTGTTATAAGTGCATAAAGGGATTGTGTCGGAAGTAAAGGGTTAGTTTATTATTGATTTTTGTGAAAATCAGCCAGTTTTTCGGTCAACGTCGGGAGTTTAAATATGCAATAATCGCACACTATTTTCGCATTTTTTTTGCATTTTCGCCAGCAAAAACCTTGCTCCCCCCGACTTGAAATCGCTTTTTATAGACTATCTGCAGAAAGGCAGAGCTTAGCGATTCGCGACAACAGCGCTCGCGGCGGCTTACTCTATAAGTTTCGTGCTGGCATATTACAAGAAGACAATACGCAAAATACGATTTATTGCTCATTATGTCATTGTAATCATTGTGGAAGCCATCGAATTCATAAAAGTAATAAACTATAACTTGAACACGAAGTACTGTGGACGTCACATCTTGAATTAGCATAGGGCATATTAGCAGTGCAGTGTTTTGTGTCGCGCTACATAACCTAAAGTGACCAGACGTCCGTCATTATGACGGACAGTCCGTCATTCAGAAAGCTTGTCCGTCTTCAAGAGCAGTCCGTCAAACTGTCCGTCATTGAATTTTTTTTATTAAAATGTCCGTAATTATGTCTAGGTTAATCTGAAGACGTATCGACGCATCGTATCGATCGTGATTAAATATCATATTTCAAAAAGGCATCAAATTCCAAAAAGTATCCTTGTGAAAGTCTATATTTTTATGTAAATGTATTTTTCATTGAAATTCTGAAGTGCCAGGAAAACTCCTGACCTTGAAAGTTTTAAAAATGTTTGCCTGCGGCGCTATGTAGCTCGCGCCTCATGGCGCGAAAAATAAACTCTAGCTTCGTCAGTGTGAACCAGTTGAACATGTCCGTCTTTGGCAAAATCTAATTCTGGTCACTTTAACATAACCTCACGCTCATAACATGAATAAACGTACGTACGGAAAGGTTTGTTGCGTAGTAAACTGTAAAAATACGCAATATAATACCAAGAATGTACATGTTTATTCATTTTCTATGAAGCCACATAAAGTAGAGCAAAGAGAGAAGTTGATTAGAGCAGTATGGAGAAGAAAGTCAGTAATTAACTTAAAAATACACTTTGGTAATAAAATAGTAACATATAAATTGCAGGGCGTTCATTTTATTTATTAATGTTACAGCGCAGATGGATCTTTGTGGCAGCCCAATAAGTATACTAAAATTTGTAGTTAATAAAATATTAATATCATTAAACCTGACTCTTTATTTAATTGCACTATTATTGTACATACTATCCTAATTTTGCACGTTATTCTTTTCTTTATCAGACATTTCACTCAATTCTTTACAATTACATTCATAACCTATAAATCAAATAGTTTAAACAGTTTTAACACAAAATATAAATTTGATTCTCGTGAAAATTATACATACTTTATCAAGAAATTCTTCCCCGTACAATTAATAACATTTGCAACACTGTGAATTCTTTCCCAAATTAAAAAATAGTACAAAAAATAACTCGACGCATATGACACAATACAAAATCCACAGTACAAAAGTTATGAAAAATTCCGCGCGCGGCGCTTCTAGTTATTCTGCAGATAGTCTATAACAAAAGCAACGATTTTAACAAAAAGAAACATTTTTTAAAGCCATTTTCACAAAAGTCACTAAACTGAACCTTTACCAATATTTAATAATGTTAAATGAGTGTGTAATTATGTTAAATGAATAAATATGAAATTGTGTAATTATGTTAAATGAATAAAGTGTGTATTATAATGTTAAATGAGTGTGTAAAAAATAATACCAATACCACAATCTCTTAATAAATAATATGGAATTCCATCAGGGCTAGGGATTAATTTGTTCCTATTTTTTTTTAGAGCTACATTTAGACCTACATTCCACATTGGTTTGGTATATTAAGTATACACGTACTTTCTTGATTTGGTGATTTAGATAGATGTGTTAATAAAATCAGATCGATATGAACTGGCATCTGCATCAACTATATTTTGTGGATGTATAAGAACGGAATTACTCTTCTACTAATTCATAGATTTAGGAATCAAGAACATGTTACGCATATTATTGAGGAAATACCAAAAATGTTGAATTGAATGAAACACTCTGTATTATATTATAGTTTTTTGAAACAGGGAATTTATACATTTCAAACAATAACAATTTAAACAGACGAGTACAGACTCGGGCCTATCACTCAAACTTAATCCGTTCATCCTAATTCTATTTGACGGTTGTTCGTACCTACCGAGAAATCTAATTTGACTTTAGTAACAGTTCACCCTTGCGCGTCCATGAATAATTCCCCGTTAATTAGAACAATGACGGAGGGGAGGGGCCGACCTTAGAAGTCGGCCAGGAATCACAGTTAATCATCTCATTCAATTATCTAATAGACCATTATACCGTGTTGCTAAAGGGATACACCCTTCCGGTTCATCTTGGAAGGTTCTGTTTATTCTCGTGCGTAATCTAATCGCCGAACGATCCATTAGGTGGGCAGTATAATAGTGGCCTGCAGTGGCGGCTGCTGGAATTTGAAATTCTAGACTCTTCGTGATGGAGCTTGCGGCCTACATTGTGTTTAGGGGCTCCCTCAAGATTGAGTACCATTCTTTCAAAATCAAACAAAGACCACATGAGAATTTTGTACAAATGTTGTACCTTTTTGTACAATCAAGAATGATTTTTGTACATCCTGTTTAACCGGCCGAAATCGAAATAAAAAATGGTACTCCAAACTTGAGGTCTGTGTACACTTTTTCCAAAATCAAATTTTAATTATAACATTAAATAGATCGAATTTTGTATATTTTTTGTACACCCAAAAATTATTTTTGTACATCCTTCAAAAATGAAAAAATCAAGTATCAAAAGTGGTACACAATCCTGACAATTTTTGAAAACTGAAAAATTCACATGTTTATACGGCATCATATAGAGTGATTTTTGTACATTTTTTGTACAACCAAGAATTATTTTTTGTACACCCCATTTAATGGGCCTAAATCGAAATACAAAAATGGTACTCAAACTTGAGGTCTGTGTACACTTTTTCCAAAAACAAATTTTAATTATACCATTAAAGAGATCGAATTTTGTACATTTTTGTACACCCAAAAATATTTTTTAAACCCCTCAAAAATGAAAAAAATCAAGGGTCAAAAGTGGTACACAATCCTGACAATTTTTGAAACTTTGAAAAATTCATGTTTATACGTCATACTTGCGCACATTACTTCAGCACATTAATCTACTAATAAACGTTTTAAAAGTGTTCCAACAAAACACAAATTCAAAACTCTCATAATATTTTAATAAGAACAAACATGGTAAGACTTTGTTAACACTCAGGTAAAGTTTTTTTATTATATTTTGGTTCATTCTTTACTGCTTTTTTCGGTAATAATATATTATTATATACATATATTGCTTTGTACTATGACTCTATGCGATGACGTATAAACATATGAATTTTCCAGTTTTCAAAAATTGTTAAAATTGAGTCTCAGATTTGATGTTTTCACTTTTGAGAGGGTGTACACATCTTTTCACTACTTTCACGACTTCAAAATTTGTTTTTGGTAGTGTGCACAGGCCTCAAGATTGAGTACCATTTTTGTATTTCGTTCGATTTGGGCCGGTTAAATAGTGTCCAAAAATAATTCTTGGTTGTACAGAAATGTACAAAAATCATTCCATATGATGACGTATAAACATATGAAGTTTTCAAAAATTGTCAGGATTGTGTATTACTTTTGACACTCGATTTTTTCATTTTTGAAGGATGTACAAAATTAATTTTTTGGATGTACAAAAATGTACAAAATTCGATCTTTTTAATGATATAAATAAAATTTGGTTTTGGAAAAAGTGTACACAGACCTCAAGTTTGAGTACCATTTTTATTTCGATTTCGGCCGGTTAAACAGGGTGTACAAAAATAATTCTTGATTGTACAAAAATGTACAAAATTTGTACAAAATTCTCATGTGGTCTTTGAAATTTCGGTCGGTTAAACAGGGTGTACAAAAATAATTCTTGGTTGTACAAAAATGTACAAAATTTGTACAAAATTCTCATGTGGTCTTTGTTTGATTTCGAAAAAATGGTACTCAATCTTGTGGGAGCCGTGTTTAGGGGGTGATTACACAGGCCAGCGAAGATCGGTTATCGACTTCATACCATTAAAACCGATTTTTTTTTCAATTTATTTCATGGTATGCCATTTTATCCTAACCATGCAATAGAATAATATAATATGCATGAGAATGTTGGTATACAGGCGCACGGGATTAAGGGGACCGCCTACATTAGGAGGGTCAAAATCAAGCACTATTTCGTGAATTTTTTTACAAAGAAACTACACAGTGGATTGTTTTGAATTTTTTACTGTTTATTATGTATATCAAAAGGTTTACAAAAAAATGTTTTTATTACATTTCATGTGTTTAAATAAAAGTTATTAATAACTGAATGCCGATGCCTTTGAAAATTCCATCTCCACGGCGTGCAGGATAGCCTCCCATAGAATCATCTGAATCATAAAAATAAAATTTTTTTGTAAATTTTATGAGTATAGCTTCTATTTGAACTAAAAAAAAATCATGAATTTATTAAAATAAATTAAAAAAAATGTTTAAAAAAAAATTAATTTTTTGTGGAAAATTTTCGTGTGTTTTTGTTAATAACTTTTTTTGGCAATAATTTTTACTGATTTTTTTTAGTTCAAATAGAAGGTAATTAAATAAGCTTTAATTAAAAAAAAAAAACAGTCGATCCGTCCAGTAGTTTTTGAGTAATCGAGCACGCCAATTTAGAAATATCGTTTCGAGAAAAACACGTTTAAAGTTTTCGTACATGAAAAATACTCTCGATAAATTTTTTTCTTTTATTTACCTTAACTTTTTGGCCAATCTGCTATCCCTGCTCCATAAGAAAGTCCCACCTCTTCTTCAAACAGTTAATTCCTTTGCAATTGTTTCGGCTTGATTCGTCTTGATTCGGCTTCGTTCTACCGACGCTTCGAAGCAAGCGCACTATATATTATATTTCGACTGTTTACAGTTCGAATTCGGACTTGAAACTTTGGGAGCATATTCTACAGATGATAAAATTTCAATTCAAGCAAAAAAAAAACAAATCGATTTTTTGACCCTCTAATGTAGGCGGTCCCCTTAATTTACGTATCGTATTAATGTATGGCCCAGGTCCAAGTTTAACGCAAATACTCAGAGCAATGTTGCCAGATCGACTGTAACGCTAAAAGCTTCTAATACCTAACTTTTTTTTAAGAGCCGAAAACGTATTAATGAATCATCAATTAATTTAGGTCATTCCTGGACTGTTACCAACCTTATCAAGTCTGCGAAAGATTTTCTTGAAAAAATATTGATGTGTCAACGACAAACGGGCATTCCAACCATCTCGCTCGTGATTGGTTCGTGCGTCTCTATAAAAGCACTGTACCAAACTTAAGACACGACGATGATAGGATAGGACGTTACGTGTTTGTTACGTTTCGTGTTTGTTTTTTTCTTGCGCTACTTAAAATATTCCTTATACAGAATGAAAGTAGGTTAAAATAGCTTGTCCAAATACAAACACATGAGGAAACATTATGAATAATTTTATGTTAATAATAAATGAAGTTTTGTGTTTTGTGTACACTTTAGTTGTCATTACATAATATATATGAGTAAAATAAATGTGATAATAATTGCATTCCGTCAGTTGGAATTATGCATGTTGCTCCACTTACCCCTCACTTAGTTAAACTATGGTAAATAATGGGTTTGCTTTGATTGTTTTTATGTCTATAAAGTTTAAGGTCTGCTATAAATATATCCTTAATTCTAAAATCTAGTCTAGGTTCCTGATTCTAATTGAATTATGAAAGGAAACGAAAGCATTTATTAGCAGCTATTCAACCTGTATTTTAAAAGAGCTAATAGGTAAAAGGAATACGTCAATTTGATATTCTCAAACAAGGTGCTTTATAAGTGGAATATTAAACGTTTTGGCAGAACTACAAGTAACAGGGGAACTGAACATTTGATTCTGAGGGATTCAGGGGTGTTATAATCATCTAAAATAGTGACTTTTTGTCACTTTCAGATATACCAGAAGTAAATATTAACCTCGTTATTTTAAATGGCTATATGGTTATTTTATATGGATGCTATATTTTTATTTGATTTCTGCTCATTATTTTCGGGCTAATTTATAACCATTGTGTATACAGTGAGTTTTACCAGATTTCAATTTTTACAACAAAATATACAATTAAATTTGGTAATTGGCAAATTTCAATGGTTATTTTTGTTACCATATAATTACGAATAGCTAAGTTTACTTTTAAGTACTTATATTACGTATACGGCAAAATGTACAAGATGTTTAAAATCGAAGGGCAAACTTGAACAACTTTGTCGTTTATTAAGTCGCTTATTTAAATAGAATATAACGAGCCGAAAAAAGTTATCAAAGTTGGCCGAACAAAAAAAGACTTTGTAAAAGAACAGGTATTCTTATTGTCAAGGCTGTCACGTTGTGTGAGAGACATTATTTATTTTACAATTGTGACAGCCACTTGTCAAAAGTTTGACAACAACAAAATTTCGCTTCTAGCTTCGAAATAACCGCTATTACCATCTCTCTCATTCATAGCCAGATTTGATGACGTGTTTTTTTGAATGGCTCATTATTATAGTAGAGGATCCGCACTAGAAACGACCTTCACCCATCTGTTAAATGAATGAAAAGTATTTTATATCAAATTTAAAATATTAGAAAATATATCTCGGGTGGGTTGGCTAAAAAATTCCTGGCCAGACTATGATTAATTAAAAAATTGAAAAATGACTTTTTATTAAATATTGCACTCATGAGTTTAACGAAAAAATTTAATACCAACCGAAAGTATGAAGCCTATAGAATATATAAACGTTGGGTTGTCTATTTTTTTCTTGGCTTAACTACTGGGTTGGCAGGTATAAACAGGTAAATCGATACTAGTTATTTTCACCTATTTGTTTAATAAATAAAGCATATATCAAAATAAGCCTATTTAATTGCGAGCACGGTGATGTAGGGTTGTCTGTAAAAATCTAGCCTGAATGACGGTTGTCGAGTTTTGAAGGTGAAAGGTGAAAGGTGAAAATTTTATGCGAGAGGAAACTTGTGACAAAAGAGGTCCGAGCTAACTATCCCGTGCGATAGAAGAGGACGCAACATTGCAGCTGCGCGACTTGACCGCCAGATGAAAGAGAGCGCGCATGCTATTTATTCATGCAACAGAGAAGGATAGCGATACATTAGTAAATACTAAACATTATTTTGGACCAACTGTCATTAGAGTTGAGAAAACAACGATAAATATTTAATAAACTAAATATTAATATAATATAATATCATATATATGGCATTACAATTTATCGCGTGCCTAATGCCAAAAAGGTATATGCTATATAGGTTATACAACGAAGTTGAGCTTTTGAAGTGATTTCAAAGCGATTAAGCAAAAACAATTTTTAATATGCTTTTTTTGGTTCCTACAGTGGACCTATATATAGCATATACCTTTTTGGCATTAGGCACGCGATAAATTGTAATGCCACATATATGATATTATATTATATTAATATTTAATATATTAAATATTTATCGTTGTTTTCTCGACTCTAATGACAGTTGCTCCAAAATAATGTTTAGTATTTACTAATGCATCGCTATCCTTCTGTTGCATGAATAAATAGCATCTTTCATCTGGCGGTCACGTCGCGCGCAGCTGCAATGTTGCGTCCTCTTCTATCGCTCAGGATAGTTAGCTCGGACCTCTTTGTCACAAGTTTCCTCTCGCATAAAATTTTCACCTTTCAAAACTCGACAACCGTCATTCAGGCCAGATTTTTTTATAGACAACCCTACATCACCGTGTTCGCAATTAAATAGCGCTTATTTTGATATAAGCTTTACTTATTAAACAAATAGGTGAAAATAACTAGTATCGATTTACCTGTTTATACCTGCCAACCCAGTAGTTACGCCAGGAAAAAAATAGACAACCCAACGTTTGTATATTCTATAGGCTTCATACTTTCGGTTGGTATTAAATTTTTTCGATAAACTCATGAGTGCAATATTTAATAAAAAGTAATTTTTCAATTTTTAATTAATCATAGTCTGGCCAGGAATTTTTTAGCCAACCCACCCGAGATATATTTTCTAATATTTTAAATTTGATATAAAATACTTTTCATCCATTTAACAGATGGGTGAAGGTCGTTTCTAGTGTGGATCTTAGACTATTATATTTTATAATTTCATTTCCTTTCTATTTTTTCATGTTTCTTTATCCAAACAAATGAAAAATTACTACATTACATAAAATGTACGGTTTTCGAATTGGTCCAATCAAGATTAAATTAATGGTTCATGCAAGAGTTAAATTAATATTACATCGGGTATGAGGAGCAATAAAAAAAATTTGTGTCAAATTAATGGAACTACTGCTGTCATCTAATCTGATTCTAATATATATGGTGGTGCTACCCTGGAGG
This sequence comes from Aromia moschata, assembly GCA_029963805.1. NCBI lineage: Eukaryota > Metazoa > Arthropoda > Insecta > Coleoptera > Cerambycidae > Aromia > Aromia moschata. Next base: position 317,861 of record JAPWTK010000462.1, read on the forward strand.
TATCCTCCTCTAGTGTGTTTAAATGGGATTAGACATGTTCTAGAAGATATAGTCGATGGACATTTCGCAGTTGCCACCAAAATTATGTCCGTTAAGAGCCAATCATTGTTATTTACCAACATAAGCTGGAAATCCGGATTTCGATCTTATCGTCATTTGATTGATGATGAAGAACGAGCGTGTACTCTCTTGAACTTTTTTCATTGGATTATATGGCATTCTCCATGAAAAGTATGTCATGTGCATATTATAAAACACCGAAAAAAAATGTTTACATTTTATTCCGGTATGTGAAGCGATGGGCATCTCAGAGGGCCTTAATAACGAAAGAAAATACCGCAGACGATTTGTGGGATCGGAAAGGAACAAGAGAGTGGCACGAACTATCCCTCAAACGTTCTAGTTGTGATACGACGAGGATAACGGAAGATTTATTACACAACGTACTTCGCCCCGTTGCTTTTTTCTTGCATTTTTTTGGATAACTGCTAATTTTGTGGAGAGTTATCTCTGGAGCCGTGATGTATAGTGGCAGAGATCACAAGAGGAGGAGAAAATATAAGGCCATGTCACCGCGGATGGGCCATTTTCTTTTCCACGTTCTTATTTTCAACGCAAATCGACTCTGACCTACATGTGAGCAAGATCACGTCAAGTGGACCCCCCATTTTCCACTTGATCATAAAAAATTAAGTCCATATATTTTTTTCATAAGTAGTTGCTATGAAAAATTGATCCCCCAAACGAATTTGAAAAATTTTAATTTTAACAAAAAATTTTTTTACAATGAAAATTTTAGGTACTTTTAATTAAAAATTAGATTTTAAATCAACCGTTAAAGAAAAATTAATGAAATTTTCAATATTTACTGTCAAATATATATATATTAAGAAAACATTAATAACTAAAAATTATTTGTTTATTATCATATTGTTAATTAACTTTTAACTTAACAAATGAAAATTTCATTGATTTCTCGGTCAAAAATTTGAAGTTTTTTTTTATCAGTCACATTCGTTATTTATCTAAGTTTAAGATTCCGGAAGAAAAGTTCACTGCTCGCGATTAGTTTAAACAATATGAATTTATTCATCACAGCGCTCAGCCGAGCGTCAGACTACATTGCAGCTTCGGTTAATTATAATTACAAATAACAATTAAAAATATAATTATCAAACGAATTTTATTATTATTATTATTATTATTGACAACGATTTGAACGAGCAATTACAATAAAGAATACTCGTCAATTCCACTATTTTAAACCGTTGGATGATGTATTATTGGAATATAAACTTGTATCGGACGATGAGAAAGTTTTTTACTAACAGAGTTTTAAAAAAAATGAAATAAAGATTACGAGAAGTTCATAAATTTTAATATTTAATTACTAGTTAGTTTTTTTTCTGTTTTTGTTTAATAATAGAGTTTATTTATTGTATTAATCATGATAATAATAATAAAATTCGTTTGATAATTATATTTTTAATTGTTATTTGTAATTATAATTAACCGAAGCTGCAATGTAGTCTGACGCTCGGCCGCGCGCTGTTCTGACAGCGCTTGGCGCCCGGCGCGCTGTGATGAATAAATTCATATTGTTTAAACTAATCGCGAGCAGAGAAATTTTCTTCCGGAATCTTAAATTTAGATAAATAACGCATGTGACTGATAAACAAAAACTTCAAATTTTGACCGAGAAATCAATGAAATTTTCATTTGTTAAGTTAAAAGTTAATTAAAAATATGATAATAAACAAATAATTTTTAGTTATTAATGTTTTCTTAAAATATATATATATTTGACAGTAAATCCTGAAAATTTCATTAATTTTTCTTTAACGGTTGATTTAAAATCTAATTTTTAATTAAAAGTACCTAAAATTTTCATTGTAAAAAAAATTGTTGTTAAAATTTTTCAAAATCGTTTGGGGGATCAATTTTTCATAGCAACTACTTATGAAAAAAAAATATGGACTTAATTTTATGATCAAGTGGAAAATGGGGGGTCACTTGACGTGATCTTGCTCATATGTATTTGACAGGGACAGGCGGTTGTGCTGATTTTACGGAACGTTACAATGGGGGACACGTTTGCATATGATGTTGGAATATTTACAAGCTTATAATGGATCTGCGAATATACATTATATCAGTGGCGGTGCGTGATATTTCAGTTAGCCATATCTTGAAAACGACGCATGGGACCCACTTCACTTTTTAGGTGATGACTATACACCTCTTACAGAAAGGATTTATAGTGAAAAAACCGTCAGCAAAGTTTGCGAAAAAATTTTCAAAAAACACTGGAGCACTCCCTGGGTGCTCAGTAACGCTCTGTGGGATATTTGCAGTATATTTTTTTCGTAATCTAGAAACAAGTATAAGGAGACGTTTTTCGATTTGGTGCAAAATATTTTTTTTTTTCAAAAAAGTTATGGCCATTTTAATTTTAATTTTATAGGAACATTTTGTTTCCCAAAATTAAAATGGCCATAACTTTTTGAAACAAAAATATTTTGTAACAAATCGAAAAACGTCTCCTTATATTTGTTTCTAAATTATGAAAAAAAATATACTGCAAATATTCCACAGAGCGTTACTGAGAACCCAGGGAGTGCTCCAATGTTTTTGAAATTTTTTTCGCAAACTTTGCTGACGGTTTTTTCACTATAAATCCTTTCTGTAAGAGGTGTATAGTCATCACCTAAAAAGTGAAGTGGGTCCCCTGCGTCGTTTTCAAGAGGGCTAACTAAATATCACGCACCGCCACTGCATTATATTATCTATTTTGTTTCACTAACAACAGAACAACTAATCAACTGTACGTAATGATGATACTATGAAGCAGAACTGTAGGTTTTGTAGACTTTGTTGTAACTGTTGATAACACAGCACCACAAAAAAAAAATGCAATGTACCTCTGACTAAACTTGGTGGATCACATGTTTTTGGGGTCGCTGAATCCGAATCTGAAGCCCGTTTTGCCCCATCACGTCACATTTTTTTTATCCTCAATAAGCTACAGAAAATAGCAAAAAATTACAAAAAAAAATTGGACCCAACCAAACCTCATAACCCAATACTTCAATAACTTCATACCTCTCATAGCCCTCATAATCAATAAGCCCAATTAACCATATTACCTCAAACCAAAGTTGTGCGGTCTTGCCAAAACGGGTATTTTAGCCACAAATGGCCAAAAAATGGTCGAAAAATCGCTTCATAAATCATCGAAAAATGGAGGATTTCTACCAGGGCAAACTGTCGGCCAGACCCCTAATAAACTAAAAAATAACTAATGGACCCATTTTATAAATTAATAACTTCGAAATGCCGCACGAGAGACTGATACCTCTAATCTCAGACTCATCCAGGTGGCCGCGGCCCGGCCAGCGCGGCGGGGGCCGGGGCGACTGCGACGCGAAACAGGTTCCGTATTTATTTAGTCCTTTGAAGGTCGCGCGCCTTTAATTGTGCATTACTGATTGTTATACTTAATTGATATTATAACGATGGTTAAAACGCCAGCCCTATTTGCTTATCAATTAAAAAAAATTGTGCAGGATTTTCCAGATTTGAAGTGTTAAAGTTACCACTGTGTACTGTGAAATATGCAAGTGTTACTTACATGTTTACAGAAAAGGACAATGTGAAAAGCACGTAAAGTCGCTAAAACACCGAGAAAATAGAAAGAAATGGAATCCCAAGAAGTGAATTCCTATATGAGGACGACGAGGTGTAAGAGTGTGACAACAGATGCGGGGAAGAGTAAGAGAAAACAATATTACTTAGTAAGTCACTATTTATTCACTGCAGCATGCATGCTCAACTTCGACCCTGGCATGTACCATTTGGTTCTAGCCCTACTATGTACGTACATATGTACATAATGCGTGTAATACGGCTAGTATTTACTAAATCTTCTAGCTAATTCAGAAGTCGTAAGAGGCTAAATTTCGAACGAAGTACTTCGAGCAAAAATACCCGTTTTGGATGACTGCACAATTTTGGTTTGAGGTAATATGGTTAATTGGTGTTTATTAATTGTGAGGGCTATGCGATAAGAGGTATGAAATTATTGAAGTATTGGGTTATGAGGTTTGATTGGGTTCTGATATTTTTTGTCATTTTTGCCATTTTTCCGCAGTTTATCGAGGATAAAAATAAATTGTGACGTGTTGGGGCAAAACGGGCTTCGGATTCGGATTCAGCGACCCCAAAAACATTTGATCCATCAAGTTTAGTCACAGGTACATTTCACTTTTTTTTTGTGGTGCTGTGTAATTCTTCAACGGGGCCGGTGGGTCAATGAGTCTTTAGTGCTGTGAACTTTATTCAATTTAATCAAATAATCATAGTTCAAAGGTGTTTTCGACATCAATGTACTGTCGAATATATGGCGTAAGACTAGTTCAGCTTGGGTATATAAATGGAAAACAGTGGGGTCTGTCTTTGACAAAAAGTCAAGTCGAAAAACCAAAGTCTCCTCAGTGCTTTTTTCATTTCCCATATACGCCAACTATTGCTAGACGTTGGTAATTTCAGCCGTTGTTGAGCTCTTGAAAATCCCCGTGAAATCATATTTGCTTTACCCTCAAGTAACAGTATGGGAACAAATTAGAGAAGAAACTGAATATTACTGCTTTAAACAGGGCCGCGCAATAAGTCAGTTCTTTCTAAATATGTAATTTGATTTCCACGAATAGGGTCATTCCAAGGCCAGCAAGACCTCTATATAAAATATCAACGCCAAATTATTTTCTCTGGGACTATTTAAAATATAGGGTATTTGCGAATAAGAACTGAAGACGAATATTAGAAATGAAATCAATGCAATTGTTCGGCACGTTCTTCAAAATGTTAAGCAAAACTAATTAACACCAGACAATTAGAAGAATGCATTGAATGGCGATTATGCAGTGAACTTATGTATTAAGTAGAATAATAATTAATTACTAATCATCTAGTTTCAGGTCAATCCCTTAGATGCGTAGCGGAAGCGATGGCTCGACTTGTGTCAGAGTGCAACATAAGCGATTTACCTGGGGCTATCAAAAGTTGAACGGACAGATGGGTAGTCAGTTTTAAGACGGGTTAGGAAAAAGATGTAAGAATAAGAAATAATGAAAATTAAATTAAATATAAACATTTCGGTCTTTAATATTTATATATACATACATAAAGAACATTACAGTTATTTCTAACACACCATATTCAAAACATAAACGTTTATCTTTCTATTCACAGTTTAAGAATACTTTTATGTATATACGAGTACTATTGTTTTGTTGTAGAATTCAATACATTTTTATAAGCGATTTAAAGTCACATTAATTTTGTTGGACAATGTTTATCACTATCGATGTTCAGATGGATTTTATAGACTCGAATATTAAATATTGCTTTTTTTAAATACATACGAAAATATTTCTTACTTTAATATGGTTTCTGTCCATAGTTAAGTCCAATCATATGATTTGTTCAATATGTCGACGAGGAAAATTACAACGTATCGTGAAAGTTAAGGTAATTTCCAACTAGGATATATTCCAAAACTCCTAAAAAGTTGGTACATTAATATAACAGTCATCTATAACTGCATTATAAATTCTTCTCAATTTTTAACGGTTAGATGCGTACTGTAAGGACATAATCTTATCTTGTGATACACCTATATCATACAAGCTAGTACCATAACAAGTAGCGGCATCTTTTAAAAATAGAAATTATTATTAGTAGAATAATGAAATTTTTAAATATATTTTGATGTACTATCGAACAAGCATTAATAAGAAATAACTGATATTTTCATGTTAACATTTCATCGAAGAAGGTTAGTTTGACTGAACAAGGTTAGTTTGAAGGTTTGATTAGGTATATGATAAGCCCTTGGATAGACCAATCTTGTTCGTTCACAGCTTCATAAAATTTGCGTGAAATAAGTTAACGAGTTACCAGGAACTAAAAGCAACTTTTGCTTCAATGCTGATCCCACTGGCTGATATTACAAACTTCCTCGTTTCGTACCAGATAAACGGTACCAAACGAGGTGATATAAAGATAGATGATACAAAGTATCGCTTTGTACTCCAAGTTCATGAGAGGGAAGCAAATACCATTAATTAGTGGATGACTTACTGTATTCAGATTGACGTGGTGGAATTTGTGCTTCGGTGTTCTCTGAGTTCTCTCCGTAGCTATGTCTTATCGTAGATAATTAGAGACTACAGTCCGGGTGCTAGGAAATCTTTTTCTTACATGATCTGACTACGGCTGATTGATTTACTTAAAATAGTTGATAATTTAAGTTTATATATTTCTGAACTTTATAAACTAGTAGTACATACCTACAAACGATAGCACCGAGCCATAAAAGTCAGGGCCGCACTTAGTACATAGTTCATGAGTAGGAGGAACACGAAAAAATATATTTAAAAAACAATACCTGGCAATACTAAAACCATGTACATGTCATGGGCGTATTAATTTTTTTACTGTTGATCATATATTATTCATCCATGACTCTTATGAATCTTTAGTACCTACAAATTTTTAATGGATATGCACTGCGCACAAATCTCATTGTGTTTATTTATTTATTAGCAACTTATATAAACAATCTTTATTCACTGTCCCACCCTGGCTTTTAAGATTTAGTGCTATCTCTAATACTATATACTAGACGATTTCTTATTCAACACAATCAATGAGAATGTACGTTCCTTTTACTTAATACCTTTACGTATTACGGTCTGAAATGTGAGAATGTTCACTATACGATGTGTGGCTATTAAATAACCGAACTGTTGCTGCTACCAGCGCGCTGCAAGCGTGTCGCAACAAGTTTGAACATAACTGTGTTTGGTGATGCTTTCCTCACCCTGAGCTCGCTGGACAAGCCAGTGGGTCGCTCAGTTTGTCTGAGCAGTCATTTGAATTAGTCTACGTCCCGATGACGCATCGAAAAAATGTTAAGTGTTCAGGTGGCGCAACGGGTTAATCTTAAGTTTCTTGTTAAACTGGGGAAAACTTATACAGAAGCTTATGCAATGTTAAGAGAAGTGTAAAGGAATGAATGTTTATCCCGCACAAAAGTTTTTGAATGGTTTAAACGGTTCAAAGGGGGACGTGAAACGACCGAAGACTTGTCAAAAAATGGCCGAAAACATTGAAAAAAATTGTTAAATTAATCCGCGAAGATCGTCATCTAAGTATCCGAGGGCTTGCTGAAATAATAGGAATCGACAAAGAATGTGTTTGCCAGATTTTGCATGAATTGTTCAACATGCGTAAAGTTTGCGCAGAAATGGTGCCAAAACTCCTTACTCCCGAGCAAAAGGAATCAAAAATGAACATTTGCGCTGACATTCTAAACAACATTGACACTGATCCAGGCTGGTTCAGAATCCAAGCGGTTCTGAACCAGCTGACAGAAGCCAACTTCCAGCACTGCTTTCAACAATGGAAAAGTCGTATGGAGCGGTGTAGAGCTCGCCATGGGGAGTACATTGAAGGCGAAAAAGTTGCTACTGTAATAACTGGTAACGAAAAAAGTGTTATGACAGCACTTATGGTTATTTAATAGCTACACCTCTCATGACACAATTAACATTTAAGAGAACAAAATTCTCTAACAATTTTTGAAATCGTTGTATATCTGTCTTGAAGAACCAATAACTAACTGCACCGGATGTCTACGAAGATAGGATAAACTCCATAACTTTTAAACGAAAATTTGGATTTAACCCTTTGGACACCCTGTTTATTTTGTATAATTTTAATTATACAAAACTTATTACAATAAGTCATTTTGAGTAAAAAGGCTAAAGTATCATTTTAATATTGATATTCATTAGAACTGTAAAACCAAACCAAACTTGTTACGGCATCAATCTTTAATAAATTAGATTTTTAAAATGTAAATTAAAAAGCCATTTGCCATAGTGAAAACCGAAAATGGTAAATACCCAGTATATATTTCTATAATGATGAAGCACAAGAAGTGCTGCGTAAAAACTTTGTACGTTATAAAGATTTCTAATAGATAGAGAAACTAACAGGTATATTAGTAATTTATAGAGATGCAGATAAAATATGGAAATGTTCAAAACATTAATAGACGTCATGCAGTATAGCAGAGAGGGATAATATTGACTCTACACATATTACGAGTATAGCTTTGAGGCATTTATAACTTTCCAAGCCTCCATAAGGATGTTAATGTTTGCATTTGATTCTGCTACATTTCTGAAGGGGTCATTGTACATTAATGAGCACTTTGAATCGTGAGTAGTATTGTGGTAATAAGGTTTAAGTTGCCTGTACAAGTCCTCAAGTTTGTATTAGGTAAGGATGGCATGCCTTGTCTGGCCTTATTTTCATACAGTTCATTACCTCCGTAAACCTCAATATTTCATTGCGTATTTTTTAAACAATGAACATATATTTTTGTTTTAATTTTATGACAGATTTTTAGGTGGGAGATTGTAAGAGAGAGATTGTATGAGATATTTTAAGGTAGATGCTACAAGAAGCAGATACAATTGAAATTGTATTATATTTTATTGCTCATAGCATTGTGATTTTCAATTTTGTGAAACTGAACTGTCATGATTTTAAAATCCAATAGGCTTTAGTTAACTGTTGTTTCCGAACAAAACCACACAAACGCTAATCGGTTTTGTCTGGACTGCAGGACCGAAATGCCGTTTAAGTAGATGTTTCTTGTGATGTCTTACTTGTCGCCAATTAGATTATAAGCCATTAAACTTCACAGTTTGGTACACAGACTTGATACATTAGAGTAGACATATAATGCAGTTAAGCTTGACCGCATGACTCACACCTTAACATAATACGAATTGCGTGAATATTGGTGACCAGTGCAGAAATCAGAAATATAGAATTATTATTGAATATACTGCTCGTCAAAATTAGCGTAATTCTTTTTAGGTTAACGCCATTTGAGTTCTACTGGAGTTAGAGACTTGCGTAGCCTATAGGGTTTGTTTAAATGCTTAAGACCTGCTTTCCCCACGCTTAAGATCTGCTTACAACCCCTTAGCACGGCACATTTTCAGGGGGTGGGTTGGAGATGGAATATCACATTTAGCGCTCAATCGGCAGTTCACAGTGAGTCCCGTCAACTTCAAGAGCCTTCAAGTATGTAATGCCATAAATCAATACGAGGCAAATAGACATCCCACGCAACCTTCTACAGGGGCGGAACCAGATGGGGTAGGAGTAGGTGTGGCTTGGAGGGATGCTTGGGTTGTCAAAGGGTGTAAGCGAATTGTGGCATCCTACATCAATTTATTAGGTAGTATTAAGATCAATGGATAAGCCCAACAGAAGTCAAACCACGCAAAATCCTGCGTAAATGCAAAGGGGTGGGTTAGGGGGCTGAAGATGGGTTGGGGCAAGAAATGGGATAGCGACCAAATACCCAAAACTTATTGAGGAGATCTTAGTGTGTCGGGATGGAGTTCTTACCTGACATCATACAAAATCTTGCGAATTCAAATTTCGACATGGGGTTGCTTTTTGGGGTGTGGACGACGAACCGTTTAAGTCATAACGTAGCGCCTTCGGGGCATTAAAACCAACCCTATATGCTACCGAAAATAAAAAACCGCAAGTTCTTAACTCGAATAGAACGCAAACGGTACAAATCTAAAGTGTTATGCTAATTTTGGCAAGCAGTTTAATTTAAAAAGAATGTGTTATATAGTACTATCTTTCCATTCTAAATTGAAAATAGGTAGAAAAAAGCAAGGTTGTCAGATTTATTTTCTAAAATTGCTAAGCTCACTATACAAGTATACTTCATACTTCAGTAAACTGTTAGTTCGTGACGTTCTTAGAAAGCTAGTTTGGAAATATTTTTAAAAAAAATACATAGATATAAATTTATTAGTTAGCATTAAAATAAAGCTTTAAAAATGCTGGAAAAAATAATTATAAATTAAAACAACTTTATGTATATTACTATACTCAAGAAAATTTTAAAGAGCCGGCAACGCGCTGGCCGGCCAACTAGCCGGCCGCTGGTGGCGCAACGTAACCCACTGTCGATAAACCACTTTGCATATAATACATTGCTAATATTTGTTCGGGCCACTGTGCCATAAAATTTTAACGATGTCGTTAAAATGATTTACGACTTTATGAATTAGGAACTTAAACTACTTGTCTAAGACGCCAGTGACGTGTATTTCAGCTAGGTTCATTAACACAGACAATTTTTTGAGATTGTCTGGCTAAATGAGCATTATTTACAGCAAATTGCAATCTCCTATATTAATTTAAATGAAAAAAATATTTCACAATTTTCGAATTTATAAAAGATATATGCACACCCATGGAATCATAAAGTTGCACCGCTTTTTTTGTTCCCCAGGCGTATTTATCATTTTCAATTAAAATTAGAACCACTATACATAATAACATGAAAGAAACACGGTTGTCTTCTCAAAAAATTGTCGGTTCTAGAGCACTACAGTTAATATGGAAAAACTGCTACTGCTCTACGTAGTGACGTTTGCAATGGCGTGCAATGTCATTTATTAGGTATGATTCAAATTTTGAATAACACCATTCAGTGTCGCTGTTCACATTTTCATCAGCAAATACATCGATCAGCAAACTAAATCGATAGAATGCGAGTGAGGATTTATCTGTAATGTTCTGTGTAAAGTAAGGATGATTTCTTCTCACTCATCTTCTTTACAGTGAAACGCGAAACAAGTTACAAGATACACAACCATTAAATGATGTGCCTAGCATATGTATTTAATAATTTACTTCGTGCTTAGACCTCCATCGGGCTTATTTGCGTTATATCCGAGAGTAAACGAAGAAAAATTTCCATCCGCCTACGAATTAAGCATGTAAACATTAGAGCGCTCGCAGACATCAAAGGGAAGTTCGCGCAAGTAATAAATCAAAAGTATTCGCACACACGATGCGCGGGATACGAGAAAACTTCTCCGAGTTAAATTATAAGTTTATTTTGAAGTTGTCGCAAGCGCGGCCCGGAACGAAAATATAAAACAAATCGCGCCAACTCTACACCGAGACACGCGGATAAGTGACAAGTTTTATTATTTTTTGTTGGCGTCGAACCCGCGCTCCGCCACAGCGCGGGAATTAAATATGCGGATTTCTTCCAGTAAAGTGGAGCATCCGTTGACAGTTGTGTAAAACGGCGTTTTATACTTTTGTTAGCGTGCTACCTCGAGCCGTAGCCGTTTCTTGGAAGAATATATATAAATTTATTATTTTTAGCATTAAAATAAAGCGTTTAAAATTGCTGGAAAAAATTATAAATTAAAACAACTTTATGTATATTACTATACTTAAGAAATTTTTGAAGAGCCGGCAACGCTGCTGGCAACGATCCATTAGACTATTGTGCTTTGCATCTAATACACGCCTTAAATACTTCTTCGGTCCAGTGTGCCATAAAAATTTTTCGACGTCGTTAAAATGATATGCGACATTAGGAATTCTTATTTGTTTAAGACGCCAGTGACGTGTATTTCAGTTTATTAAAGCAGACAATTTTTTGAGATTGTCTGGCTAAATGAGCATTATTTATAGCAAATTATATTACAAATATTAAGAGTTTTGTATGCAGGCTAATTTTAATCTCCTATATTGATTTGAATGAAAAAAATTATTTCACAATTTTCGAATTTATAAAAGATATATGCACGCCCATGGAATCATAAAGTTGCACCCCTTTTATTGTTCCTCAGGCTTTTCAATTCAGAATAGAAGGACTATACCTATTTAGCACACGGAAAATAGGATTTTCCAATAGGCTAATGATAATGTAATTGCTTACTTACCAGTTGTAATAATGTGGGGATGCAAATGGATACTGAATGAGAAATATAAATTAGAATAGAATAGAATATACATTTTATTCTAAACTATATATGTAGGTACAGCTATAGATGTGATAGGTCGGTGGTCTAATATAACATACTAATATTACAGTTCGTTATAAAAAAACGGTTAAGAATAAAAATAAAAACTAAATAAAACTAAGAATATTATTAACAAATTATACATTAAACGGCTTTTTTTAAAGTCGTTCTAAGAAGTAGCATTAACCAAATGAAAGTTAAAGTTAAAACACAGAAATAAAAAAAATTGCAAAATAATAAAACACATTGTTAAACACATGGTTAATATTCTTTTTAAATCCAACGAGATTTATAGTTTTTAGTTCTTGAGGTAGAATGTTGTAGATACATACGTAAGCTCGAATACGTAGGGGGGTTTATTATACAGTATGTGTGGCGACCATCGGTAGGTACGTCGCGGAAATCCCAAGACAGGCAAATGAGCCAGGCTAAAATAACATATTTTTACCTGCCCCAGCAATTCAGATATTATAAGCAATTGTAGTAAAGGTATGTAGATCTGAGTAAACAGCCCAAATAAGTCTTTCGCCGCAATGCAATAACTAATCAAGCCATTATCCTGATCGTTTCCCATCCTCTAGGGATCGACCATACCAGGCCTACCCGTGGAAACAAACAGGAAATGGTTTAGGTTTAGTTGCAATATAAAAAGACAGCTCAAGTCCGAGAGGGACAGTATTTTCTATCAGAGCTGAGTGATCACAAGCTCCGCGCAAAGTGCCCAGTCTAACTCTCCTCCTGCCAAGAGTTCCGCTCACCTATTGGCATATTGTAATAAGTTAGTTAAATAAATACCGCGTTTGTAAACTGTGGGCTGAAGTCCCCGTGTATATGTTTTGGAAAAATACAAATCTGTTCTGAAAAAAAAACTTCTCGTCCTAATGACTAGCACAAGTGGTGAGATAAGAAATAAGACCGGCACAGCCTTATTTTCCCACCACCTTCGATGTGTACTCGGTTGCTGCTTATCAGTCTCGTATCTATTTGTCCTTTTTCATAACTGACCGAGGTCTGCTGGACACACATGGTATAATTCATGCCTATGATATGGTAGAGAAATATTATTCCTCCCTCTTGCGATATATTCATGGAAACTTCCGTTTGTTTTAATTTTGTTTTTATTATTTTAAATATAAATGATATTCAAATAAACAAAAAGTTCAACGGAAATATGAAGCAACTGAAACCACCAATTTCACTGTACCAATTTTCATTGGGTTTGAATACAGGATGTTGAAGAAAATTGAAATTTAAGACAATATGCATTTTTTCAGTCATCAAAATGGCATGAAACTATGCCGTTTTAAATTGTAAATTTCTTGAAAAACTGCAAATTGTTTGTTGTAAACAATGTAACTTGTTTTTTTTGTGTGTAAACAATGGCGGTACTATTTGGAAATGATTAGCTACTTATCATTTTTCACAGTTATCTGGTTTATTTGACGATTTATTTTGAGACAAAAAGGACAAAACAATACAGATTTAATTTCTGTTGATATGGTTTCGACAACGTAATATGCTATGTTATAAATTAAAAAAAAAACGTACGAGCAGTCTATCTTATTATGTCTATTAGAGTGTCTCAAAATTTTGTTTTGTTTCGAATCATGACATATATAGAAGAATCTTGTTATTTTCGTTGAAAAACATGCCATGAATTTTTTCAGATTTTTTTGGTAGGATTTAGAGGTCGCCAGATTGAATAGAAAACATTTTAAGCCAATTTAATTTTTAATAACGATATTACGTGATTTTGAAGTGAAATTTATATCGTAAAAAACAATGCAAATCCGATAAACTTTTTTTGATGAAAATCCAAGCAAATGGGAAAAAAATTCTGAATTTATTGCAGTAAAATAAAAAATAAAAATGATTAAGGTTGTAAATGATGCTGCAGAATGTGGTGTTGCTGCTACAACAACGTTCAATAAACGTTCAAAAAATGAATTAGATTTCCAAAATTATTTGCAAGTTGTCGAAAAACACCGAAAAACTTATCCAAATTGTTAAAAAAAAAACTATGATAACGCGATCAAGTAAAATTAATAAATAAAACATTATAAAGCTTTTGTGAGAAATAATAGAATGTTACATTTTTTGTTATTTATTTATTATTTTTGTAAGTATATTATATATGTAATATTGTTGTTAAAATGAGTTTTCTTTTTTTATGAAATAAAAATCATAAATGTATGATATAATATAACTTATATGTAATAAAAATTTCATATTCCATGAAAAAATAAATAAATATCGTAAATAAACTTTTACGATATAAATTCCTCAAAATACCATTTATTACTCTACTTTAACAACTATTTTGTTTTATTACTTTTATAATCAATACGAGATGTGAAATAATCTCTAAAACAAGAAATAACTTTATTTGCATGTTCGAGTTCTAACTTCGATCATTTGTAACTTCTGAAAAAAAAAATGTTTGAATGCAATTGGTCTCAAACTAAAGATTTTTTTCAAGCTCTTTTAAATGGTTGATTACAACAATTACGCGGTACTTGGAAGGTCAAGCTATAATAAGAAAGAAAAACAAAAAAATCGGGTTTTTACTTTTTTCCTTCGGTTTTTCTTAATTTTCAAGCTGTTATAGTAACTATAGCTAAAAAATAATAATTTCATCGTGTTCAGCTGATTAAATTATATGAAAAACAACTATCCGAACTCAAGTTTTAAGCCCCTATGCAATCTAAAATCACTTTATATCATTAAATGTTATTAGAAATTAAATTGGCTTAAAATGATTTCTATTCAATCTGGCGACCTCTTAATCCTAACAAAAAAATCTGAAAAAATGGCATTTTTTTCAACGAAAATAACAAGATTCTGCTATATCTGTCATGATTCGAAACAAAAAAGTTTTTTTGAGACACCCTAATGTCTATGGCTGCAACCGATAAGAAGTTTATCCGTGTGCTCATCGCAGTGTTGCCATTTTTTGAATTGAAAAACTCAGCCCGTATTTAGCTATTAACTTTTTAATCAAATTACGAAAGAAAAAAGGTAGCTGGATCCCAGGTCCTTAATGGGTGTATTATGTATCGAGTAACATTTATAAAACTAATTTCGGCATTCGAGTAACGCCTTGTTAATAATGGCGCCTCATAAACGTAATTAAGTGCGGGATTTGCCGAAATACAGCATCACGTCCGTAACACCTGTTTTAATAAGGTAGCGCCTTTTATGCCCCAATTTATTTTTTGTGCCCCCCGCGGGCGCAAACGCAATAAAGAGATTGCCTCTCACGTCGCAACTGCGAACTTTCTAGTTTCTAAATTGTGGGGTGGCGGCGCGTTATTTTTCCGAGCACAGAGTTTACCCTCTAAACTTCGTTTTTTGTTTTTACTGTCTTTTTTATGTGCCCGTAGAAAAACGGGAGAGGTAAAAATGTGTTTCGCATTTGTTTTCTCCAGCGATGTCCTTTTAAGGGGCTATAGGTAGGTGTACCTAGTCAGTTGGGTAAAACACTTTTTGGATTTTTATATAATTATTAATATGATCTTAGAATAATATCTGCTTAAAGTTGCATAAAAATCTGCTTGAAATTGACGGAGTTATGTCACTTTAAATCGTGCTTTCGGGTCGTCCCACACTTATTCTAAAGCCCCGTTGACATTAGTCAAGTAAAAATAAGCTAGTTAGTAGAGCTAGATTTTATTTAAGAGCAAGTAAAGTGGCAAGTTGTGTCTCAATCGGGCAAGGAAATGCGAAATTAGTCTTCAGGCATGTGCCAGTAGAATAACACAGGCCGACCCTCTAACCCAGAAACCAGAATATATTTTCCGAAGGTTTTTGATGCGCTGAATCCGAATCTGATCTATCAATTAGCTCTGGTTTTCGAGATATCCTAACTTAAAAGTGCAAAAAAATCGATTTTGGCTTATATTTATAAGGGGCACGGGTAGCTGAGTGGGTTAAAGCGCAGTCTTTCCAGTCGCGATACCTCTGTGCGCGTTGTTCAAGTCCCGGCCGGGGTAGCGATTTTTAATTGTCTCGTTTTCTCCGTCAGGGCTTGATATGCAACCACTAATACACTAGTGTATAGGTGTGGATGCATAGATGCCAATCCAACCGCACATGCCCTAGATTTGGTAATGTTCTGAGTTTTCTGGGTTTCCTCAGTACTGTAAAGCAAATGCGTTACCGAAATAATCTTAAGTCGCTCCCAGTTCGCCATGGCAAATAATAATAATAGCCACTCCTTCCCGCACAGGTCCCTGAGAGGACCTAAGGGGTTACTCTTCGGAGTAATTATAGGGTGAGTATTATTATTATCATATTATTATTATTATTATTTGAGGTTATGTAGCATCACAATTATTTTTTCTCAAAAAACTATGAACATCTTAAAGTCTTACATGCCTTGCCCTTTCAAATGACGTCGAGTTTACTCAAATATATATTTATATATATATATTCACTGCGATACGATGCGAGCAATTCGATGAGAGGGGGAATGCTACTGGCTTGAAAAGTAGAACCAATCTCTACTCACTCGACTGGCCATTTTACTTGCCGGGTTAGTTGAATCCGACTTGCCTGGCCCATTTTATACAAGCGAGTAAAGGCGTGTTTACATTAGTCAAGTAAAACGGACAGGCAAGTAGGCAAGTGACCTGCTACATTTTACAAACGAGCAAGTAAAGTGGCAGGTTGTGTCCCAATTTAAGCTGGTTCAGTGATGTGCCAGTAAAACTGCCTGCCTGCAACATGGATTTTAAACGACGTGCTTAAGTAAAAAACGTATTCAAAACCGTGACAAAAATATTAGTAGAATTAGTAGAATTAGTAGAAAATATTATTGAACTTTTGAAAGCATTAGAAGAGGAGTCTAATAAAACAAGAAGGCTATAAGTGAGAAATTGGATAGCAAAGAGATCTTTACGAAGTGGTTCTGTACTTCTGTTAAAAGAACTTTATCATGAAGATCCAAGAGAATATAAGTATTTTTTAAGAATGTCTTCGGAATGCTTCGAGACTTTACTTAATTTAATACAATTTGACATTCAAAAAAGCGGATTTTTTGGCGGAACATTATCATATTTCGCTACAGGAGTTTGCAACATTTTTTCGCAACAAATCAACAAACTTGATGTGGTGGTATGATTCCATTTTTGGAGGTGGCATTTTCCAGGCCAATATGAAATTCTTTTAATCAAATACAAATAAACGGTAACCTATATCCCATCCACGTGCTCTACTTGACGATAATAACACGACGTCCTGTCCCAGCCATGCCAGTATGAAGGCAGGTAAACCTATTTGAGGGAGGGGAAAGCTGTACTGGCTCAAAAATAAAACCACTCTCTACTCACTTGACTGTTCACTTTAGTTGACGGGCAAGTAAAGCTGGACTTGCCTAGCATGATGTTAGTAGCAAGTAAGGCGTTTCCACGGGGAAATTAATTTAGATGAGGTAACTATTTTAGACAGTCAGCTTGCTTACTGGCCTGTCTATTTCACTTGACCAATGGCAACGCGGCTTAATGTTGGGGCGACAAATTAGCTGACAAATTAGTTAGAGAATCTTAGGTACATTTTTAAAACTACATCTACCTACCATGCAGTCAAATGTCAAAAGTCGTGTTGATAATATAAAAAAACTCAAAGTTTTGTTTTTCAAAACTCTCTTTAGATTTTCTACAATTATTGCAAAGGTCATAACGACACTATCGTTTAAATCCTTATAAATATAAATCCTTATAAGTATAAATCCCTTAAATGAACAATTTAAAACAGGAATATCCACTAAATGTTCCATTTGACCTAATTGAGTTGAGACAATATTTTATGTTTTTACGAAAATAATATTTTATGTGAAAGTATAGAGGGGTTCCATTTAAAAAACTGGATTTAGTGCCGATTTCGGAGATACCAAAAAGTTGGCCATTTTGGATTTTTCTGTCATTCGGTTAGAAATTAATTCTAGTATAAAATCCAAAAATTTCAAAAAAAATACGTTAATTAGTTTTCAGGGTAAAAGCTTGGTATTATAAATATTCTCTCAAGTAGACTAAAATTGTATTTTTAAATTCATGTTAAATTTTTGGCCGTTAACTTTTTTTCAGCACTATCGGGGGCGTGCATATATGTAAGTAGTCGCTAAATAATAACAAGCCATGCAAAAGAATGTCATCAAAGCTGGCTGAGCTAAAAAAAGACGTATTTATATTCTTAATCTTAAATTTATAACCTTATTTAATTGTCAAGTTACTCTATTTCCATTTTAAATTGAAAATAGGTAGAAAAAATCAAGGTTGTCAGATATATTTTCTAAAATTGCTAAGCTCACTATACAAGTATACTTCATACTTCAGTAAACTGTTAGTTCGTGACGTTCTTAGAAAGCTAGTTTGGAAATATTTAAAAATATATATATATATATATATAAATTTATTAGTTAGCATTAAAATAAAGCGTTTAAAATTGCTGGAAAAAATAATTATAAATTCAAACAACTTTATGTATATTACTATACTTAAGAAAATTTTGAAGATCAGGCAACGGCGGCTCAGGCGGCTGGCCGCACAGAGTAAAACCAATGGCGGTAACACCGGTCAACGAGATTATTAGATTACTTTGCATTTAATACATTGCTAATACTTCTTCGGTCCACTGTGCCATACAATTTTTACGACGTCGTTAAAATGATTTACGACATTAGGCACTCAACTTGTTTAAGACGCCAGTGACGTGTATTTCAGCTAGGTTTATTAACACAGACAATTTTTTGAGATTGTCTGGCTAAATGAGCATTATTTACAGCAAATTATATTACAAATATTAAGAGTTTTGTATGCAGGCTAATCTTAATCTCCTATATTGATTTGAATGAAAAAAAAATATTTCACAATTTTCGAAATTATAAAAGATATATGCACGCCCATGGAATCATAAAGTTGCACCGATCGTTCCCCAGGCGTATTTATCATTTTCAATTAAAATTAGAAGGACTATACATAATGTAACAGCCATTATTTATTTTACATCACAGCCACTGGTCAAAAGTTTCACAAGAACAAAGTGTCATTTTGAGTTTCGACATAACAGCTATTTCCATCTCTCTCGTTCATAGTCAGATTTGATAACTTTTTTTGGATTGCTCGTTAGAAAACTAAATAAGTAACAAATAAACACTAAATGGCATTACTGTTATTAGCTATTTGACAACTGATTTTGGTGACAATGTGTGGCAGAAGTACGTATTTATGATAACACAAAAATGTTAAAACTTCACATAATTATATTAATCTTTCTTATGCGATTATATTAATAAAATTACATTTTCTACCTAAACCACATCTTAAATAAAAACAAAAAAGTAAGAAGTCGTTGTTTGATAGGGACTAAACGTAAAGTAAGATAAAAAAAGTATTTTAAAAAACCAGAGGGTCAGTGGCGACCATATTTGTTTCATATAAATTTTTAGTGGATACCCACATGTACGCCCCTGATAGTGCTGGAAAAAACGATTGGAGTTTTGAGCGATGAACGGAGTGGGCGGTTCCACCAGGAAATGAAGAGGTTTGTGGAGCGGTTTCAAAGTCGTTGTAATACACCTACGTCAAGCGATTACTGTTACCCTCTAAAGAAAGAGAAAAGTCTCATTTTTGAATTCTTATCCAAGTTTAGTTGCTTTTTTATTTTATTCTTAATGTTACTGTTTCAAAAAAATAAATTTGTTACTCATTATAATTACTTTTTCAACAAATTGAAAAATCAGTTTTATTGTTTTGTTTTTTTATTATCGATTGTACCTGAAAAACTGCTGCCAATGGAATCACTACTTCCACATCCAGTTTTTTTCATAATTAATTTTTCCATAGTGACTCGTAATTATACAAAATAGCCGCAATCAATTGGTTATATTCTTAAAAGTGATATTTGGATCTTTATGAACCATATGACCTTTATAACCTATATGGTATCAATGACCTAAATGACTTTAATGACCTCTATTATCTTTACGTCCTTCATCACCCATATGATCTGTTTAGATTATTGAGAGTAAAAATGAAAGTAGATACTTAATACTGTGATATTATGATTCGCAGTGTCCCATGACCTCAATGATCCCATAACTCGGATGTTCCCATGATCTCAATGATTCACAGACCCAATGATTCCAAATATCAATGATCCCAAGACCCCCGTGATCTGATTGATCCCAATGATTACATGATCCCATTGATGCTAATGCCAATGTCATGACCCCAACGACACCACTGAACTCAAGGATTCCATGACACATGACCCAATGATCTCAAGACCTATATGATCCAAGAGTCCAGTGGCCCCAATGATCCAATTGATCCCAAGGATTCCACTGTCCTAATGATCTCATGACAAATATTATGATATGACCCTGTCGAAAAATCAAATGATCTTCTGTAAAGTTGACTGACAGGTTATGCTGTTATTAACCTCTTCTTAGTAGCGTCGTCTCTTACTACGTTGGAGGTATGATTTGTTTCAGCTAATAAAAATGCACCAATGTGAGTTCTTTACACACTTTTTTAAAGCATCTGGAATTGTTTCATCAAAATTATATTATTTGTATCTATGTGTTATGTGTATTACTAATTTCATTTAGTTATCGTTTATCCTAACATAAAAGGCTGTTGAGGTACACCAGATTTTCCTGTTCTACCTTAATTTAAGTGAACCTTATGTTCTTTAAATTCAGTTAAAACTGATCTTTTTGTTTGCCCAATATATATTTGCTCACAATATTTACAACCTATTTATAAATTCATAACGTCTGGTTTTTATTTATTCTATCTCAGAGGTTGTCTCTAAGTTTTTGTATTTTTGCCAGTCATGTCAATATCTGTGAGATGATTTTATTATTATTAATATTTATGAAATTTTTTTAATCGCAAGAAAAATATTCTGAACTGAAAAGATCTGTGTGATTCCACAGTAGCTTTTTACATTTATTAATTTACAGCAAAATGGAAATATGACCTAAAAATAAATATATTCTTATTATTAAAGTAAGAAAAAAAGAAAGAATAGAATTGTTAGAAGCCGTTCTTCGGGTTTATATTAAATTTTTTGCGGGTTACCTGCTCGTAAGTATACAAAGTTTCAACAGCAATAAAACCTCCCGAATCCAAATCGACAGTAGGGATATTAATTTAAATATCCAGCGTTTAACATGTCGAAAGTGTTCCTGCTCACGACAGTTATATTTGACGTCTAACATAGCGAATGGCGAGTTCGTGCACTGAAAAAGAAAAACACGCACTTCACGGCATCCATCTTGAAAGTTCTCAAGCCACCTGCGGCTGCCACAGTCCCGAGTTAAACGTCTATTGGAGTAGAATAGCTGCGTCAAACGATTATGTGACAATGCCACTTAGAGAGGACGAGGCGGATCGTTACAGAGTCGAACTGAACTACAGTGCACCTCCAAAAAGGTAATACCTTGTATCTGTAATACATCAAATATGTATCATTACTTTGTTATTATAATTACACTTTGTCATGGAGATTCAATGGTCTATATTTTACAAGGCTTGACTTCCAACCCAACACCATTGAGCAGCCATGTCACAGCGTTCGTATTTCGGAACAAAATTCATGCATTGACGGCCTATGCAATATACCTAGTGTACGCAAAACGAAATTAGTGGCATCGAATCTGCATAATATATACCCTCAGTCAAACTTCATTATTGGCTTTGGAGTCATGGAGGACTGGCAAGGAGGGCTCAAATAGGTTTTATTGGCCCGGAGATGGCTCTTCCAATTCCCAAGAGCCACTATAAAATTACTCTCAAAAAGTGGACACTATTGTGCCACCACCAAGAGTGGCAAATGCAAAAGGGACTTTGAGATACCTTGAGATTCTAAGATACCTTACATTTAATGCTTCTATTATAAGGAAAATTTTCTAAATCGCATTTAAATGGGAGCAAATGTTCAGCATAATCTCAAAAATTTAACTGAATACGCACGATGGAATTGGTGAGATACGACGTTACTGTTTCGGTGAAATATTACGTCACTCAAATCAAATGTCTCAAGAAACATATATCGGTATACATCCGACCCAAATAGAGAGGAGACGAAAAAGACAAGCCGTAAAGGTTATTTACTAGTTTCTATTTTTCGCCATCAACCGTAAAGGAACTGTCAGCGACGTATCACTGACATAGCAGTAAATCGTAAGTGAAATAGCCTGTAACATGACATGGAGATAAACAATATAGATTTCGGCTTATTCGAGAGCTGAAGGGCGTGTTTGACACGCGTGTCACATAATTCCACGTGGAAAATAAGAAGAGTGCAAAATAACATCGTGAAAGGTGAAAAATACTCAATACAAATTTATTTTTACAGAAGTGTGCAAATATTCCATTGACTCATACACGGTGTCAATTTGAAAACGAACAGCATTCAGTATTGCCAAAACTAATGACAGTATCAAAATTTGACGAAACACGTCAATTTACATATCAAGGGGGACAACTTTTGAGGCATTTGTTGTCGTATTACTTTCAACCCCTAAAATTTTATGGTAACCCCTATTTCTTTTGCCATTTTGCCAAGTGACCCCCATAGGAAGAAATCGCTGACACCTCTCGATTTCTGGACCTAGGTGGCTATTCAATGGCTCCTCTCCTACCAATCCACTGCTCCGGATAATAATTATCCAACCACTCTCTTACTAGGCGTACATAATGAGGAGGTGCTCCATCCTGTTGCAACTGCAGCCAATGTTCATCTAGAGCAAGATTTCCATTGGCGTCTCATTGATTTTCCACCTCATGAGTTATAAGAGGCTCTATAGCTCTGTCTAACATTTCGGCATAAATTTCACCATTTAGTTCACCACGAGGTTCGAAGACAGCCAAATTTGGTGGTTGGAAGACGGCCAAAAAATTAAAATTATTTCCTGTTTTGTAGCGGTGAAATGTAAATAAACGAAAGAGTTTGGTACCTAGTTTTTCAAACAAATATTTTTAAATGAATGGATGTGACTGACATGATGGGTCAGTGAATGTAACCCCTTTTAAAAGTTGCATTATGTCAATTTAGAAAATAAATACATTTCACACATTCGTGAGGTTGAGTACTTCAATTTTGAAAAAAAAAATGGAATTTATCTAGAATTGTACAAGAAACTCACAAATGGCAAAATAAATAGGGGTTGCCATTTAAAATTTTAGGGGTAGTTGCCTTAGGGGTCAGGGGGTTGAAAGTAGTACGATGACAAATGCCTCAAAAGTTGTCCCGTTTGATATGTAAATTGACGTGTTTCGCCAAATTGTGATACTGTCATTAGTTTAGGCAATATTAAATGCTGTTCGTTTTCAAATTGACACCGTGTACATACTGGGTGTAACAGGATCATGGTACACCCCCTTTTCTCCTTTAGTTTTCAAGATAATTAATAGAAATTTGAGATATCTTATATACATAATAAGCGGCACTGTCTGACATACAAGTCATTTTTTTGCACTTCCGGTTTCGCCGGAAGTGACACTAACTTTCGATTTTTAAATGGAACACTCTGTATATTATTGCATTTTTGAATTCTGCATAATTTTCTGAATCCAACGATACTAAATAAATGACATTTCAAACTTCAATATTTTTTACAATTATAATTTTTAGTTTTCCATTTAAGTGGGCCATAGCGGTTCCGATTTATTCTAAATGACCCAAAATGGTATTTTGATTTTTTGTAGCATATGTAATGCTACAAAAATCAAAATACCGTCAAAAATACTAAATTATGTGATTTATGAGCAAATAAAGTTCATCAAATCATTTCTCTTAGCTGTAATTTTGTTTGTATTTATCGCACATATTAATACGACATAAGAATAAATTACTTATTAATAGTAATAATAAATGGTACTACGGTATCAATATGGTTGCATTTGAAAAAATTGAGTTCTGCTCCAAAAACAATTTTGATGAACTTCATTTGCTCATAAATCACATAATTTAGCATTTTTGACGGGATTTTGATTTTTGTAGCATTACATGGGCCATTTACAATAAATCGGAACCGTCATGGTCCACTTAAATGGCAAACTAAAAATTATAATTGTAAAAAATATTGACGTTTGAAGTGTCACTTATTTGGTAACTTTGGATTCAGAAAATTATGCAGAAATAAAAAATGCAATAATATACAGGGTGTTCCATTTAAAAATCGAAAATTAGTGTCACTTCCAGCGAAACCGGAAGTGGAAAAAAATCACTTGTACGTCAGACAGTGCCGCTTATTATGTGTATAAGATATCCCAAATTTCAATCAATTATCTTGAAAACTAAAAGAGAAAAGGGGGTGTACCATGATCCTGTTACATCCGGTATATAACAAAGATTATTATCAATGGTAACAGTCTGCATCAAATTTACGAAATTATTTATGAACTTGTCTGCAGTATAGCACATCCTGGTTCAATTTGGAATCCGTGCAAAGTATCTTAGGCGTTTTGAAAATACCAAACTTAACTGATTTCAGATTTATTCCGTTATTTGCCATTTTTTTCACTCTATATCTATTTTCCATAATCATTTTGTATTTTTGACATTTAATGTAGATTTTTTCAACACCAATATAATAAACTCTTTTGTTGTTTTAGAAGAATGGACTGTTTACCTATTTTATTAAACTGCTACACAATTTATTGAAACTTCGAAGACTAATAATTCATGAAATTTCAAACGTAAACTAGTTCAGATCTTAATGGCGGTTTGTGGTTAGCTGTATTGATAATATAATTTAATGGCATCTATATATTTCTCAGTGAACTTACGACGAACTTCTTGGTGAACTTTTTGTCCTTAAATAATGTCATATTCTATCGCATTACAACCTCCTATTTATTCCTTTTTCACGCTCCTCAAAAACAAATCCCATACCGATATGAAATAAATATTCCACACATGCTATTTTCACGGATATCCCTCCAAGGCCTCCCGGAAAGCGTTCACAAATACCTACGAAGGAAAAACAGATGCGCTTAAGCGTAGGCAGGTATATCCCTGTTTGTTTTCCTTCGCTCAGCGACAGAGAAAAGGAAATACGTTTCTGTCCGGATATCTATTGAATTTTCTAATGCTTTTGCCGTATAAATATACATGTATAAACGCGTTCGCTTCATTTGGGGGACGTCATTGCATTTTTACAATCATGTTCCTTCTCGCGACGTGCTCGGTAAAAGCTTTGTCCTGCTGGATAAGAGTATTCATGTCTTCTCTTTTGTGTACCGATCAACGTAATGCGACGTTTCTGTATCGAAATCTGCCTGTAGGGGAAAGTGGGAAAAATATTCTTCTCTCAACTTATGGAAGAAAATTCATAAGTGCATAGATTATTAGTCATTATATTTTGACCCCCCTTTATTTCGGTTATTATAATCGAAAAAGAAAGTTGCAGTGTTTTACTTACACTTGAAACACCCTATATATTGATTCATTTTCGAGTAGCATGTTTGTTCTGAATCCGTAGATATTTGGTTATATGGATTACTTGTTAAAGCTTATTGAGATATTTGATAATGAAAATGTGAATATCCATCCTCAGTAAAAGGTAAGCTATGCTCAAAAAAATAATAGTAAATCAAATACCTACAAATAAATCAGTTTATATTTTTTGCATATTATGCAACAGTTTGCATATTATACTTTATTAGTGTTTTTTTTTCTTTTTTTAGCATAGGCTACCGCAAGAGTGTACTTTGTTAAAAGTGGTGAGTGGATTTGTTACAAATTTAATGGTAAAAAATTCAACAAGTATGAAGAATCAATACACACGTGTTCTAGTAAAAAATAGATATATTCTGTGTCACGTGATCTATACAATAATCTTTTTTCGTTATTTTTCACGTATAACTAAAACATTTCAAATTTTATCCGATTTTTTTTTAAATTTGAACTGGTTTGGTTGCTTTGTTGCTTATGTCTGTGAAACATATGTTTTAAGGTTTATTATGTGTTTAATATCTTTTGTAAACAAGTATTATTCGAACTAAAATACCTCAAACGATTATATAATGCAGTAACGAAAGAAAACATTTAAATAAATTGTCACTTGTGGGTGCATCTGTCAAAAACCTGTGGAAGAAAGTACGACATATGTATATGATTTCGTTGTAACCAGAATAAGCGGTATTCAACAAACGCAAAAAATATAGGGTGCTGCATTTTTCTTTCATTTGTTTTTTTATCATATTATGAAATTTCGAAAAAAAAAAAGATTCTTTACTATGAAAATATTTTAAATACCTTTTTCAGTAATATATTGTTCCTCTTGTAATGTTTTTTTTTTTTTTGGTATTTTATGTACAAAAAAAAGGGTGAACTAGCCACAGAAAATATTAATATTAATGGTAAAATGCGATGATCTATTAGCCCTCTCAATAACGAGAACGTGTAAATACGTATATAAATCTAAACCCCCAAAAAAAGCATTCCACCTCCATACTCGTATATCTTGTAGGCGTTTACAGAATATTTAGGACCGTTTTTAAATACTAAATAATTTATCTCTTTTGCCGTGTGGCTCAGTGTTGCCGGGTTGTTTTGTATTATTTACGTCTTTCTCAAAACCCGTGTCTGCCATTAAATTTAAGTAGGCACTCGAGAAACTGAAAGTAGGATCACCGTCTTTAAAATGTCCCGACAGGATTTAAACGATGCGGGGTTAATAACTCCGGAAGAGTAAACGTATTACGATCTATTCTTTCTTCACGGAAATCTTAATACTTTTAGTTATGAACTACATTGGCGACTCGTTAATCTCGACCAGTTAAAACTTGACTGATCCGGAATATAAAAAAAACTGGAATATTGAAGTAGTCATGGTCTAACTTGGTATCTATTAGACGTAAAAGAGTAAAAAAAGGGAACAAAACATTAGGTTACCTACATAGATACTTTATTTATACTAATGCAACATTAGAAATCAAACGTCATGTTCGCTTAAAAAAGGTTCCATATGTTTTCAATAGGGTTTAGGTCTGCACTATATGCTGGCCATTCTAAAATTATCAATCCAACATCATTAAGGTATTATCTGACAATTTCAGCGACATGTGGTCGCATATTATCATGTATAGGTATGAACATGTCACTTAAAAAGGAGGCAGACGGGACAACATGCTCATAATATAATATGTTTCCTCTGTACCTGTCACTCTGCCACCAATTCTGTGCTAATATTTATAGAAATTCCACCCCCAGAATTCATACTGGTTCGAATGAACATTGACGATAAAGCACTCCATCTATCAGTGTACTTGGAATACGTCTACTTATCTGAAAGAACAAGACAAAATCTTGATTCATCGGTGTAGTCAAGAGTGTATTCTCTTCACTTTACTATTCCAGTTTTGTACGCTCCAGTCTTGGTGATCCCCTGCAAATGTTAAACAGACAACCCGGTGTTCTCTAGTAAGACGAGGGACTGTTATATATAATCTAGCCCTGAATCTCAACTCTCGTGGTCTATTTCGTATAGTTTGAACACAAACACGAGTGATGGGTTCTACAGATGTTTTGGAGCTTCCTAAATCAATAAACTAGTCACACAATCAATGAATAGTGTCTTGACAACGTTTCAACAAATGAAATGGCTTAAATTATTAACTAATACGTTTTTTTTTTTTTTTTTTTTTGTCTTTTATTTCGTACAAAAAATAATAAATATCTATGCTATCAGTTTTTCTTCTGATGAGACAACATAAAGTCGACCACGAACAAAAACACCATAATGGGCCGCCTCAAAAAGAGACTCAAAACTCCACAAAAGTATGAGGGTGTATAAATTAAATTTAGTAATGAGCCTGGCAACGTATCGCCCGATCTAGCAACATCGCAGAGATGGGACTTGAAAGGGCGGTAGGTTTATGTAATGCACCTTCAGTAGAAGTTTGAACTTAGAGTCATTTGTTTGTCTTTGTGACTATTTTCATAAACCTTTTTTTTCTAGTGCGTTTTAAAAGTGGGACATTGTTTTAAAAATTGGACACAGCGCAACGGATACTAAAATTTCGCGTATGAAGAGCCCATTTTTCGGTGTTTGGCGTCTCAGACGAGAAAGAGAGCCGATTGAAGATGAAACAGGCAGAGGAAGGCCTTCATCTTCACGAACCGATGAAAATGTGATAGAATATGATTTTGTGCATTCAGATCGTCGGTTGACGACAAGAATGATTGGGAGAGTTGCATTTGAATCACATCACTATCTCATCAAATTTTGACTAACGAATTGGGAATGAAAAAAATCTGCGCAAAAATGATTCCAAAAAACATTTCGCACGAACAAAAACGACATCAGGAGAGAAAGGTGTCTCGACTTCTTGGAATCGATTGATATATCCCCATTTTTTGGAACGTGGTATTACTGATGATGAGACTTGGGTATTTGAGTACGACCAGCAAACAAAGCGCCAAAACATGGAATTGCACATTTCAAGCTCTGCAAGACCCAAAAAAAGCAAGAACGAGCAAGTCGAAGATCAAATGCCTGCTGATTTGCTTTCGTGATAGCCAGGGAATTGTCCACAAAGACTTTTTGACTCCAGGTCAAACAGTAACTCAACATTTTTACAGAGAGGTTCTTGAAAAACTTCGAAAAAGGGTCACGCGTGTGAGACCAAACATCAAGAACAACTGGATGTTGCATCATGACAATACCCTGTCACACATCCATTTCAGTAAACGAGTTTTTAACCAGTAAAAACATTCCTGTGGCTCCTCAGCCTCATTATTCGCCTGACTTGAGTCCTCATGACTTTTTTCTTCCCGAAATCACCTCAAGTGACGTCATTTTGGGACCATAGAAAACATTCAAACGGCTGTAACTGACCAGCTGAAGGCTATTCCAGTGAATGAATTCCAGCACTGCTGTGAGGAATGGATGAACCGTTTCCAGCGCTATGTGACTTCCCAAGGAAGTTATTTTGAAGGAGACAATACTGAATTGTCATAATTACAATTCTTCTATTCGAATAAAAAATAAATAAAAAAAAAACAGGTTCATTACTTAATTTACAAACCTCGTAATGTGACGAATTACGGCACGGCAACTAGACAATATGATGTGCTGTGTAATCCACGCTGCTCGCTACCTGCCTGCTTGTTTGTTGTATCTTTTTTACGTTCCTCAAAAGTTTCATATGGCAAGGAAGTAAGCTAGCGCATTGTCTAAATACAATGTGCAAATAATTGATTAGATATTCTGGTTATTTTGTGTTTTAGGTTTATAATAAATCGTCAGTTGGAATTATGCATGTGTTACTCCACTTGTCCGTCACTTAGCTGCACTTCGGCAAACAATATATTTTTTATGTCTTCTTCTTTTATGCCTTACTTTCGTTACATACATGTTAAACCACTTATACATTATGCAATACGTTCTGTGCGAAATGTAATAAAGCTTTACTGAACGATTATCTTGTGGTTCGATATGGAGAGACAGTAGAAGTTGCAGTCGTACGTCTTCCGTTTAATGTCATTCAATTAGTTTTCCGAAGCCTACGTCGGGATAAAACAGAGACAAGACCCCCCGTTTTCCGGGGACCAGGAACGGAATTCAGCCATCCAATCTTACTCCACTTCTCCCTAGGCAGTTGAGACAGCTCGCCATTATCCTATTGATATCAAAATTGATATTACATTTCCCAAGGCCTCGGCTTTCCAGAAAAATTTACCGAGAAAGCGGTCTACGGCGCTGGATTAAAGTAGCGAATATTTATGGAATGATTTATTTAAGAGATAAATCTTTTTTTGTTCTTTTTTTGGTCTCATTCAAGTTGTGCGGATAAAATTTTATGTCTGAAATGAAACATGTACGTACACCATTAATAACAATTTGCGTTGTACGTTGTACTTTGAAA
The DNA here is from genome assembly GCA_029963805.1 of Aromia moschata. NCBI lineage: Eukaryota > Metazoa > Arthropoda > Insecta > Coleoptera > Cerambycidae > Aromia > Aromia moschata. Next base: position 347,679 of record JAPWTK010000462.1, read on the forward strand.
TCCAGCAAATATATTTGCGGCGCAAATTTATATTTGGTTTTAAGTATTATTAAGTACTGTCGAAAACACAAGAGCGTCAAGGCTTGTGCCAGAGACAAGCGGGATAGTTTCTAACTAAGCTGTTGGCCATTCGAACTTACACATAGAGACTTTTAGGCAAAATTTAAAGTTCAATATTTTTGCACAATATTTTTAACAGGAATGCAAATTTTTGAACGCGGCTTGCAAATTTTACGGGCTAGTTTTTTTCGGATTAAACTGCATGACGTATATTTATCGTAGGACCATAGGTTTATTATACACGGGGTCATCAATTAAGTCATGCAAAAATCAAAAAGTTTGTATGAGTGAAATTTCCGCAAAAAAATTTTTTGGTCGTTGCAATATGGTTTGTTACTAAGGTAACATCAATATCTCTAGACGTTTTTGTCAGTTTTTTGGATTAAGGCCCTTAGGCTTTGTACACACTACTCAACATAAAATTTGGGTAGCAATATTTTTTAAAATGCTATAACTTGACATTGGATTGACGGTTCTTGATGATTTTTTTGCGGATTTGGAATCTTTATTTCACGTAGATTGTCTCTGGTCTAAGCATTTTATTTGAGGGTTGAAATTTACACATTATACCGGGTCGATAATAAACAAAAAACGTAGTGTACGACGCGCTCTAAGGTTTGGCATTATTTAAGTTTTTGTAAAAATAAATTCTCACCTCAAGTTGTTTTTATTTAACTTTCTTCTCACTGTTCTGTCCGAAACTCACACCCCAGTTTGTTGTCTCAAAGAATCATTCAGTTTTACAGAGTTCTTTGGTAATGCAGAGTGGATCCATTGTTTATTTACTGACGAAACAAGATTTAATTTGTTTCACTCCGATGGCCGAATGTTAGTTTGGAGAAGGCCAAATCCGATATTTGGAGGAAAATATGGCTCCTCAAGAGGCATTTGGTGGCGGAGGTGTTACAGTGTAGGGAGGTATCATAAGAAATGGTAAAACCGAGATATTCATTACCAACCAAACTGTTAATGCTACTGTTTATCAGGAGGAAATTTTGGAACCTATTGTTGTTCCTTTTGCTCGAAATTACGGCCCAGAATTTCTATTGGTGGATGACAACGCTCGACCTCACAGAGCGCGAAGGATCACAGAGTTTTTGCAGGAACAGAACATCCATAGGATGGACTGGCCTGCAAAGTCTCCGGATCTTAATGTCATCGAACACGTTTGGTCTTATTTAAAACTTAAAGTAAGATCTCGTGATGTACCCCCTGAAACCTTAGAAACGCTTAGTGAGGCCATTCGTGAAGAATGGGAGACTATTCCACAAAATTTTATAAATAATCTTGTGGATACTCTACCAAATCGATGTCGGGAAGTAATACGTCGAGCAGGACCAACAAAATATTAGTTTCTCTTTTTTTTATTTAATGTACCTAATTTCGGGTAAATTATTACCAAAGATTAGGTATTTAAAGATAGGACACTTGGCATTTTTTCCATTGATATTTGCCGGTTGCTTTCAATGATCTCGTCCTTTTAACACGCTGTTGCCAACAATAACCCAATTTCATTGTAAACTCCGAAAATTCCCATCTTTGACGCAGTGGGTTGAAAACAAAAATTAATGGACAGACAATTTATGTTTTTTCAGGTTATTTTTTTTATTTATTAAAAATTACCAATACCAATTACCACTAGGTACCCCTATCCATACATACTTAATCTTTGTTATTACAGTACACTGTGTTTTTAGGGATTGCAGGAACTTTTTAAATTAGGTTTAGAATTATAAATTTTTTAAGAATCGACTTTTGGCCGTTGTTAACCAATCTTGTAAAATGTAATAAACGTGTTCTTGTCGCTACGTTTTTTTTATTATTGACCCGGTATAATGTGTAAATTTCAACCCTCAAATAAAATGCTTAGACCAAAGAAAATCTACGTGAAATAAATGTTCCAAATCCGCAAAAAATCATCAAGAACCGTCAATCCAATGTCAAGTTATGGCATTTTAAAAATTCTGCTACCCAAATTTTATGTTGAGTAGTGTGTACAAAGCCTAAGGGCCTTAATCCAAAAACTGACAAAAACGTCTAGAGATATTGATGTTACCTTAGTAACGAACTATATTGCAACGACAAAAAAAATTTTTTTGCGGAAATTTCACTCACAAACTTTTTGATTTTTTGCATGACTTCATTGATCACCCCGTATATGATAAACCCATATCCTCCTCATACGATAAATATACGTCATGCAGCTTAATCCGAAAAAAAACTAGCTCTTAAAATTTGCAAGCCGCGTTCAAAAATTTGCATTCCTGTTAAAAATATTGAACTTTAAATTTTGCCTAAGTCTCTATGTGTAAGTTCGAGTGGCCAGCACTTTAGTTGACCACCATTTTGTCGTCTGTGTAGGAAAAACTGCATTGTACAGAATATGTATTTCTTTATTACTCTTATTCACTCTCTTTGTGCGGTGTGGATAATTCGACATAATACATGTAGACAGATACATAAAATATATGTGCTCTGATTTTTAGCAGTGAATAAAAGCCATAAGTGAAAGGAAACTTAATGTAAATAAGCATAGAAAAAATCACTAAATCACTTTAAAAAAAAACATTCGCTTGTATCTGCCATGCAAAAAAAAGCTAGGTATAAACCTATTTTTTTTTCTAAAACAATAAAGGGATACGTAAATCTTATATTAGGTCATTAAACACATTTTAATTTTAGACTTTAATGAGTATCTCTTCCCTAACTAAAGTTGACATTTCGAAATATTTTTAAAATATATCCCATTTCGTGGAAAATATATATTTTTTAATTTAAGCAAAAAAAAAAGAGTACAAAACCTCAAACTATTTTTTGCTTAAACTGTTTGTTTGACAGACGCCTCATTGAGTACGTCATAATGCCGCCATATTGCATTTAAGAAAAATACCTTCTCACGCCGCCATCTTGAAAACAAATACAACTTGTGATATCTAGTGAGCTCTGTAAAACTATGTAACAAAATGATGACCAAATTTTTAACTTTAAAGACAACTGAATGACGTTTTGTACAACGATTTCGTTGTCACCCGGTATAATATTCGTTATCTGTGTCACAGAATAATCTACACTACGATATCAGGTTGTTGATATTCCTACGACTTGAACCTTGTTTTGGTTGTTATGGACGACACGATAAAATGTCATACTAACGAAACAACAAAAGAAGTATACCCAATCATTCACAAAATTACACACGCACATACACGGCAAACTGATAAATCAGACTGGCTAAGGGTACGTTTCCATTGTACGCTATGCGATGCTATGCTATGCCATGCGAGGCGATGCGTTGCTATATTTCTTGCTTTTTTAATCAGACGCGTTTACATATGTACACCGCTATCCAGCTATCAGTGAGTTTTTGTGTTTCGTTGCGATCGGTCATGAATACATAGTGATTATCTGATCGAAAACCCTGTATTAAAATATTACATGATGAAGA